>OY282642.1:28222380-28822380 GCA_958299015.1 Tetanocera ferruginea | reverse complement strand
AAAAAATTCATAAAAAATCGAAAAAAATTTAAAAAAAGCTCTAGTCATACGATAGCGAATCAAGTTTAAAAAAATACAAAAAAAAAAAATACAAAACAAAAAATTCAAAAAAAAAAAAATTCGTAAAAAATTAACCCTAGTGTCGCAATCAGTACGAAAAACATGGTTTCGAGATAAACGCGTTCAAAGTTTGTGAACAAAGAAAAATGCAAAGAAAAATAAAAATGCGCTCTCACTAATCCGGCTGTAACTTTTAAACTCGTTGAAATTTTTCCATGAAATTTTTTTCTAAGAATCTTAAGAATATTTACTAAAATACAATATTATAAGAACACGATCGATTTAAAAAAACCGGCCAATGTCATGTCCCCACTTAACTGCACCGAAAGGATCCTCAGGAAGAATTTCCCTTCGAGGGAAATTTTTGCAAATTGTATAAGATATAAATATTTTTAAAAATTAAATTCAAAACAAAAAATTTCCCATCAGGGAAATTTTTATTTCCATTTGTTTTCTTGTCATTATTGCTATTCGTATATTAACTGCCCCAACAAGTAAAAAAAAAAAACAAATTGGCCATTTCAGCCCTTGAAAGGACTTTGACCGAGCTTCTTATGATCAATTGTGTTGTGTGTGTTATTAAATGTTTGTACACAATTGACCGAGAACTGGACCTACATGTTTTATGCCGACTCCGAACGGCTAAAGTTCATGTTCTCAAGAAGCTTTACATGGCATTATTTACTCTCTGAGGTTTGCCATTGTCTGCAGAGAGGTGGTGACCGATCAGAAAAATTTTTATTGAAAAAACTTTTCGCCGCGGCTGGGGATCGAACCCGGGCTCCGAGCATGCTAAGCCACACACTTAACCTTCATGCCACGGTCACCACGCATGCCCCAACAAGTATCTCAGAAAAAATTTCCCTTCTAGAGAAATTTTTGCAAATCCTTTTTGTTAAGATCTAAACATTTTTGAAAATTAAATTCAAAACAAAAAGTTTTAAAAAAATAGGGAAATTTCTTATATACATTTATTTACTTGTCATTATTGCTATTCGTATATTTACTGCCGCAACAAGTATCTTAGAAAAAATTTCCCATAGATGAAAATTTTTGCAAATCTTTTTTGTATAAGATAAATATTTCTGAAAATTAAATTCAAAACAAAAAATTTCCCATTAGGGAAATTTCTTATTTCCATTTGTTTTATTGTCATTATTGCTATTCGTTTATTTACTGCCGCAACAAGTATCTTAGAAAAAATTTCCCATAGAGGGAAATTTTTGCAAATGCATTTTGTATAAGACATAAATATTTTTGAAAATTAAATTCAAAACAAAAATTTGCCCGTTAGGGAAATTTCTGTTTATTTTCTTTTTATAATCGCTTCTATCATAGCACAACAAATATCTCAGCACAAATTTACCTTCTAGGCAAATGCATAACTCTAAAGTCGTTTTTCCCTATGAATTTCAATTATTTAGGAGATCGAAATTTTGTTATTCTGTGCAGTCAGGTTGTTGAGGACGGTGATAGTCTATAATAATAGCTTTGATTAAGGCGGTCTTCTCATTCAAAACCCGTTTTTTGGACCCTTTTTATAAAAATTCTTATTTGAAAACGCAAAGAATAATTGAAAACTTTTTTTATTTATTGTATTACAAAAGTTTCAAAGTAAATAAAAAAATTTTTTTGTCTCGATACGTGGGCTGTTCAAAAAGTAATGAGACTTCAAAGTTGGTGGTGAAAAAAAAAGGTGTCGTCACGGCGGCCACGATTCCGGGTCTCCGGAGCGTCTGAAATGAAAAAAAAACGGGGTTTTAATCAGTATAGATATAATTCTCGGGTGAACATCAAGCTTAATTTTGTGATTTTTTTTGACAAAATGGCGGCCATTCAAAAAACAAATTCAATTTCGGGCTTTTTTTTGTAGTTTAGTGTAAAAAAAAAATAGTAAAAAATTTTTTAAAATTATGGTCGAGGTTCGCCCGAAAATGGTGACAATTCTGCGTCGATTTCACTTTGTTTCATGAAAATCGGTTCAGTTGAACTGGAGATATCATGGCCGCCAGTTCGAAAAACGTGGTTTCGAGATAAGCGCGTTTAAAGTTTGAAGTTTGAAAAAAATAGCTCATTTTGACGAAGTCCTTTTAGGGGCATATTCACAACTACCCAAGCTATAAATAAATGCAAAAAAAAGTCGAAAAAAAAGTTGCTCAATGAGAAGACCCCCTTAAATACCAGAGCTTTAAGGGCAGCTTGACTATCAGAGAAGAAGAAAATCGTTTTGCCCCTGGCATTAATCGTACAGTTCAGTCTGATACATATATAAATAGCAAGGACTTAATCTGGAAAGATTCTGGTATACTGACCAATGCTTTAGAAGTGACTTTCATCATAATCCATAGATTCCAGCTCCAGTACCTTTCTTCAATTAATAACCGTCTGTATACCTCACAAGATCGCTTTCAGTTATTTAGTTTATCATGTTTCTAATTAGATAATAAGATATAGGGGATAACAACGATGAAGTTTTTGTTAAAGCAGTTTTTAAGAAGCATATCATCTAAAGGCATGCAGAATTCTTTTTCTCTCTTAAGGGTTATAATTAAGAAGAGGTTTTTCTTTAGGGCATGGATGGAGACAATGTTATCCAGATGGAAAAGTCTGACCAGGCTGAGCTTCGCATTCATCTGTATGTGTATGTGAATTGGTGTAAGCCATAAGATTAGGCCTAAGATGGGATGGACCTGATACAGTCTGTCATACATAACTGTGCAGATCTTTGAACTCGTTCTAACCGCTTGATGGCAATTCCTTCTAGGGTTTTCAACCACCACCTTCTAGGTTAGATATTACAAATCATCTTAAAGTTTATTCCAAGTTCTTAACGCAAATTCTTCTACAGATCCACAAAGAGGCTGTGGAAATTCTAATAATACAATCTATGCGAAGGTTCCAGGACAGTTTGCTGTGCAGGAACACTTCAAGATACTTTGCTGGGTGGGAAAAATCTACTTTCTCCGCAAGGAGTTTAGGGCAAATAATATTAACTTTACGACGTTATCTAAAAGGCACAATAACTTTATGTTGAATTTACAGAGAGGCCTATGACGATTTAAGTGATACTTGTAGAACGTCAGACACTGTACTTTCAAAGCTCCCTTGTATGATTGTTGGTAAGTCATCGGCATACCTAAGTACATCTACCAATTTCTTTAGGTTTAACTAGGAGACTATTTGCAACTAGGGTCCAAAACTAATAGAATGTCTCCTTGCGGGCGTTCTCCTGGTTGTAGTTGCTTTGAGGCAAGTATTATCCAAGCAGTTCTGATAACTCTACTTCTAAGTGCCGTCATAATTCACCTGCTTATGACTGTTAGCTCATATTACGCTGTATTAAAAGCTCCTTCGATATCAACGTAAGCAACAATACATATTTCATTGCGGTCAATAGATTTTTGAATTGTGCTTAAAAGGACATTTAGCGCTGACTCTGTAGATTTAACCGTCTGGTTGGTATTTTGTGCCTTAGAATACATTGACAAGGGATGTATTGACATTTTTTCAATGATTTTCTCCCTACTTTTCAGTATAAAGGACACAAGGCTGATGGGTCTGGAAGTTTATGTACTACTCTCCGAACTTCTGCCAGCCTTAGGAAGGTTTTTTCTTAGGCTGGTGTCAGAGTGAACGCTACAAGCGATGCGATGCTATAAAGCTTCTCGAAATTACAAAGCTTTGCCTGTGTTTTTTTATGAAAAAAAAATTCTAAAGGTGTCAGAGTAAAAGCGATAATATAAGCTATATGAAGAAACTTTGAAAGTTTCAGGCGTAAAATAGATGTTTGAAATGATTTGTATGAAACTTGAAATATAAAACTGAATGATTCAGCATTTCTAAAAAAAAAATCGCTTTCACTCTCACATGGAAAATCATTGCTTATAGCATCTACTCGCAAAGCTTCAATTATCGCTTTGCTTGTAGCGCGCTTTGCTTGTAGCGCTCACTCTGACATCAGCCTAACACTTTTTACAAGCTCCAGGTAGCCATAGGTCAAACTGCAGCTGACTTGTTTTGATAACAGAGGTATTAGATGTTCTGAATCTTGTTACAAAAGATCTGGAAAAATACCTCCACCAGCAAATTTGAAGGAATTGAATATTTGACATATTTGTTTAGAGGTTATCATATCCTTCCTACTCGGCAGATTTGTCTGTTCGTAGAGATAAGCATAATTTAAATAGTGGTCACTCTGAATAACGGATTCCGGCAAGTAAGTTTAAGACGGAGTTCAAGAGTCCCTCTCTTGATTTTTGTCTGGTCTGACACCATTCTCATGTATACCTAAGGATTGAGTTTTGACAGACCTATAGGTATCTGAGGAAAAAAATTTAGCCACTAATGAAATTTCGGAAAATTGTTACATTGATGGTAAGGAAATTTTGCAAATAATTAGAGAAATATTATTTTTATTTTAAATAAATTCGTTATTAATTTTTGGAAAGGCTTCAAAGCCTTTTGAGCTTTCGAAATACTGATAAAATAACTTTTTAACAGTATTTATTTCATTAGGCTTAACTTTCAAAGCATTTTAATAATAAAAGCATAAAAGAACAATCGAAACAAAAATTTCCCTTGAGGGAAATTTTTAAATTTTGGTAATTTTTTTGTGAAATACTGTGAAATGCTGTCCATTAATTTTGTACACTGGAAAGTATATTAAAAAAAAATTTCCCTTATTGGGAAAATTCTGAAAATTTTGTATTGTAATGCTTATCAGTCAAATATAGTTTATTTTATTTATTTTTATGAATACTTATTCTTATTAAGCATGGTAAGTGTGTTTTGGATCTTAGAAATTTTTGTTTAAAACTACATTTTGTCAATTTTTAAAGTTAAGCGCACTATTCCAAAAGGGTAAATTTTTAGTTTAATATTATTTTTGTTCAAAAAAATTTTAAATGAAAAAAAAAATCTGAAAATGTCGAGTTAAATTGTTTGTTTTTTTTTTACCTAAATTACATTAGGGGATTTTTTTTCAAGTTTTCTGTAAGTTTTCTTTTTTTGGTGTTTGCGCGAACTTTCCCTCCACTAGGATTTCTAACTTCAATAACATTTTGGACAAAAGTGACAATTTCAGTAAACTTTTTACAAAAATAGAATAAAATAGACGTTTATATAAAAAAAACACAAGTGTCAAGAATGCTGAAAAAAACTATCTCACAAATATAACTTTCTCATGACCGCATACAATCTTCCCGCAACCTTTTGTGGCAGCACTGATGCACAATTAGCTTAGGTCAATGGTACCGCATCAAGCTCAAAAAATAACACAACACACAAAGCATAACATAAGAAAAAACCGAAACCAAAAACAAAAAACAAAAGTGTAAAAAAACAACACACCAAACAGATCAAAAATACAACCACAAAAAATGTTAAAATACCAAAAGAGAAATATTGCAAAAACTGAAAAAAGCACAAAGAAAGCACAACCTATGCAAGCTGTTCTGGCCACGCGGTAAAATTATTGCTTGTAAATTGCTGCTGGGAGCGCGTATGATTATCTATGCAAACGCACAATATTGCGCGCTTGGCTGACTAGCTGAATGGACGCTTCGTCGCTTCAGTTGGCAACATTGGTAAAGGCAGCATTTTTCTAGACGACTGCACAAATGTCTCAGCAAATATTTTAATTTGTCCGTCCAGCTGTCTGCTGGCAAATCATTTACTATTTTGCTAGTTTTTTTAAAGACCACAAAAGGTAGGAAAAACTTCCCCTTTCTATTTAAAGCAGCGTACTAAGTTGTAAAGCGATCAGAGCGGCAGATAAACTTTAACATAAGGTAAGACCAAAAAAAAAAATAAACAAACGTTTTGCCGCAAACAAAAAATGTTAAGGTGTGTTTGGTTGGTAGTTTAAAGCACCGCAATCAAATTAGCACCGTCATCATTTGGCTATCTGTCTGACCAGTCAGCGTAAGTATGTATGTGCACGCATTGTACCATATAATAGTTGCTTTGAATGAAAGAAAACGAAAAAAATTGTTGACTAGTTTTCGGCATACACTTCAATCAGTTCTGCACTCGGACATTCTGCTGTTGCATAAAAACCACAAAGAAATTATACACGAATTAAAAGAAGAAATTAAAATCAAAAACCCACTTGCTGCGGTTTTCACATTTTGCAAAGAACATGCAACTTTAAAAGGCGTTGAAAAACCTCAAGGTCAGGAAATTGCATTGCAGCAAGCAAAGCAAACCATAAGTTATGTTTTAAATGTAATTTAAAACTTAAATTCACAAAATAAAGTATAACATAGCAAATATTTTTAATTCTTAACTAGCAGTTGCATAAATAATTCAGTTTAAGACAAAGACTGATGTTGTAAGCCCACTAGAAACTTATTTTTTAAAAGTCAAAACAATTCCTTTGAAGGGGAATATAATTTTTGACAGTTTTTTTCAGTTGATTGTACATAAAAAATGTTTCTGGCAAAGTTTTAAAAATTTCCCTCGCAGGGAAATTTTAAATTTTTGCTTTTAACTTATTTTCTAAGTGCATTTTTTTATTTATGGCAAGATTTTAAAATTTCCCAGTGAAATTAATAAATTTCCCTTAATGGGAAATTTTAGTTGTATATGATAAACTTATTTGCTGAATGCATTTTATCATTTTTAGCATAATTTACAAGATTTCCCGTGGAGTACATAAATTTCCTTAAAAGGGAAATTTTTGTTTTTCATGATTATTTTATTGGCATAGTTATTTTTCATCATTTTAAGCATGATTTTATAATTTGCCAGTGAAATTAAAACCTTTCCTTTAAAGGAAATTTTTCATATTTAGGATTTATAATGTGAATATTTGTGTTTAAAAACATTTCCATGTGATATGATGGTGCACGATAAATTTTCCCTCAAAGGGAAATTATATTTGTTCAACGTTTTAAACAGTATTTTGCATTTCTAAAAAACTTGTATCAAACATTTCGTTTAGGCAGACGAAAAGTTTGTTAAAAAAATTACTACAGCAACACCCATTATGCAACTATGCACTATGTCATATTTGTTAAAGCACTGATAAACGTTGTGTCCAAATTTCTTAACAAATTAAATTCAGATCTATTAAAAACAAAAGCCAGACAAAAGTTTTTTAAATACACCAAAAATGTATGAAAGTTATAACAATGCATTGTAGGGAAATTTTATTTTGATGGTTATTTTAGTATTTAATGCATACAAACTGTTATGGGCAAAGTTTAAAAAAATTTTCCAAAAGGGAAATTTCAAAATTTTATTTTAAACTAAGTTGTTAAGCGCATTTTATAATTGTTTGTATGATTTAATTAAAAGGAAATTTTAAATTTGATTTCAAACTTATTTTCTAAGCGTGTTTCATTATTTTTAGTTTGGTTTTACAATTTTTCAGTGAAATTTATAAATTTCCCTAAAAGGGAAATTTTTGTATTTCATGATAATCTTATTTGTCTTCAACATTTCATCATTTTTAGCATGCTTTTAAAAATTTTTTGGAAAAATTAAAGGACATTTTTGTACATATATCATGAAAATATTATTTGCTAAATGCTTTTTTAATATTAAGCATGATTTTGTAATTTTCCATTGAAATTCATAAATTTCCCTTAAAGGGAAATTTTTATTGTTATGTGAATATTATTTGTTAAGTGATTTTAACTATATTTAGTATGATTTTGAAAATATTCCAGTGAAATTTATAAATTTCCCCTAAAGGAAATTTTATAAAATTGAAAATATTATGTGCAAATGTGTGTTTCAGGGTTAACAAGCACTCACACGTCAAATAGGGAGTACAAAAGAGTTTCCTTCAGGGGGAAATTTTACTTGTTTAACGATTGAAGCAGTTCTTAAGCATTTCTTAAAAAAAAATTTATCGAATTTTCGCTTTTGGCACACAAAAAGTGTGTTGATCTCACACAAGGAAGAAAATTCATACAACTGTATATTTAACCACTGACAAAAGTAATCATTAAAATCTTCAAAATTCAATTAAGATCTATTAGGAAAAAGCCAGACAAAAGTTTAAAACAAGTCACGCTGAAATACACCATTTTTTCCTACCCGATTGGTTTTCAAGACAGAAAAACACTGTATCGAAGGCAATCAAGACAGAGTAGGAAGAATAGATCTAAAAATAGCCTCGACAATTGAAACAAGCTTCATACAAAAAAAAAACAGCACCACATTTATTTTGGGGCTTTGCAATGCTATGCCGCAGGGTAAAGGCGGCAACTCAATTCCTAGATACAACATAATCATAAGAAAAATCCACAAAAAAATTAACCATACCAGTTTTCTAGCCCAACTTTCTGCACTCTTTAAGACACTCAAAAATAAAACTAAGTGTTTAAAAAAAAAAACAAAACAAAGCCCAAGTCTAATGTGTACGAAAAGAGTTAAGGTTGCGCATGCGCGCACGACGCTAAAGCATGAACGGATTCGTGCAGTAAAGAAAAACAAAACAACAAATTTTTTAAAAAAAACAACAACAAATTTAAACAATAAAGTATAAAAAACAAAGTGGAGTAGAAATGGCGGGGGGGGTAGAGTTTTGTCCAAAGATCGTAAGAAGGGGAGAGAAAACAACAAACAAAAATCAACAGTTGTTTTGTATTGAATTCGAGGCTGGGAAACAACATAACAAGTACTCAAGGCAGCAGCAACACCAACAACAAAAATAACAGCTAAAGGTGAGGAAGCGGCAATATTAGCAGCGGAAGGCGCGAGTGGCTTAAAGGGCTCAAAAGTGGCATAACCACATTCCATTGCAGATGAAATACAGCATAAGCAATAAATGAACAAAAGAAAAAGCAAACAGCAACAACAACAACAATAACAATAATAAGTGAAAAATGCGCCTGCAGTGCATGGAAATGATTGAAGAAAAGATGTGGATAGTGTTTTCAGTCAAAACAAAAAAAGAAAAATTAAAAAATCAAAAGCAATAAACAAAACAACTTATAAAACCACAAGAGTGGCAACATTTTTGTGAAAACAACAACAAAGCATCTATAGCAATTACAGATAATGACGAAGAGTTAAAAAAATTAATATGATGTTGATTAAATAAAAATTCCAAAATCACCCGCCATAAAAGAAATTTCCTTTCACTTTTGAATAATATTATTTAATAACAGTTAGGAAAACAGTTAGTTAGAGACAGAACATGGTCTGAAGGTGACACATGTTTTTTCTGCATTCCATTAATTCAGTAATTTTGAAAAAAATTAATGTCTTTTTAAAGCAGTGTCTTGTTTTTTCATTCAGATGTAGAGCAAATATTGTGTGAGTGAAATAAATAAAGCCCTAACGGCGTTGCCAGCATGCAGCAGAGTAAAAATAACAAAGACATTCCGCAATTCAAACAAAAAGCCGGGATTTTTAATTTTTCAAAACCAAGAATGAAAAGCTTTGCAGCTCAACTCAGAAAACCGGTCCATGAAATTTACAGCAACAACAACAAATGTTGCCACATTGCTCTGGAATTTTTATTGTGCTGGTTTTTATTTTGTTTTTTTTTTTTTTTATTTGTCTGCTTACTAAGTTAGTTGTTGTTTTGATTGTTGTTGTATTTGTGCTACATAAACAAAGTTGATTATGCGCCAAATACAACAACAACAACATCAAAAACAACAAGTTTAAAACAGCAGTTGTTTTTATTTTGAATTTTGCATTAATTTCTACTTTTTTGTTGGTTTTTTTTTTTTTTTTTTTTTTTTTTGGCTAATTTTCTAACGCATTATCAGATAACGTAAACATAATGTGAATTATAAAAGTGATGAATTCTAAATACAAATTAATATTGTTGTCTTAGTGTATGTAGTTGTAATAATAATCATGCTTTATTGTAAAACTTAAGCAGAAACACGAATAATATTTGTAAGCCTTATGAAAGTCCAAAGAGTGAGAGAATATATTTGAACAGTTTGACAAGCACTGAGAGAAATGTATGAACAACTTCAGACAATCTTCGAAAATTCGACAAAAATCAATTCAATACCCAACGAGCAATGAACGCTCAAAATTATTCTTATCTGTATAAGATAATTCTTGTTTGATCGAACTTCGAAAATTTTCAAAGATCTTAAATAGTGCTAATTCGAAAAGGCAAAGTTTTTTAAAAATAAATATTCACTTGTTTTATTTCCGATTTTCGTTTTTATGTTTTTGCTTATTTTTATCAACTTGTACCATCTGATTCGCAGTGAAAAACTTTTTATTGAAATTTTGCCTTTGCCAGGTTTCGAACTCTTGTCTCGCCGATTTGTAGTCCGACGTCTTAGCAATTGTGCCTTGTGAGTCGAGCTATTCATGTCCGTCTGTCCGTCTGTGTGTTGTCCGTATACACAGATTAAGAAGAAGGAGTTAAGATAACTGAATGAAACTTGGTACACATGATCACATGGACCCAAGAATCTGCACTATTGAATATTTTTGGAATCCGCCTAAGGACACGCCTAATTGAAAACTGCAGAAATAAGCTCGTAATTAGCCTACAACAATAAAACTTGGTGTGTATGCGTTTTGTATCAACACAAAGATGTCTTCGAAAAATGGGTATCATCCGCTCACGAACACGCCCACCTCCTATACAACGCAAAAATTGAAAACACAATAAATAAGCCACTGTTTAACTTACAGAGATAAAGTTTGGCACATGTGTTTTTTGTAATAAAACAAAATAATTTTGAAAAATGGACATCATCCTCCCACGGACACGCCTACCTCCCATACAACGCAAAAATTGACAACTGAATAAATAAACTCATAATTAACCTACAACAATAAAATTTGGTGTGTATGTGTTTTATATCAACACAATGATGTCTTCGAAAAATGGGTGTCATCCAATCACGGACACGCCCACCTCTCATACATGAAAAAAATGGAGTTTAAGTCAACTAAATGAAATGAAGTCATTATAATTTTGTTTGTTATATTTAGCATGATGCCAAAACAGCGTTTTTTAGAAAAAGTTTTTTTTTACTGTTGAAGATGGTGAAGATATATAGTTGTAGCAATGTTTGTTCAGGGACTTGGCTGTCATTTTTATTCGTGGTAATTTAGAAGCTTTTTAAAGGTTACTTCCGATAGAGCTCAATTTGAATATTTAAACTAACCAATTTGTATTAAAAACTTCTAAAAGTTGAAAAATGACTGTAAAGCCCATATTTTGGTAAGACATTCTAAATGTCAATTCTGACTTTTGGATGTCAAAAATGCTGATCCTTTTAAAAAAATAAGAAAAGCGACATCTACTGAAGCTGTTTCTACTAAATTTATTTGCTGACCAAATAGAAGATTTTATCACCTTTTCAACAACGTTTTTTTTGTTAAAAATGATTTATAAACAAAAAAGATATTTAAGAAAAAATGTTTAAGGTAGGTGTTTTTTTAAAAAAAATCTATGTATGTATAACAAAGAAAATTTACAATTTTTTTTTTATAAGTCATTTTCTACGCTATGATTCCGCACAAAATAATTCTTTCAAAATATTTTCTTGCTTTCACACGTCTTTTTTAAGAGCTGCATCTTCATTTTCAGCTAAACGTTTCATGCATTCCAGTTCATTCCATTTTGCATTGCAGTCAAAGTATTTTCTCACCAATTTTGTGCCCACGTTGAAATTAATGTTTTAAGGTCATTTTCTACCAAATCGAAGATATTTTGTGTACATTTATTTGAACACCTAGTATTTGATTTGTTGACACCTAGCATATATTTCCTTGTAATGAGACATATCCTAATTTCTTTTTGTCATTGCAAAAATATCCTTTCAGTTTATGTTATTAAAAATTGAATAGTAGTCTACTTAAATATTTTGACGTAGAATACGTCTTACCTTTTTATATTAGGGCACCATGTATGAAAAATTTGAATTGCAGTTTTGGAGCTTCACGAAATTGGCTATTGTGAAGAAACTAATGGACCGATTTGCTTCAAATAAATTTCATTTAATAGATTAAATTTTAAACTTTATATTTCTTTATAATTCTGTATGCAAATTTTTCTATTTTTTCTTCAAAACCATCTCAAACTTTATGCATTTTTCCAACTTTAAATCGCTATAAAAACGTTCATATATACTAGAAATGTCTGGATTATAGCTAAATTGATAAAATAGAATACAATACATAATATAGTATATGATTTGTATGTGATCTTATAAAAAATCGTAGTTTGTCACGTAAAAAATGTGCAAAAAATTAGGATTTTTTTTTAATCCTTCATAACTCGAAATCGGCTCCAAGAATATGGATGAAAATTTTTTTCAGTAAAAAAGAAGAGTTCATCTTTCATTTGAGGGGTGTACCATTGCGATTGAAAAGATGAAAGTGGGTCTATTTATCATTTGAAGGTGAGCAAGTTTATTTTTTCACTTAAATTTTTGTGCATACATTTTGTTTTTGTTTTAGTTTTTTATATTACAATTTGTATATAATGTTATTTCTTCTTCTGGTCCTAAGCATATTATTTATTTTACTTTATTTATTTTGCATTTTCTTTAACAGTGTACCACTTAGACTACGTATTCTACGTGTAATGTGATGGCCGTGTCTCTGACACAGCCTGTCTGTTTTTTTTTTTTTATTGTTGATTCTTAAGCCAAAATTAAAGCATCTTTATATAACAAACGTTACTGTATTTAAACGGTTTAAAAACTGAAGTTAAAAAAATACAATATTAAAAATTTAAATTCCACATAAGATTTAATTTGATCACGTATACATAAATATACACATTGAGCGTTGTCCCCATGGGTCTAAAACAACATTTAATCCAACTTTTATTCTACTCTATGCCTAATGTTGAGCAAAAAACAATTGTTTTTCTAGTTGTTTTTAATTTTTTTTTTTCCAAACCTTACTTCATATTAAGGTTAATTTCTCAACAATGGTAAGAAAAAACTTAAAGCCACTCGGTGAATTTTTTAAAAATCCATCAATAAAAATGAATTTATGATTAATTTTTGTAGGCATGGAGCGGCTAGGTTGGCATTTGATGCAGAAAAAGGGTCAAAAACATACTTTTTTTGTACTGAACTTTTTTTGTAGCTCATTTTTCTGCAAAACCATTGCAAATATCGTAAAGCCACTCGGTGAACATTTAGATATCCATTAGCTTAACAAATAATGCTTAGACGACTCTTTCTGATTCCTGCATATATTCATGGCATTTTAAATATAAAAGTGCAATTTTCTTGCATTTTTTAAAACAGCTATTTTTATAATTTGTATTTTAAAACTTGCAGTATAGAGCATTATTCTGTAAAGAAAATATCCTTTTTAATAATACAAAATTATAAAATGTTTGATTTTCTACGAGGAAAATGGATAAAAAGATTAAAAACACAACACCTCCAAAAAAAAAGAGATTTTTTCAAACATCTAGTTATCAGGCACCCTGTATGCAAGGATATTTTGGAGTACTACGAAATGAAGCTAAATCTATACTCTCTTTAATGAGTATAGTTACACCTTTGTATCTTTAAGTTAAAGAAAGTTGTTGTTTTTTCTTTTCAAATATTTTTAGAACGATTACTGGCTGCCTACAATGTTTTAGGTTTTTAATCAGCAACAATTGCATTGTTGCTTCATCTCAGGGGCGTTGACGTCGCGTGTTACAGACGACTGCAGCTGTCTGCAGTTCTTTGTTGCATTAACGACAATAGCAACAACAACAGCAACAACATCAGCAACATTGTAATATAACCTTTCATTATGGCTCAATTGCGCGCCCGAGTGCTTTTGTTGCCCATCTCTACACCTGAGGCAAACAAGGCTTGTAATTAAATTAAGCTAAAATAATTAATTTTATTCCCTATTTAATAATTAGAGAAGTGCATCTTTTAAATAATAACATACATGCAACATTTAACACTCAATTGCATTAAGTTGGTCTTTGTTTTTTTTTTTTAATACGTTTTCTTGCATTATACAGTGCAATAAATAATGAGTTGATTTTTAATTAGATTAAAATTTTTTTGATATGACAACTTAACGGTAGCAGAAATGCATGACAGTTGTAGCTTTGTCAACAATTGTTCCATTCATAATTTTCAATGTTTTAGAAATATTAAAACAATTAAAAAAACAAATTGTATATTTTAGGCACCTTAAATAATTTTTTTCTCTTAAGAACTTCTTTATTTAAAAAAAAAATGTATATTAAGTGCGAAATGAAATTTTTTAATCAAATATCATAATTTTATTTTGAAAAATTTATTACTTTGATATTTACTTTTAGATATTTATGTTTATTTTAAACAAAAATTAAATCGGCTGACATTTAAAAATGATGCTCATAAATTAAGCAAAATCTTTCAATATTTGTCACGATTTTTATTTGTCAAAAATTTGAAATTTTTACTTTTGATTTGCATTCCTATGTTAACCACAATTTTCATGCATGCCATAAATATGCTTGTTTCTCTTGCTTAAAATTTGACTTTATTTTGAAATTTATTTTTATTTTTATGTTTGTCAATTCGACTATAGAATGCTGTCAAAAACAAAATCTTTTCGCTCGCATTTAAAGCAAATGTTTCTCAACAATATCGCTTTGAACTGTTACTCTGTGCTATGCCATGACACCGCGTTGAAACCTCACACCAAACGATCGATGCCAACGCATGAACGCAGGTTTCACCCTCATTAATAGTTCCGGTTGTCATTCGGAAGCATTGGGAAGAAATTCATAACTAATTGCGTCACTTCTGCTTGCCCCCGACCTACTTCTTGCGTTTGACTTGACATCAGTGCAACACAATCGCCAACGATGTGCGGCAACAGCAACTGTTGCAACGCATGATGTATAAGCACGCCTTCGTTATTGAGCACGGAAATTCCAATGCTATTAATAAGTTTCCTTTTAACAAATGCTTGGTTGCTGCTGATCCCTAATCCCGTGGCGTATTTTTTTTTTTTTGTTTTAATATATCCCCCATTGAGTCAGCAGCAGTTGTTGTTATCTATTGACTCTTCGGTCATGCTAGCAAAGAAACGGCATCATGCCGCCTGTCGTCAGTTCGTCAAATATTGCCGCTATGTTGCAGTCTATTTTTGACACCCACCCCCATGTTAGTTGAAAAATATGTGGGGGAAAATGCTTTTAAATTGGTTTTGACTTCACTCTAGAATATTGGTCGGTCGTTGGTTGATTGCTTTTCTTTTGGGGAAGGAGGCAGAGAAACTTCCGATATTGTGTAATTAAAAGACACCTTCGTTTAAGGGGGAGCTGAAAATAATTGACTTCAGAGATTTAAACAGCGGAAACACATGTAGGTCAAAGTGGTTTGTGTAACCTTTATTATGAGAAGAAGGCGAAAATCTGAGAAGTTTAGTTAAAATAAGCGAATAGTTTTCAAGAATTTTTAAAATTGTTGTTGTTATTTAAAAAAAAAATAAACCAAAAAAAAATAAGACATTGAAATCATGGACTCAGCAAAAAAGGACTTATTGTATTGTGAAGATATGTAAGAATGAACAATCTTTTATGAAATAACTCGCTTGTTAATTTTATTTCTTCATCCTATTGTAATGCGGAACTGTAAGTGGGATGTAACACGAAATAATTTTGTATTTTTTAGAATTGATCTATCTTTTTAATTGATTATCTTTTATTTATTGTTTAACTATATCGAAGTAACTGCTATAATAAAGAAGTTATTCAAGTAGATCGAAATTTTTTTAATTTTTCACTTATGGGTGGAATTACCCATTAGAAAATTGGTCTGTGAGCAGATCAAATAATGAATATCCAACTAAATTATTTATTAAAATTGCAATCAGCTCATTAGTTGATAAAAACATTTAAAAAAATATATTCTTCCTTCTTGAACTTCACAAAAAAATCTCACTTCATTTTCGAGATATCACGTTTTTATTATTTTTTTTTTTTTTTAATTTTTTAAGGTTATATTTTTATATAGTGCAATCCTTCTATTTGTGCGTCTCAATTTTTTTTTTTCCTCTTTGAAAGCCTTAAAAATGATTTTTTGTGAACTCTCTGGCTTCATTTTCGCTGAAGGAATTATTTATGAAAAAAACATGAATTTTGAAATTTTTTAAAAAGATATCATTAGGTGGCAACCCTATTGTAAGAATTTGGATTTTTACTTTTTGCTCGACTCAGCATAATGTAGGTGGCAAAACTATCCGCCATTTTTAATTTTAAAATTCTGAAATCAGATTCGAAACTACTTCAAGTTCTCTTTTTCAAATCTTCTTTATGGTTCATTGGGCCGAAATTTCTAATTGTAAATGGCGGCCGTGGCCGTTATTGCTTGCGTAATTGTATGGCGTGCAAACCAACGAATCTTGGCAGTCACGGGTTCGAATCACCATTTTTCACAGACATTTTTTTCAATAGAAATATGGCGAACAATGGAAAACCTCAGAGAGCCATATAAAGCTCAGAATGCCATATAAAGATTCTTGATAAAATTAACTTTAGCCGGTCGGAGTCGGCATTACACATATAGGTTTAGTTTTCGATCGATTGTTTACAAGCATTTTATAACACATAGGACCTTTCAAAGAACCTCTTTCCAGAAAGAGGGGGATGTTGTTTAACTTTAAGCAGCTGGCGAAAACAGTTTGCAACCAAGGCATGATCTGTCTGAGGGTGTTTTATTATTTGTCACGGCACAATGCCATCATTATAAAGACTCGAATTTTAAAAAGACTTACAAGTTATTTTAAGATTTATTTATTTTATTGTGTATGTCGACGAATTGTTGCTACTTTTCTCTCTACTAACTTTTTTTGTAACTAATGTGTATGGCACAAAAGCATTCGTGCCCATTTTCAGTATAATTGTTGAGTATTATATAAACATTTTAATTAAATTGAACATTTCGGAAAAATAGAATGTTTCGATTTTGTGTGAATTGTGGGCAAAAAAAAAGGGGCATAGTAAAATTCATATAGCCTATGTTTAGCGCAGTAGTTTAAGAAACCGTTTGATATAGGTTTTGTAAAAATCCCTCAAGTAGTTAAAGAGTCCATCGCGTACAAACATACAGACAAAAATATAAACAAACACATTTTACATTACTTTTATATACTATAACATAATTCCGTAGAAATGAGAGTGCGGAAAGCTTGTGTTTTGAAAAATTTCATTCTGTTTTGTGATTTATTGAAACTTCAAAAATTTTATATATTTTTTCCATTTTGAAATTTACTTTTTAAAAAAAAAATTTAAACATATTTCGTCAAGCCTACTATTTCTTAAAAGTTTCTTCTTTGACTTTAAGATATTTTATAAATATATGACAATTAAAATTGTTATATGAGTAATTTAAAATTGAATATGTGACCATATTAGCTGATGAGTGGTCTTTTTCTCCAAGTCGGTTTGATCAAAAATATATTGTAAAATATAGTGCATGTTTTTAAAGTCTAAGTTAGTTTTAAAAACTATATGTAACCCGATTGAATAACTATTGGGATGCGTCTTTTAAAAATCTTTAAAATGAACAGTTTCGTTCGAAAAAAAAAAAAATTCCACTAGAAATTCATGTAATGACCATTGTGCCGAAATTGAGTATCTTTTGACGGAAATTAAAATTAAATGAAATAAATCTATTTTAAAAAATTTGCAGAAAACCATAAAATTTAAGTATAATTAAGCTTAATTTTTATTCTAGTAAAGCTTAAAGTTGATCAATATTTCAATTTATTTAGTTTTTTTTAAAACCGGGCCCGTCATTTTTGACGGCAAAGAACTAGAGCATATTATATGAAGAGCAATTTTTTTTTCATACTTTTTTGCTGTTTTTTTTTATTTTTGTTATATTTTTTTTTTTGCTTTGTGTCAATTGTGGGTTAAAAACAGCGGCGCGTCAAAATTGAGGTAGCCTATGTTCAGCGCACTAATTTAAAGATTCATTTGATACAGGTTTAAAAAAAATCCATCAAGTAGTTTAGGACTTTACTTCATACAAACATACATAAAAACATAGAAAAAAACATAAATATGGTAAAGAGATAACTTTTAATTGTTTTTAAAATTTTATATTTTATTAAAAAAAAAATATTTTAATTTTTGGCAAATTTTTTATTTTTATTTAACATATATATATGTTTTTTTTTGCCACAATTTTTTATTCGTTAAGCCATGTTACTATTATTTATTTATTTTTGCAGTTCAGCCGTTTATGTTGCACTTTGCCTGAGCTGCAACACATTTATGCTTAACATTGTTGTTGTTTTTAATGTTTTTATTGCGGTTTTCCTGACTGTGGTGTTAAGTCAAGGTGCGCGCTTAAGTCATAAGCTTAGTTAATAACAAAAAAAAAAAAATAAAAAACACACCTAAATATACAAACAACAATCAACACAGAACTTCAGTAACTAACTTACTGCTTCTGCTTCTGCTGCTGCTGTACGAACATTGGTTTGCTTCAGCGTCGTCACACAGCGTGCAGATGCAGCAAAATTGTAAAGTTTATGTGTGAGAAAATTGCTAACCATGAAAAATGTGAAATTGTTACGGCAGCGTTGCAAGAATAACAACAACAGCAAAGAGCACACACAACAAAGCCAAAAAACCACAAAGACAAATACACCAAACCACAAAATAACAAACTTAAGTAAAAAACTGTAGGCCAAGTTAACAGCTCATTGCAAGCAGAGAATTGCAAGCTAAGCCAGCAATGCAATAAATAAATAAATAAATAAATATCAACAACAACAATAAAAACAACAACAACAATAACAACAGCAACTGCATAAACAACAATAATGCAAGTTGCAGTTGATATTCTTGTTGTTGTTGCTAAAGAGCGCACGTATTGCTGGCAAGATTTATGCCAGAAATAAAACAATAACAACATAGCACAACAACAACAACACCATTTGCAAAACAACAAACCAGCAAAAGCTTAAACAACAAAACAACTAGTTCAAGTCAAGCCATAAAGCAAAAATAAGCAAAATTTATCAAAACATTTGCGCCTGCGCGCCAACACAATTCAGTGAGCGTCATCGTTGTTTGAGAGCGCAGACTGGTTGCTGTTGTTGCTGTTGTTGCTGCTGCGCTATGCTCACAATATTTTAAAAATATGCGCTGCATTAGTGGCTAGAAGTGTAGCGGTGCAAAAAGGGCTTAAAACAAAAACAAGCTTTAAGCTTTTTTTTTTGCAAGCATTTTGCTGCCAAGAATTCCAAAGATTTATTTTTTTTGCTGTTGCTGTTGTTGTTGTTGTTGTTGTTGTCGTTCTTGCCTATCACAAACTTGTTGTTTGACTTAACAGAATTGCCAAGTTTATTGCTGGTTTTGTATGCGCCAGCTATGTTTATGAAGTGCAATATAGCAACAATAGCAACAACAACAACAACAACAACAGCAACAACAACAACAACCACAGCAACAGGTTTTTCTCGTATTGCAAAAAAATGTGCTACAGCTGAATGGGAGGATGAACTGAACTGAACGCTGCTGCAACACGAACGCAGCCGTACCAGAAGCGTCTGACTGGAATGTCTGGCATTCAAAGAATTCATACTTGCTGCATACAAACAATAATAACAACAACAACAATAACAACAACAACAACAACAACAACAACTACTACTACAACAACAACAACAGCAACAACATTTTTTTTCAATTTGGTTAATTTTAATTGAACGGAATGAACACGAATGGCAACTGTTATTTTTAAAAGGTGGCAACATATAGCAATCTAGATAACAGAAAAAACCATAACCAGAGCATTTCCGGAGAATTTTAGAAATGTTTTGGAACAATAATGGATAAATGGTTAGATGTATGAGTAACTTCATAGCAATGCCAATTACGCATAGGTCTATCTATCTACGCTGGTGATGAACGTTGCAGGTGTTGAGCATTTTTAGACTGAGAAAGTTAGAACAAAAGTGTTTTTTTAATTAAGTTTAAAAAAAATACATAAAATAAAAATATTAAATAAATACTTGCTATTTAATATATATCTTGTTTACATTGTTTGATTGATTGATAGACACAATAATGCAAAAAATAATTTCAAAAAATTCAAAAAGCAATTTGTTTGTTGTTTAAATTAAAGTCATCTAGAATAGAGTAGCATAGAATTAGCTGCTAGATACAAACTAGTTAAGTATTGTTTAAAGTTGAACAAAAAAAAAAAAATATAAATGGTTTTGTAAAAAATTCTTCATTACACTTTGATTCTATTCGAACAACAGCAACAGTCACTGCACAGCTGTTGCAGACAAAATGTCACATTTTTATTTTCTTTTTTTTAATACTAAAACCACAAGTAAAAAAACAAAAAATCAATTTAAAACACTGATAGACTGAGCAATAATTAGGGCGGGTAAGCAACACTGGCTAAACGACTGGCTAGCTGATAGATAGACGCCATATTTATTGCTTGACGTTGATAAGATAGATGCTAATGATGAAAAATTTAAAGCGTCAGGCGTTGGCAAAGCATGAGAATAGCCTTTAAATATAAAAATAGTATATTTTTACAGCAGCAGAATCAGCAGCAGCAACATTAAAGCACAAATGTCAAACGTGTGGCACAAACATAAGGTACAACATGCAGCAGCAACATGCTGTGATAGACTTATCACAACAACAACAACACCAACACCAACAACAACAACAAGGACAACAATATCCACATCAACAATACCAACAACAGCAACAAATATCAACAATCATTGACAGTTTTATGCCTAAGCAATGCGTTGTCTTGGACTATGTTAGTCTATAGCCTGTGAGTGTGCGGCGTAACGCACAACAATAAACAACAAGAACAAGAACTGTAAAAACAAAAAAAAAAAATAAAGAAATTGCTAATGTCATGTTTTCGTCGTCAGTCAGTCAGTCACTCAGTCAGCAGCTATTCATTCACTGGTTTTCTGGCTGGTGTCAAGCACGTAGGTTTTTCTTATTAATTCTTTGAAAGCTGCTGTTGTTGCTGTTGCTGCTGCTGCTGATGCTGTTGCTGTTGGTGTGGTGTTGATGATGATGACAAGGTTGTTGTTTTTGTTTTTTAATGATAGACAGTAGTAGGTGTTGCTTGCTACCAAGTGTCACTCTTAACAACGTGCTACCGTCTCTCTGCAGTTAATAATGATGTTGCTGTTGATGCTGCTGATGGTTAGTTGGTGGCAATGTTGTTGCTGCGGCTGCTCTAGTTGTTGCTTTTTGTTGTTCTGTCGTTTGTCTACATTAGAGCATAGTATTAAAATCAAGTTATTTTTAGCAATATTTCGAAATTTACTTGTAGAATTTCAAACAATTTTCTTTTTCTTGTTGTCTGGTTTTTGTTTTTATTTTTAAGTCTCTGTTTTCATGTTGTTTTTGTTGTTTGTTTTGTTGTCATTGCCATTCATTTGTATGATGGAAATGATAGCGCATTTGTGTTGAAAGATAATGAGATGACGTTAATAAATTAAAGGCACTGCTTTTTGCTGGCCTCAGGATCAGCAGACAGCAGCCGGCCCGGATGAACAGACGTCAGTCAATTATATTCAGACAGAGGCGGGTGTGAACAGACAATAGTGACGTTGAAACGTTGATGACAATAAAAAAGTTGGATGTGCCTGGTTGGTACTATGATTAAATATTAATGTGTTCTAAAGCCAGGTCAGATGAAACTTTGGTTCCTTTAATTTGAAGTAACGGTCAACATTTGACATAGCTAGCCTAAGGTGAGATTTTGAATGAGTTCAATACCGACAATTGTTTGGATGATATTGAATTTACAAAAACGCAAAGCACGTATACTCAAGATACAAGAATAAACGACTAAAGATGCAGGACTCAATACTCATGACTCAAGACTAAAAATAGAAGACCAAACAGTTAAAACTCAAAACTAACAACACAAAACATATGACTCGACTCAAAACTCATGACTCTGCACTCTGCAAAAAATCAAGACTACACACCCAAGAGTCATGATTAACGACTTAATATCCACGAAAAACAACTCATGACTCAATACTCGTGACTCATGACTCATGACTGAAGATTAAATACTCACAACTCAAGACTAAAACACGAATTTCAGGAATCACGAATTAAGACTAATGACTCACGACTCAAAACACATGGCTACAGATTCAATGATCTCATGACTAATTAATATTGACAAAAAACTAAAACTCAAGACTAAAGATCCAAAACTCATAACTCAAAACACAAGACTCATGAATCATGACTCATGATTCAAGACTTTTAACTCACGACTTTTGATTTATGACTTTTAACTCACGATTAAAGATTCAATATTCATGCCTAACGACTAAAAATTAAAGACCAAACCCTTAAAAGTCAAGACCCTTGACTAACGACGTAATAAAAAAGACTCACGACTCACGACTAAAACTCAATACATATGACGAACGATTAAAGATTACCGACCAAACAATACAAACATAAAACTCAAAACTTAAGACTCAACACTTATGACTCACGACTCGTGACAAGCGATTATAGCTTCATACTCAAGATAAACGACTTAATATTCAATAACAAACACTAAAAACTCAAAACTTAAGATCCACTTAATACTCATGACTAAAGACTGAAGATTCAAGATCCAAAAGTCATGACCCACAACTCACAACTCGTGACTTACAACTAAAGACCAAACTTAAGACCCACGATTCATGACTTACGGTTTATGACTCAAGAGTCACGACCAAAGGCTCAATACTCAAGATGACCAGCTAAAGATTTAAGACAAAACATTACAAAATCACGACTAAATACCCAAGACTCATGACTTACGACTCAAAACCCATGACTCACGACTAACAACTAAATACTTGTGACTAAAGATAAACGACCTTATAATAAAAACTCAAGATCTAAGAATCAAGACACATGACTCAACTTTCAATTTCAATTTTTTTCTTTTATTTTTCATCTTTCATTTTTTATCTTTCAACTTTCATCTTTCATATTTCAAGTTTCATTATTCATCTTTTATATTTTATATTTCAACTTTCATCATTCATCTTTCGTCTTTCATCTTTCATCTTTCATGTTTTAACTTTCAATTACAACTTTCATCTTTCATTTTTCATCTTTCGTCTTCCAATTTTCATCTTTTATCTCTCATTCTTCATTTTTAAACTTTCATCTTTAAATTTTCAACTTTCATATTTCAACTTTTATCTTTCGTCTTTAATCCTTCACCTTTCATCTGCTATCTGTTATCCATCATCTTTCATTTTTCAACTTTCATCGTTCAATCTTCAATTTCACCTCTTATCTTTCAACTCTCATCTTTCAAATTTAAATTTTATCTTTCATCTTTCAACTTTCATCTTTAAATTTTCATATTTTATCTTTCGTATTTTATCTTTCAACTTTTAATTTTCATTTGTTTTATGCTATCTAGCATCTTCCAACATTCATCTTTCATTATTCAATTTTCAATTGCACTTTTTATCTTTCAACTTTCATCTTCTCTTTTATTTCTCATCTTTTAACTTTAATTTTTCAACTCTCATATTTCACCTTTCAATATTCAATTTCACCTTTCATCTTTCAATTTTCAATTTTACACTTCATATTTCAAAATTCAACTCTCATTCAACTTTCACCTTTTATAATTTATCTTTCATCTATTAACTTATAAATTTCAACTTTTGGCTCTCATCTTTCACCTTTAATTTTTTAACATTTACTTTATTCTTTCATCTTTCAACTTTCTTCTTTCAACTTTCAATTTTTTAATTTTCAATTTCAAATACTTAATAATTAATACTTAATACTTAATACTTAATACTTAATACTTAATACCTAATACTTAATACTTAATACTTAATACTTAATACTTAATACTTTATACTTTATACTTAATACTTAATACTTAATACTTAATACTTAATACTTAATACTTAATACTTAATACTTAATACTTAATACTTAATACTTAATACTTAATACTTAATACTTAATACTTAATACTTAATACTTAATACTTAATACTTAATACTTAATACTTAATACTTAATACTTAATACTTAATGCTTAATACTTAATACTTAATACTTAATACTTAATACTTAATACTTAATACTTAATACTTAATACTTAATACTTAATACTTAATACTTAATACTTAATACTTAATACTTAATACTTAATACTTAATACTTAATACTTAATACTTAATACTTAATACTTAATACTTAATACTTAATACTTAATACTTAATACTTAATACTTAATACTTAATACTTAATACTTAATACTTAATACTTAATACTTAATACTTAATACTTAATACTTAATACTTAATACTTAATACTTAATACTTAATACTTAATACTTAATACTTAATACTTAATACTTAATACTTAATACTTAATACTTAATACTTAATACTTAATACTTAATACTTAATACTTAATACTTAATACTTAATACTTAATACTTAATACTTAATACTTAATACTTAATACTTAATACTTAATACTTAATACTTAATACTTAATACTTAATACTTAATACTTAATACTTAATACTTAATACTTAATACTTAATACTTAATACTTAATACTTAATACTTAATACTTAATACTTAATACTTAATACTTAATACTTAATACTTAATACTTAATACTTAATACTTAATACTTAATACTTAATACTTAATACTTAATACTTAATACTTAATACTTAATACTTAATACTTAATACTTAATACTTAATACTTAATACTTAATACTTAATACTTAATACTTAATACTTAATACTTAATACTTAATACTTAATACTTAATACTTAATACTTAATACTTAATACTTAATACTTAATACTTAATACTTAATACTTAATACTTAATACTTAATACTTAATACTTAATACTTAATACTTAATACTTAATACTTAATACTTAATACTTAATACTTAATACTTAATACTTAATACTTAATACTTAATACTTAATACTTAATACTTAATACTTAATACTTAATACTTAATACTTAATACTTAATACTTAATACTTAATACTTAATACTTAATACTTAATACTTAATACTTAATACTTAATACTTAATACTTAATACTTAATACTTAATACTTAATACTTAATACTTAATACTTAATACTTAATACTTAATACTTAATACTTAATACTTAATACTTAATACTTAATACTTAATACTTAATACTTAATACTTAATACTTAATACTTAATACTTAATACTTAATACTTAATACTTAATACTTAATACTTAATACTTAATACTTAATACTTAATACTTAATACTTAATACTTAATACTTAATACTTAATACTTAATACTTAATACTTAATACTTAATACTTAATACTTAATACTTAATACTTAATACTTAATACTTAATACTTAATACTTAATACTTAATACTTAATACTTAATACTTAATACTTAATACTTAATACTTAATACTTAATACTTAATACTTAATACTTAATACTTAATACTTAATACTTAATACTTAATACTTAATACTTAATACTTAATACTTAATACTTAATACTTAATACTTAATACTTAATACTTAATACTTAATACTTAATACTTAATACTTAATACTTAATACTTAATACTTAATACTTAATACTTAATACTTAATACTTAATAAGTGTGTTTATTATAAACCTACGGCATGCGCTCGAAAATATGTACAGTGCGGCAAAAAAAAAGAAAGAAATTAAATCAAAACTGACGTGTGCAAAATAAATTAGGTCAATGATAAATGTTCCGTTTTTTACCTACATAACTGCCTACAAAATATTTACATTAATATTAATATTTCTGTGTTAGTTTGTTACCGACAAAATAAAGCAAACATTTTCATTACGTTTCAATTCATTTTGTATATGTTAGCATAAACAAAAGGAGGGGGGAGGGGGGGGAGGGCGGGGAGGAAGAAGTGAGTTTTTT
This sequence comes from Tetanocera ferruginea, assembly GCA_958299015.1. Lineage (NCBI taxonomy): Eukaryota > Metazoa > Arthropoda > Insecta > Diptera > Sciomyzidae > Tetanocera > Tetanocera ferruginea. The sequence goes on along the minus strand of OY282642.1, from coordinate 28,796,420 downwards.
ATAAAGCACGTGTGGTGAACATTTTACCGTTTATGTTATTTTTTTATCTTGGAACAATGTACAAGATTCTTTGTTTTTTCATTGTTTGAAAGAAAAATGCTGAGAGTTTCTTTCCGCCACCGATATTAAAACTTGTTGTAAATTGTTAACTCAGCACATAAATTCACTCCTAAGACAACGATTGACAGGCGATTTACACCTTTTTGCTGTCATAAAATAATTAAAAAAAGGAAGCAACATGGCATGAGTTCAAAAAATTAAAATTTTAGTAATGGCCAGGCATTTAAATGCTGGCAAAATATCTCATTTTTAAAAACAAAACAAAGTTTAAAAAAAAACTAAAAAAAATATTCAATAAAAATAAATTCCATACGTTTCATCGATAGAACAAACATAGTTTTTACTTAAATGAGTAGATACGCTACTTTCTTCCATTGGGCCAATTGAGCCAATAGAACCAAATGAGCCAACTGATTCATAAGCTTAGCATTATTGAACTAGTCACTTAGTTTTAAAATGCAATATTTTGTATTGTTAATGATATGAAATCAGTAGACTTTAGTGGATAAAACTAGTATTTTCTTAAAAATTTTTAATTAAGAATTTCATGAATTGTCAATTCAAACAATAATTCAAACAATATCATTTGACCAATTTTGGCAGAGTTGAATAAATCTTGTTTAGTTTTGAGTGTTTCTTTTTTTACAATTTTTTCGCTCTTAACCCGTATGGAACACTTCAAATTGCCAGACAGTCAGTCAGCTTGGACTGATTGGCTGGTAGAGTGGTTGGCCAGCTGTCAAATTATAAATTAGCAAATTTAAGACAAAAAAAAAAAAAAAAAACTGAATATCACTCCACACTTAAGTGGTCAATAACCTAAAAAACAAAATAACAACATGCTGATGGAGTTCTAGTTGTTGTTGTTGTTGTTGACTTTTGGAAGTTCTACACACTCGTATAACAAAAGAATGCATTTGTGACTTCAAAAAACCGAAAATAAAAACAAGAACTGATAGAAAGACAGACAGATGGACGCACATATAGATAGACAGACAACAGACCAACGAACGAACGCTTGAATGAATGGTTAGATAGACAAGCACGCGGTAAATAATGACAGTTAATGATCGCATGTTGAAAACTAACTAACGCAGCGCCTTTTTTTTTGTCCAAATAGTATTTAAAAGAGTATTTTGAACAGTAAACAAAACAACAAAAACAAAAAAAAAAAAGCTTTGAAATGAAAAAACAAGTGACGAAAGACGGCCTGTGAACGAAATATGCCATATTTTTGAAATGAACAGTAACTCTTTTTTTATTGGTGTTGAGTGATTTTATGCAATGTCATTTATGTATTGAGTTTTATAAATAACAACAACACTAACACATAATTCTATTTAATTTTGACAGCTTTAAATAAACAAGCCACACGCCAAGACACGCTGGCTACTTAGTGCTGTAGTGGCGCAAAAAAGTGTTGAATGAGTTTCATAAAAAATTAGAACTGCGTCATGCAATGCGCGAAGTTGTGCGTTTTAACAAACTCTCTTGGAGAAGAATTTCTTGGAAGAATTTAATAGACAGTGAAAAAATAGACAGTGCTTCGAAAATAATACGAAGAGCATGGATAAAATTATAAAATAATGTAAATAAAAAAATAGAATAATTGGCTCGATTGGCTGAGTTTTTAAATATAAATCTTTTGTTAATAAAATTTTCTAACATTTTTATGGAACAGTTCAATCACAATGACAATTAATGTAAATTTACAATAGAATTCTGCTTGCAAGTCAGTTGGCTCATTTGGATGACTTGGCTCGTTTGGCAGCTGTACATATATTTTGTTGTTTTTCTTTTCGTTGCTGTTTAGCTTAAACAAACACGAAATGAGACTTAGCGGAGGCGGTTTAGTAGCTTATCATAGCTTGTGGCTCAATTGGCTATCATTTAAAAACCATATTTTTGTTGAGCAAACTTACACGCTTTTGCCATTACATAAAACAAATTAGATGGTTGCAGTCAATGATGTGCACTTAATAGTTCAATTGGTCACATTTATAGAACCTCGCTAATACTGACAAGTAACTCCATGGACTCAATGGATCACTTTTAAAACAAAATATTTTTTTGCTCAAAATTTTAAGCACTAAAGTTTGCTCAATTGGATCATTTGACACATTTTTTTCTTAAATATATGTTCTGTAACTCTAACTCTTCGATAGTGTTATATATCGTTATAATGCGCTCAAAAAAAGACTTTTTTATGAGTACATTTTCGTATGTTGTGGGCCCCAGAATGTAATTCATAATAATGACTTTTTTACTCATAGCAATGACGTTTTTAAGACTCATATATAAAACATTTTTAAGACTCATATTAAGTGCACTTTTAAGATACATATTTAGTTTCATATTCATAGTTTATTCTCATACTCATATAAGAAGTCTTGTTGCAACGATCATTTGTTGTAGTTCAAACAATTCTCCGAAAAGTGACGCCAGTTTAGCATGTGGCCATAATGGACAGTTAAAAAGTTTTATATATTTATTAGAAATGGTGCTTTTGCAAAGATCTGATTCTATTATTTCATGAAGCACTCGTATATAAGACTCTTTTACGAATCTTCTTTATGATTACGCATATATCACACAATATATTATCGTTTTATAAATCTTTTTTACGAACAATCCTATTACCGTCATATTTAGGACTCTTTAATGAGTATTTTTTTTTGAGTACTCATATGTGTACTGATTGTGAGTACTTTTTTATGAGTCTTATTTTTGAACAATCATTGAAACAGTCATATTAAAGACTTTTTCATGAATCTTTTTAATGAGTCATCATCAAAAATGCATAAAAATCACTCTTTTTTTAGACATGGCTTTTGAATAGCCTCATAAAATGTTCGCAAGGATGTATCTTGTAAGCACACTTAAGGAGGGACATTACATTCGCGGCAGAGAAAACAGACATTTTTTAAAAAATTCATAACTCTGCCAAAAGCAAAAATTTTTTCAAAATTTTTTTTTTATTATTGTAGAGAATTGAACACATTACAAAAACAAAAAAATCAGGGACTGTACCGGTTATGGCATTTATCAAAAAATCAAATATTAACTGTTATTTTTGAACTTTTATTTTTTCCGACAAAAATAAAAGTTATTTTGTGCCTAATATTTTTTTGGGCAAACATAACAGTTACTTTTGTCATTTATTTAATCGGTCAAAAATAACAGTTATTTTCTGCCTGTTATTTTTTCGATCAAAAATATCAGGCAATTTGTATTTTTTTCAAAGGCCATTATACTGACTAAAAAACTATCGATACCATTATTTTGGTCTCATCGGTGATCACGTTTTACATATGGTATCAATAGTTTTTTAATCGGACAAGCGGCCTTTAAAAAAACATAGATTTCCTGATATTTTTGACCGAAAAAATAAAAGTCAGAAAATAACTGTTACTTTTGACCGATAAAATAAAAGTCAAAGGTTACCGTTATTTTTGTCTGAAAAAATAAAAGGCAAAAAATACCAGTTAATTTTTAATTTTTATAGAACCAGTCAAAAATTTAGAAGGCTCTAAATATTCGTGAAACTGAGGCCATCTGAATCAATGGTATATTTGAAAATGTCCTTCGACAATTTCTTCATTGTGTTTTTTTCATTTGAAAATTGTAAAATAACAGAAAAAATATATTTTTCACTCCAACATGGTTTTATAAAGCTCCAAACTGGCACAGAGAAAAAACGGAACCTCGTGGTTGCAGCGCTGGGAGTCGCAAAAATTGTACGATCTGGAAAAAATGACTTTTTTAAATCTTAACAAAATTGGTTAATATTTTTACATTTTTTTTTAAATTTTTTGTGATGTTTCAAATTTGAAAGTGTGTTTTTTCGAAAAAATATTGACTTTAAAAATTCATAAAAAATCTAAAAAAAATAGCGAATCAAGTTTAATAAAATACAAAAAAAAAAAATTTCAAAAAATGAACCCGCTAGAAAACATGGTTTCGAGATAAACGTGTTCTAAGTTTGTGAACAAAGAAAAAAAAGACGAAACTTATAAATGCGCTCTCACTAATCCGGCTGTTACTTTTGAACCCGTAGGAATTTTTCCATGCTTTTTTTTCTTAGATTCTAGAAGAAAATAACTTAAATACAAAATTATAAAAAAGTCGATTTAAAAAAACGGCCAATGTCATGTTCTCCCTTAATGATCTTTATACACTAGGCAGATGAAATATTCATGTACTCATGTTTATCCTTTTGTTTTTATTTTTTAACATTGATGTCATGAAGAGTTCATTTGCCTCATATACTTGGCTACTGGACTAAAATTCATGAACGCGATTCATGGAGATCATAAAAAATGCTTAGGTATGGTGTATTTTTTGGCTCAATAAAGGAATTGGCTCAATGAAGCAATTGGCTCAATTGAAGTTGAAAGTAAAAAAACACAAATCAGACTCAAATTTGGAATAGAAAGTGATTCGAGTTGTGATTCGATCATATTTTTTTTTATACGCAAGCTACAATGTGCATTAGTTAATGTTTTTTCATAAATAAACAAGCACTTAAAATTTGACTCAATTCTTAATTTCAGTGGGCACGTCTGGTGTGCTTCTACAAAATGAAATGACATGCTGTCAGTGGTCAGTTAATTAAGGCAGTTTGAGAGAATTAAAGTTTTTCTATTTTTTTTTTTACTTTATATATGTTTAGGTTAAAATGTGTGGGAGAGTGTTGTGTAAAATATTTAGAGCACTCAACTTGAGTGCTATTTTAAAAGTGACATTTATGTGTGTTTTCACTCTCATCAGCTTTATTTGCACGCATGTCATCATCACCGCCGTCTGACGTTCTTTTGATGCTCTTTTGTCACTGACAGCTGCGCAACGAAGTGTGAAAATGTCATTTGCAACAAACAACAAACAACAACTTACAAAGAATAACAAACAAGCGTGTAATTTTTATGACGCATATATTTAATCCGCTTAAAAGGCAAAAATATACAAATGCTTAATAATGTTCCAAACTTCATTAATGAAGGCATAAAATGTGCAGTTCAAAAAAAAAAGAGAGAAAAAAACACTTTAAATATAGGTAGGTAGTTAGGAGAAATAAGTCTGCAGGGAAATAAATTAGAACATTTAATTGAGCGTCAAGCTACTAAATGACATAAGCTGACTGACAGCTGTCACTTTTGACATATTATGTTTTGTTGCTGCTATTTGAATTGTTTTTTTTTTTTTGTTTTTTGTTAACTATGTTAGTCATTAGCTTTATGAAACTAGCAATAAAATGCTGCCGGAAATACGGCGTTATGTTTAAAAATAATAACTGTCAATTTATTAGAGAATAAACGTACCTTGTTTTTTTTTTTTGTTTTTTGTGTGTGAATTTATGCTCTAGTTGCGCTTAGTTGATTACAATTTTGGGTTAAAGTGCTACATAGTTAAATATTTTTAATCTTACAGGAAGTACTAGAAATAACGAAAAAATTTCAAAATTTTCGGACATACTCGGTGTATGTTTGAACTATACTAGGATACATGTATGAGACATTTTTCTTATATGCAAGAATATGAAGCAAAGGTAGATAAGTGGAATTAGCTTTTTAAAGCTGGCAGATTAAGCCGTTGAATATAAGTTGCAGAGGTCATAAGAATTTTTTCGAATATCAAAACATGAGTTGGTTTTCGAAAAATAAGTAACTTTATAACAGTAAACACTGCATAGAATCGCGTATTTTGATAAGGAACTATAGATATTCGAATTTATATCGAATGCCTGGCGAATTATTTTGTATCAACTCTATTGCTTAAAAAACATAATCGTTGCTGCATAATTTACGACCAGATGTCAGCAAAAGTTAATCCAAAAAAAAAAAAAACAAAATAGCAAAAAACCTCACAACTTAGAGCAAGAATTAGGAAATGTTTATGATTCTGTCATTGAAATTAAGATTTGCTCATTTTTCTGTTGATGTGACAATGAGTTGTGTTGATTTGATTATAAATTTTTTTTTTCCCCCCTCTTTTCTTTAGCTTTAAAAAAAATTAATTCTTGTTTTTTTCTTGTATTTGTTTTGTAGTTTTTTTTTTTGCTTTTCTATTATTTTTTCTGGTGCTTTCAATTGACGTCAATCGTAAACGAATTCAGTGTCGACAAAAAAAAAATCCAAGAAAAAACTTCTTCAAGCTAGCTATCAAAATGTTAAAATTTTATGCAAATTCTTGTGGATATTGAGTAGAAAATAAAAAAAAAAAAATTTTGCTTCTAGCATAAAAATTACTGTTGCTGGCAGGTTGTTTTCACTTTTCTATTTTGGAACATTTGAAAAAAACACACGTTATAAATTTTTGTTTTTAAATTACGCGCTATACCAATGTTATGAATGTCCACAATGGTATTTAAATGTTTAACATAAACTAAAATGACGTTAATGATATGTATTTTATCATGTTTTGATGTTTATGATTATTATTAAAATGCAGAATGAAATTAAATTTATGTCTTTTCTTAAAGAATGGTGCAAAACAAATAGTTCACGTGAAAATTCAAATTTTTATTCATAAGCATATAAGTATTTGTTTTTATTTATTAAACATAAAACATGTCAGACATATTCAAACTGAGTGTAAAATATTTATTTAATGTTAACAAAAATTTCACGTGAAATTCGTCGTTCATATGACATTAATATATTTATTTATTTATTACACATAAAACATCTCACACATATTCAAACTGAGTGTTCAATTTTTATTCAATATTAACAAATTTCACGTGAAATTTAAGCATTTTTCTTAAAACGCACTACTTTGTTCAATTTTCCAGGAGTTACTGTCATCATATAAACATATTTCATAAAAAAACATGTATGCATAAAAATTTCACGTGTACGAATTAAGAAGAAAATAAAGCCCCAAATTTTTTTTTTTTTTTTTTTGTAAAGAAATACATATTAATTTCATTTTATTGAAGCTTTTACGTGAACTGAAATGAAATTTTAACTTTTTCTTAAGATTTTATACCAACATATTTGAACTGAGTAAAAAACTATATTTTATATGCATAAAAATTTCACGTGAAATTAAACATTTCGCTTAGCAGGAACTACTTTTCTCAATTTCCTTATTTTTTGGATAAAAAATGCTGCATTTAATAAGCGTACAAATAAAAAATTCACGTGAACAATATAAAGATCAAATTTTCACTTAATTTTTTCAGAAAAAAAAAACAATTACTTATATTAAATTATTGAAAATTTTACGTGAAGTGAAATTTAATTTAAATCTCTTTCTTTAAGATTTAACCCCAAAATATTCGAAGTGAGTTCAAATTTTTATTTTACATTAACAAAAATTTCACGTGAAATTAAAAATTTCGCTAAGAAAGAAATACATTTTCCAATAACGTTTTTATCTGAATATAAACATGATGCACAAATTTCAGGTAAACAATATGTAGTCCAAATTTTGCACTTATTTTTTGTTTTTAGGTAACTTTGAAAATTTAAGCTTTTACGTGAAGTGAAATAACATTTTTATAATTTTTTTTTACAGATTTTATGCCCACATATTCGAAATAACTTAAAAATATTTATTTGCTAGTTACGAAAATTCCATGTGAACTGTATTTCACTCAAAACCAATAACTATTTAAAAGTCGTTGGCTTAATATTCTGCATATATACATGTTGCATGTACAAACATACATGATCATTTCATGTGAACAATAAATTTTCTAATAGCAGAATTTCACGAGAACAAAATGAAAAGCAAGCATATTTTATTTCACTTTAGTAGCGCTTTTTCGTTGAGTGTATTTTTAACTTTCTTGAAGATTTAAAACTAACATATTCGAACTTATTTGAAAATATTTGTATTCTATTAATTTTTTATGAAAATTTCACGTGAACAATATCTCACTCAAGCTATTTCCAATTTTGTTTGGCTTTATTTTCTATATACTATGTGTCATAAAAAACATGCATGCAAATTTTTCATGAAAATTATTAAGAATTAATTTTCTACTTAAAAAAATTTCACGTGCACAAAATGAAAAGCAAGCATGTTTTACTTTAAGAAACATGCTTTTGCAATTGTTATGTGAAGTCAAATGCAGTTTTAATCACTTTCTTAAACATGTTTAAACACTACTTCATATTCAAATTAGGTATAAAAACAAATCATTTAGAAATTAACTAAAATTTTACGTGAACAGCATTTTACGTGAAACTTGATTTTACTTGTTTTTTTCGTTTTCATTGGCACTAGTTTTTTCATATATACATTTTTCATACGGCAAACTTATGCATATAAATTTCACGTGAAAAAAATGACTACGTATTTTTCAATTGTTACTTTATATATGAAGAAACACAATTATAACAAAGTATTGAAAATTTAATGTGAATAACATTTTGTATGTTTTACTTTAAGTCAGATTTAAAACTTTATGTGCATGCATGAACAATACGCAAGTGAAACTTTCACGTGATCATCAGGCACAAAAATTGCATCGACATTTTACATTAATTTTCAATCCACAAGCAAATTTTTTTGTTTTATATTTGCATGCATTCAAGTAGATTTCACTAAAACATGACTTTACTTAACAAGACTTTAAGATAAGCAATATTTCACCTGAACTGTTGAGTTCCCCGAACAAGTGTTTTTATACATATTTGCCTCCAATTTTTTTGAGTGCAATATTTTCACGCGTATAAATAATATTTTCACCTAATTGACACTTCTTTAAGTAAATATAATATTCACTTTATTTTTTTTATTTTTTTTTTTTTTATTTTTTTTTTTCATTTTATTTGAATGCTTTAAATATGTATCGACTTGAGTGAAAGTTTTACGCAAGACTACATTTTTAACAAGCGTCATCGAAAATTTATGTTATCTAGTATAGAAAAAAAAAAATATGTAATATTTCACTTTATTGTAAAAGTATGCAATATTTCGTTCTGAAAAATGTTAAGCGCTACTCGCTTTGACCTTTCTTAAGTTCAGTTATATTTGTTTGATTTCTTTATTATACGTGAAATACTTTCAAGTGAACAAAGAGTCAAATTATCTTACTTCACTTATTTTTCAGTTATTATCAGTCATGATTTCATGCAAGATTTTTCATTTATTTTGCTGCTGGAAAAAATATACTTCTTCTCGCGTTTACTTACGTGAAGTACAGTTTTTCACAAACAATCGTTTACGTTTATCAAAATTGCATTTTACACATTATTTTGTTTTTTTTTTTTTTTGCCTAAGAGAACTTTTCACATGAACTTCTTATATTATCTTCTTAGTCTTCTTCTTATTCGCCTTTTTAATTTCATAATTATCAATTCCTTACAGGTACTCTTTTACTAAAAAATTTTTGTAAAATTTTAAACTTGTCAGTGACACGAAATTCAAATTATAACAGAAATTACTACAACAAATTTTTTTTTTTTTTTTACCAGCTGCAAATTTCACGTGAACAAAAATTTGTCCATAAAATTACACTTTCTTTAAAAATTCAAAACCGTATTTTTTATCAGCATTCCACCGGCATAAAAATATTATCTTTTCGCTGGCGAAGCTTTGAAACGTGAATATATATTTCACCAAAATGTAAATAATTTTCTTTATTCAACGTCTGAGAGCATACATTTTGCATACAATCACATAAAATAATGATAATTCGGTGTTATATGGATTTTTGTTGCTGTCATATTCTATTCTAAAAGCGAATTTGAAGTGAACAAGTCTTTTAACAGTGCTTATTTTTTGCCTGGCTAGCTCCAAGAGAAGAGGATTGAACAGAATTCTTAAATTCACGTCCTTGCGAAAGCAAATGCGAACATTTTTGCATTTTATTGAATTTAATTTAATTTCACTTCCATCAAAAAAGACGCAATATCGGTGAAGTCTATACAATGATTGAGTTTTGCAAGATTTTAAGTAAGAATTGAAAACTGGGAAGTGCGACACAGAAGTTAAGCATTCTAAAAGTAAATGAAAGCTTCATAAAAACCACTATTTTTTAAAATACAATACAACAACCTACAACAGCTATGTAGTTCTCTGTTGCATATTTAAGCTATTTAGTCCTCTGTTGCATATTTAAGGACATAGCCGCACATGTACTGATGACATGTGCATTACACTGTAAGCTGCAACTAGAATAGGTTTGCTGCAAAAACTGCGTTATACGCTAGTAAGTCCCGGTTTATACTTGCCAAGAGTTGACAGTGAATTCTTGCATTTGTGGATGAGAGACGCGAACATCAACGTGAGATAGGCCAAGTTCAAAAGGGAATAGCAAAGAATTGACCGTTAATTCTTGACAAGTATAAACCGGCATTAAATACACCAAATCTCTCTCTCTATCTCTCTTTATCTCACTCTCTTATTCTGTTTACAATTGCCTTCATGTACCGTTAAATTTTCAGATTAACTCTTTCAAAAAATACAAGAGACTACAATACTCAAAAAAAGTTCTTCAGAACAAAGCACTCTCAACAAGACACCCATCAGGAATAAATACGTGCAACGACTTTAAATATATATCATTTGCAAACTTGCTCACATACTATGCGATCAAAACTTTTATGATCTTATCTGATCTGGCATATCAATAAAAATAAAATCTATCCAGCAATGAAATAGTCAATTAATCAATCATTCAGTCAAACAATCAATCAATCAATCGATCAATGATCAATGAACTTGTTTTGGCGCACATTATAACAATACAAGTTTAACAATGGAAGCGTGTATCCAGTCGTGCAGTGGAATGTTAAGAAAATGAAATGAAATAAGATCATTAAATGACAAAAACAACAACAATAATAGCACAGCAATGATTAGAAAAAACTAGCAAATTTAAATGAACACGTTAGACGTGTTGATTATTTTTATTTTTTTTTTTTTATTGATTGGCTGTTTTTAAAGTTGAACTTCGAGCATTTGAGATGTTTTTATTTTGTGTGTTGCACTCACACTCATGGTGATTGCATTGTTTAAGGCTTTTTTCTCACTATTCACAATTTTGAACACGATTTATTTTTATTGCTCTCATGCGCGCAAGTGTTAAATATTAAAGAAAAACAACGTCGACAGCCAATATAAATAAATAAAAGTAGTTTAACACAAAAAAATAACACTTAAATATTACAGAAATAAATATAATAGTTGTTTTTTTTTTTCGTTTTTTTTTTCTAGACGATATTATCGGTCATTGGCTTTAAAGCGTTGCTAGTTGAATGATTTAAAAAAAAAAAACAATAAAAATAAAAATAAAAATACATATAAAAAAAAGGTTATTGAATCTGAAACGTGAACAGCTCTTGTTGCCGCTGTGCTTGTTTCTTAGTTGCATATGTGTGTGTGAGCATGTTTGAATTTTGCAAATTTTATTTTTATTTATAAAGCAATTTTAAACTGGTTTTTTGGCAAAGCCAATGAATTGTCAAAATTTTTTAAACACATAAAAAATTTTATTTAATTTGATTATTAATAAAAAAAAAGACTAATTTAAAGTGGTTTTGAAATTTGCTAAGCAGATAGAATTATTCCCTGACAAAAACAATTATTCTTAAATTTAACAAGATGCTGTGACACTTGGAAAAGTTGTTAAGGCAGTGTTAAGATTTCCTACTGGGTGATTTGATTTAAAGCTCAGTTATTTTAACAGAAGTGAAAAGTGATGAAAATTGAAAAAAAAAACAGCAAATCTTTATATGAGCATCCAAGCGAAAATCGACTCAACAATCTTAGAACCACGTGAACACCCATGTTGATCACGTGTATTGTAGAAATCTTATCAAATTCGCCAACTCGAACTACACGTGATTGCTTTGGTGAACTGCACGAAATACACTGATAGTTGCAAATGTATGTGTTCACTTGTAAACGTGTGCACATGTTCACGGATGCAAGATTTCACGAATTTCACGCATGTTAGCTAATAAGCATAGAGGTAAAGAGTCAGTACAACTATTTTTGAAATATTTTAACTGGTATAGGATAAATAAATAATAATTTCGCCTTTATTTTCGATCAGCTGCAATTTGTATCATAAGGATTTTAATAATATAAAGAAAATTTTCAAGTGAAATTTCAAAATTTCTCTTAAAACTAACTTATTTCTTCAATTTCTCTAGCATTAGCTGCAGCATATAAACATCTTTTATACAATATATGAATGCATAAAAATTTCACGTGTCTGAATTAATAACAAGTAGAGCGCAACTTTTATAAATAGTCCTTTTTTTTAAAAAAAAATAATTTTTAGTTGAATTTATTTAAGCTTGTACGTGTACTAAAATTGTATTTTGATAATTTTTGTGTAGATTTCATACCAAAAAATTCGAACTGATTTAGAAAAATGTATTTAATATTAATTAAAATATCACGTGAAATAAGACATTTCGCTTTAAAGAACTAACTACATTGCTCAATTTCATTGATTTCTGAACATAAATCAGTTTCATACAATGATGCATGCACATATACAAATTTCACGTGAACAATATGTAAACGATATTTTTACCTTTAATTTACTTTTAATTTAAACAAACATTATAATTCTAAATTTGTATCACTTTCTGAAAGATTTTATACCAACACATTCACACTGAGTTAAAAATATATGTTTTACATATAAAAAAATTGCACGTGAAATTAAACATTTCGCTTAAAAGAAAATAGATTTTTCAATTTCCTCAGTTTCTTAACTTTGTTTTTGTTTAGAGGAAGCATAATTATTCAAAATTATTAGAGCTTTATTTGAAGTGAAATAAAATTTATATGTTTTTTAAAAGATTTTAAAAATATTTTTTACCTTATAACAAAAATTTCACATGAAATTTAATATTTCACTAATGGAACTAGATTTCTCAATTTTCTTAGTTTCTTAAAATAAAAATTTCGCCTCAAAGACAAGTGTACATAAAACATATTGTTTTACGTGAACAATATGTAGTTCGCTTTTTTCACTATTTTTTTGTTTTGAGTAAACTTAATTATTCCAAATCATTGAAGCTTTTATATGAAGTGATATGAAATTTCTAGCCATTTGCTTAAGATTTTATGCCCACAAATTTGAACTGAGTTAAGAATATTTATTACATATTAACGAAAATTTTACTTAAACAATATTTCATATAAAACTCGATAAAGAATTTTCTACTACAAGAATTTCACGTTAATTAAATTAAAAGCTAGCATTTTTTGCCAGCACGAACATAATATTGCAAACTTATGCAAGTGATTAATCAATTTTTTTTACACTACATCTACAATTTAAGTGAAAAATATGATTTCAATATGTACTTAAATTTCACATGAACAACATTTCGGTTGAAACGAATTGATTTTCTCAATTTCCTTAGCTCTAGTTTTTGCATGTCTATGTTTTTAATACGGCAAATATGTACATAAAAATTTCACGTGAAATAAATTACTCAATTTTTTACTTTATTTATGAAGTTGAATAGTAATTCCAAAGTATTGCAACTTTATTGTGTGCAACATTATGTCAATATTTTTTAGTTTATAGCCGATTTTAAGCTTAATTTACATGCGTGCATACTTTGGTAAAACTTTCACATGATCATCGTGTGCTTCAGTTGTGTCAACATTTCACATTATTTTTTGTGTCCAAAAAAAAATGTTTTTATTGTATTTCTAGTACGCATTAAAGTGAAATTTTAGTTAATTTTGACTTTCATATAAAGACCATTTCAACCGCACTTTTATTTTATGCAATTATGAGTTAAGTTGAATTTTGTTTGCAATATTTTCACGTGTAAAAATAATTTTCACCTAATTGACAAAATATTTTTTATGTCTAAATCTTCTTCTTTAACAAAATCTGGTGCGAATTAACAATTTTTAATTTGTTCAAATAAATATTAAATATAAAAAACAAATATTAAATAAATAAAAACAATTTAATTTATTTTTATATTCTTTTTCTTTAATAAAATCCGAATTTAACTTAGTTAATCTGAATTAACACTTTTTAATTTTTTTTTAAATAAATATTAAATATAAAAAAACAAATATAACATAAATAAGAACAATTTAATTTATTTTTATATTTTTAATTTAAATCTTTAAAAGCCACAGAAGTTAATATTAAAGCATTACATAGAGACAACATCTTTCATGAACATAGCTTGTACCAAAAGAGTTGGCAGTCAAACTCTAACGAAAAATGTATCAAAAAGAGCGAATATTTTTTTATTTTGAGTTAAAAATACTTTACATTTGTTTTAATTTTTATATTTAAGATCAATACTTAATTCTTTTAACGAAAAAATGTATATTTTTTTTATATTGTTTTCTTAAATTTATCCGAGTAAAGGAAAGTAAAAAATGTTCACTTGTCGAAATACACAGAACATGCGACAATTATTTTGGGTCGAGCTATATATTACCAACAAACAACTAACTAAGAGACCTTATGTCTTGATAAATAATATTTTGGGAATATTTTTGGTAAGCTTTCGGTTCTTATGGTTCTCGGGTCTATTTCAAGGTAAAGGTATAGAGGTATAAAGGTAAGTTGAAATACTTTTTGTTTCCATAACTTGCGCCAGGGTTTTGTAGAAAATGTTGAGTATTAAAAATAAAGTTTTTGAAAAGTTCTGGTATTCATTTATGGCACACATATTTTTCAAATTTTAGTCTCAGAATTTCAAAATTTTTTTTTGTGAATAAAGCTCTTATAGCAACAGCTCTTATGGAGAATTTTTTGTTTTAACCTGAAAACATCATCGTTGCTTTCTTTTCAAACAGTTCTTTTCACGGTATGGACACCTGCTTAGAAAATAAAATGTGTAAAAAATTCCATAAGATTCTTAAAATAATTTAAAAAAAATTGAAAAAAAAAAAACCCCAAAAGCAATTAATATTTATTTTTTGATAACGAACAAAATAAATAATGAAATAAAAGTTAATGGTTTTTTTAAAACATGCTTTAATTAACTGGTTGCTGCTTTGAAAAAAGACCGTCGCCTGCATTAAAACAATAACTCGGTGATTAACAACAACAATAATGCATGTTAATAAAACAGTTTTTCATTTCTTATTTTATTCTTATAATAATTAAAACATTTTAAAAGCACCGCAGCACGCAAGTAAATGTATATAATTTAATTAATTTTATTTATGAGCACATAAAACAAATGGAATTCATTATAAATAAACTGCATTAAAAATGAATTAATGTGAAAATAAATGTAATTTTGTTTAAAAACAAAAACAACAAAAACATCAAAAAAGACTTTGTTTCAGCTTAGCTAGACATTAAGTCAGTTAATAAAATGAATGAAAGAACATGATGATGATGATGATGATGATGATGATGATGATGATGTTGATGAGCATGGCGTGTCATAGCAAGTGCATACTATGTCTGAACGAACCATTTGACTGCTAGTTGCGGCTTCTGCAACTGACATCGCAACAAAATCTGACGAACTAGCATAAAAAATATTAAGAAAAACGCTTAAAACACTGCAGTATTCTAGGCGCAAGACTGGCTTTCTACATAATACAACTTAAAGAACTGCTAAAAGACGTTAATGCAAGCGATTTGTGGCCACCAGGTGTTATGCAGTAGTCCAAACCTCATTGACACAGACAGCTTGTTAAACACTCAACTCACCCTTTTTCTGGCTATAATAATTGCTCAAGAGGGGCGCAGCAGTTTGGCTCTTATAATAAACTGTCCCTCATACAATTGCATGTGAAGAAATTGATTGTTTTATTTTCTTAAAATGTTGTTGAAATATGATTATCTGGAGTCTAGACGGCTGAAACGTCTGACAAGATATTTAGCTTGTTGCAAAAATAAAAATAAAAATAAAATGCGGTTTATTTTTTGCCAGTCATTGGAACAGTCAGTTGTTTGTAAGTTGGCCGGTTACTTGACCGAAAGTAATACTTGTTTAACAACATGCGGTTATGTATTTAGCAATTCCTTGTTTGTTTATTTTTCTTTTGTTTTTCTTATTATTTATTTTGGCAGCCTATAATAAATATTGACTTTATTGCTTTTGTTATTTAATGAAATTTAAATATATCGATTTCATTTAAAACGGCTAATATTTCAGCTGATCTTTCAGACAATAATTAGACGATATCTCAATATGAACAAAAGTGAACAAGAATATATTCAAATTTATTTTAGGAATGAAAAAAAAAAAAATTTTAATAAAACATAGATAAAATTATATCAGCAGACATGTCCAGATACATTCTCAGTTCGTTAGAAAATCTTTTTGCAATCATTTATGAATATTTTTCAGTAGAAAAGTATGTTTTCAGAAACTTTTTTAATCGTTCCTCAATTTAAAATGCCGCTCAAAAACGAAGCTTAATTAAACAAAGGAAATATTCTGTTCTAATTATTTAGATTTATGACCTTCAAAATGTTACATAGACAAAAAAAAATCAAGCAAAATAAAAAATGTATGTTGGGCATAATCTAATTCCCATAATAATCTAATCCTACTAATCCTACTCATTCAACCGATCAAAATTCGATATGCTTAAAATAGGGTAGCATATAATTTTGCATCATTTTTAGCTCAAAGTATGTCGAATAATTCATGAAAATTTTCTTACGAAACAAGCCATTAACAAAACAGACAGATATTTATTTGGCGATCGCACTCACGTGCTTCTGTATTATAATTACTTTCAACAGCTGATAAGTATAAATCTTGCAAAACCAATGCGGAATTATATGTGCCTTTCACATTTAAATAGTAACGCAAAATTCTTTACTTTTTTTTTTAAGTTGCAGAATTGTAATTAAAACCTTTTCAAGGTTAATAACTACTTTTCAGTAAATATTTATTCATTCAAAATTTTTATACTTACACATGCGGAGGGTTACGAACCTGCGGCGTACCCTGCATGTCAGTCGTTCACATTTCCACTGAGTTGTTGGTAGATGTTGATAGCAGCAAAACATATTTTAATAAAATTTAAATTTGTACAAAAACATTTAGGTTTTTGTATTTGTTATTTCATTTGAATTTTAGTCCAGAATTTAAGTTTTTAAAACAAAAATTTTAAAAAAAATATTCAGCCCAATCATGAAACATTTTCTCCCGGGAGTTGTAAATGGGAATTTCCGGTTTTAAGATAGCAGATATCTCATTATTTTATTTTTTACTCATGAATATTGGCGGTTGATGAACAAAATTAAATTTAGAATTTCCAAAAAGTATTTTAACTTTATCTTAAACACGGAAACTCCCATTAACAACTCCCGGGAGAAAATGTTTCATGATTGGGCTGATTATGTATTTATGCGGGCACGAGCCCGCCCGGGTTCGTGAAATGTTTGAATAACTAAACACTGAATACACACGACCATCAAGGCTATGAATTTCCTTGCTTCTATACCAATACAAAATCATAAAAATATAGATACGAACAATTCCACTGTTGGAAATATGAATGCGTTTGTTTAAAAAAAAAATTTTTTTTTTATGAATAAAATTATAAATGTTCCCCATATCGTAATTAAAATTTAAAATTTTCGTTTAATTTATTTTTTTAGTATTATTTTGGCAATGATCTTGTTTCGATGATCTTGATCGATATTACTTAAATATATTCACTATTTTTATATTAAATATATACGAACAAAACATTTAATTTTGAAACATTAATAATGATTTTTTTAATTCTTTAATCTCGGAACAAATCCCGGGATCTCGAAATTCAAATTAGTAAATTTCCAAATCCCGGAAGTTAAAAAAAAAGATCGCGCACGATCAACATCCATAATACAGAACATGTCTAAAAACTTTGAATATGGATGGAAATTATATTATATCCATCCGTTATAAGCAGAGTCCATTTTTGGGCAGGTTTTTACTGATTTTATTCTGAATTACGAAACTCTGCATCATGGATGTAAAATGAGGACAAACACGGTTAAACATGTTGGATTAACTTTTAAACCAATCGATGGACTTATACATTTTTTAATAATTTTCTTATTAGAATTGGTACTTTTCAAAATACTACAAATTTTTTTAAGTGAAGGCTGTACTTAAATTTAATAAATTGGGAGTAAAACTTGGATTTTAGTACTTCAAATATTGTATTTAATACAAAATAACTAAAAGGTTATCTAAGATGTATTTTATATTTTACTGACATTTTGTTCATGATCTAGAAAGCAACGATGTGGCAAAAATAAAAATTTTGCACACTGTAATTTTACATTTAATAATTAATAATATTAAAATAACAAAAAACAAAAAAAAAAAAACCAAAAAAAAGAAGGTAAATAAAACATGGTCTGGCTGAGTATCGACAACCGTTGAACCAATTGAGCAACGGAATAAAATTATTTGTTGCTGATTGTAAACTTTAATATTTACTTTGGTTTTAGTATTTGATAAGGTTTAAATTTTAAGCCCATGAGGGACTAAAACTTGATTTAAGTATTTGACGTGGTTTAAATTTTAAATCCATGCGAGACTAAAACTCGGGTTTTTGTATTTGACATGGTTTAAGGGGGGACATGACATTGGCCGTTTTTTAAAATTAACTTTTTTTTATAATTTTGTATTTAAGTCAATATTCTTAAGATTCTAAGAAAAATAATTTCATGGAAAAATTATCGCATATGATTTGCCAACCAAAGACGACGAAAAAATGTACATGCAGTGGTCGGGCACGCGCAGTGAGCACCCATTTTTAAGCCAATTCCAAACGGAGACGCTTTTTTAAACACGATATTTCCTTCACATTTGACACTTATCACCTCCAAAATGCAATACTCCATTTTGTTAAGATGGTACATAACATTCGCAGCATAAAAAAATGCAAAAAAAGCACTCTTTTTTGAGTCATGGCTTTTGGAGAGCCTCATAAAATGTTTGCAGGGATGTATTTTGTATACGCACTTAAGGAGGGACATTACATTCGTTGCAGAGAAAACAGACCTTTTTTAAGAAATTCATAACTCAGTCAAAAACAAACATTTTTCCAAAATTTTAAACAAATTACAAGAAAAAAAAATTCAAAAAAATATATTTTACACTCCAATATGGTTTTATAGAGCTTCAAACTGACGGCAGAGAAAAACATGGGGCTTCGTGGTTGCAGAGCTGGGAGTCGCAAAAATTGTCCGATCTGGAAAAAAATGACTTTTTTTAAATCTTAACAAAATTGGTTATCGTATGACAGGAGCTTTTTTTAAAATTTTTTTTCAATTTTTGGTAATGTTCCAAATTTGAAAGTGTGTTTTTTCGAAAAAAATTTGACTTTAAAAATTCATAAAAAATCGAAAAAAAATTTAGAAAAAAGCTTCTGTCATACACGATAGCGAATCAAGTTTAAAAAAATGTAAAAACAAAAATTCGTCAAAAAATGAACCCGCTAGTGCCGCAATCAGTAAGAAAAACATGGCTTCGAGATAAACGCGTTCAAAATTTGTGAACAAAGAAAAAATTAACAAAGGTTAAAATTAAAAATGCGCTTAAAAATATTTACTAAAATACAAAATTATAAAAAAAGTCGATTTAAAAAAACCGGCCAATGTCATGTCCCCCCTTAACAATGCTTATGTTTTCGTTTTCATAATTTTTACATTTTTTTGCCGAAGTAATTGTGAACTCGGTATTTTTCTCTTTCGTTTTTTTTTTTTTTTTTTTTTATTGGAACAAGTAGCAGTTCGCTTTGGTTACCACGAAACTGACATTCCAAAGGACGAAATTTTCGATTGCTACCGTGTTTCTTTTATTTTTATTTTTACTTTTATTGCTTTTTCTATCCATTGTCTTTAGCACCAACAAAAATTGTTATCAAAACTGTACTTTTCAAAACTGTATGCGCGCGCGCGTCCGGTTTATAACTCAATTCAATGTGAACTAAACGCTGTCAAAATTCGAATAAAAAACAAATTTGCCATTTCAGCCCTTGAAAGGACTTTGACCGAGCTTCTAATGATAGTGTGTTGTTAAATGTTTGCACACGATTGACTGAGAACTGGACCTACATGTTTCATGCCAACTCCGAACGGCTAAAGTTCATGTTCACAAGAAGCTTTACATGGCATTGTTTACTCTCTTAGGTTTGCCATTGCCTGCAGAAAAGTTTTATTGAAAACTTTTCGCCGCGACTGGGGATCGAACTCGGGCTCCGAGCATGCTAAGCCACACACTTAACCTGCATGCCACGGTCCTCACATAGCATACACTAAGGGAAAAAGTAATGTAGTCAGTACAGAGACAGCTATGTAAAATCTATGTTCTACAACTTGTATGGGAACGCAATGGGAGCAGTATTTACTGACTAAAAGGAGCGTTTACCGGTTACATATCAATTTTTTCACGTTTCAAAATGTATTCAATACTTCATATTATGTGTTGAATACATTACAGACTTCAATAAATACAAGCAACGTGTACTAAATCAACGTGTTATGCACGTTTTAACAAAAAATGTACTCAATACATAAAATATAGACCCAGTACATTTCTCACTTGCAACACGGCATAGTAGACATGCTATATACTCATTACAGCGAACGTGTAAATATCAATGAAATTAATAAATGTACTCAATACATAAAATATAGACTCAGTACACGTAAGTAATTCATTGCATTTGTTGAAAGGGTGATTTAGGCACAGACAAGAACTGTGTATATATTCAATACATGAAATTATGAACAAAAAATATATAATGAATACATTATGCATGTACTCATTACATAAAATTATGTATTTCAAATATGTAATGAGTAAATTAGGTATGTTCTCACTACATTAATGTATGTAGGTACTGCAAATATACACTGAATAAATTATGTATGTACACATTACATTAAAATATGTAAAGAGTAAATTATGTATGTACTGAGTACACGAAAATTGTTCTAACATACTGTACTCATTGCAAATGTTCTACATAACTTTATGTAATGAGTCAATAATCTATGTAATACGTACATCAGAACTGTACTCATTAAATAAAATTGTTTATAACAGTTTGTGATGAGTACAGTGTTAATGTACCCACCACATATATCCATGTATTCACGGCACATATTTATGTGTTGAGTACATAGAATTTTTAATTGACTATAGCACCGCTTAAAAGCATTATTTACTCAATACAGATTTCAACATGTACTCAATACAAGAAAAATTTAAAATTTTTGTGTGCAGAAAACTATGCCATGAGTACATAAATTTATGTAGTGAGTCCATAGCTTTTTCCTCTGTGTAACGTAAAATTGTAATTGAAATTTACAAATTATTATTATTATATTTATTATTATTATTTATATTTATTATTATTATTTCTATTTATTATTATTTATATTTATAAGTATTTATATTTATTATTATTTCTATTTATTATTATTTATATTTATTATTATTTATATTTATTCTTATATATTATTTATTGATTTTTTTGTTTTTTAGCACATTTGAGTGAGTTTTTTTTTTGCTTCAAAAAGGACAGTTTGGAGTGTTTTGTCGATTTTCAAATAAAAGCATAACGCAAAATTGTAATTGAAATTTACACTTTAAACAATTAAAATTGATGGTAATTATTTATTATTTTTTTTTTTTTTTTTTTTGGTTTACTTGAGTGAGTGGGAGTCATGTGAGTGACTTTTGTAGCAGTTGTAGATTTCATAAAAACTTTTGTGTATTTTACATTTTTTAAATTTCATTTTAAATAACTTTTATTATCAACTATACATAACGTTATTTATGTTATTTATATACGTATTACTTGTATGTGTATTTTAAAAAAATTATAAAAAAATTGTTATAAAGTGACAACAGCTATTTAACATTTCATAACAACTGAGCATTAAATTTCTGAGTACACAAAAAAAAACAAAAAACATAAATTTAAAACTTATTTAAAAATTGTGAAATTTTAATGTGTGAAATCAGTGATGAATGACGTTAACAGTTAATTGCTGACTATAAAGAAAAATATTGATTAATTAACACATACCTGAATTAAATTTGCTATGAATTGTCTTGTAGTTGTTGTTGTTATTTATTGTTGTTTCCTCACTGCAACGGCTACGGCTCGAATTTAAACACTCAAAAAAAGCACACTTTTTTATTTTATATTATTTTATTTTGTAAATATTTTATATATTTTTTATTTCTTTTTTTTTTGTTAAAAACAAGTATGAAAAGCTTGATTTAGCTTTAATGAAATTTATTTGCAACATTCACAAAATTCTGCTTTGGTGATCATATTTTGAAAGTATGCCAAAAATTTGGAACGTCGTGGCACGTGTGTAGATATCATAAAAATTTGCACATTTTTATGTTTTAACAAGTTGTGTGTGACTGCAAAGAAAAAGAAAAAAAAAAATAAAGGAAATACAAAATAAGATAAAGTAAGCGAAC
Organism: Tetanocera ferruginea; assembly: GCA_958299015.1. NCBI lineage: Eukaryota > Metazoa > Arthropoda > Insecta > Diptera > Sciomyzidae > Tetanocera > Tetanocera ferruginea. The sequence goes on along the minus strand of OY282642.1, from coordinate 28,773,987 downwards.
ACGAGAGATAAAGAAATTTTAAAATACTTTGTATATGTGATAAAAAAAAGTTATTTTAAAATACATATTTACATGCGTTAAGCTTAAAATAAAATTTAATGTTTATAAAAAGAAAACAACAACACTTATAAAAAAAAAACACAAAATAAAAATAAAAGACAAAACAAAAAAAAATTTAAAGAAACCATAAAATCATCTAATATTTGTTTACTTCTCGTTAGAAGAAAGACCTTGAAGGTCGGCGGTCTTATAATATAAATATTTATATTATAAACAAAACTCAAAAATAAAAACGCAAATTAAAGATTCGGTTGGCTTTTTTTTTCGTACAAATCTTTTTAGCATTTGTTGTTTAATTTTATTTTATTTTCGATTTTTTGCACGCATGTTGAAATAATCTCAAAAATAAACATCGACAAAACGATGGCAACGAAACGAAATATGTAAATAAATAAAATGTTGAAAAACAAAAACATTAAAAAAGCACAGAAAAAAAAATTCTTTTTGTTTGTTTGCCCAAAACAAAATGGAGAAGAATCAAAGAATTAAAGCAAGAATCTGATATAGAACAAAATAAAAAGACAAACACAAATCAATTAAATTCAACAAATATGGTAGAAAATAGCAGTTCAGTAGTTTGAAAAATGAAAAAAAAAATAAATAAATTTAAATCAATAAGAGAACAAAAAATAAAAACTATAAACATAGAACATAAAACATAGAATTCAGACGAATTTTTGTAGTTATAAGAAAAAAAATCGAACATGTGCGAATGCAAAAGTTGTATAGAACTCTACCAACTTTTTCTCTCTAGTGTATTGCGGTGCAAACTGGTTAAATGCGACCTTACTAGCGTGTAATAAGTCAAAACTTGCTAACGTTTCGCAAAAACCATAACGGCGGCATTGAACGGCAATTTTCGCAGAAAAAAGGATTAGCGAATTTTTGCAAAAATGCGATAAATAAATTCTCATCGACAAATCTGCGCCATGGCTAGGATTGCCTTTCAATAGAAAGGAAAAAACCCAAACACATACATACACACACGGCTAAAACAAATGAGCTAAAAATTCACCGTTTAAACGAAGCAAAAAACAAAAAAACAGTTTAACTTGAAGAACGTAAAATAAAATCATTTCATTCATCAAAGAAAAACAATTCGATCCACGCATTAATATGAATTCCAACAACACTAAAATAAAAAAATTAATAAAAAATAAATAAAAAAAAAACAAAACGCACACGAGATAATATAAACCGTAAAAATTCCCAGTTTAGCAGTTTGCTTATTTAGAGATACATGTGCGCAGATACATTTACGTACACACAGATATGCACGCTGTAAGGGCGATCAAGAGAAAGAGCGTTCGTTAGTCCAAAAAGAGAGAGCGAAAGACGACGAAGACGCTTTAGAAACAACATTACGCTTTTAGCAAATTAGTTTTGCTTAAATATCAGGCCGAACAATACCGAACAACAGCAAAAACCACTTGTATTATCGCTCAATATTATTATAATACATATATATATAAATATCTCCCCCCTCCCCACCAAAAAAAAAAACATATATTACTATAAATATATTATTAAAAAAATATATAATATTTAAAAAAATATTACTCCAAAAAGTGCACCTCAATAAAATTTCTCCAAAAATTTACCTAAAAATGCAAACAAAGCTTAGTTGAAATACCACGAAGATACCAAAAACACATATTTTTTTAGAGAGCATGAGTTCCAAAATTTGCCCGCCAAAATAATTATTACTACGAAAATATAAAACTAACATTTTTTTAGAGAACGTGAGCCCCAAAATAATTTCTATTAAAATTTACGTGAAAGTATTATAAAATCTTGGATAAAATACTACGAAAATACAAAAACACTAGTTTTTAGAGAGTATCAGTCCCAAAATAATTTCCCCCCAATTTTTAGAATTAAATATTATCTTATATAATCTTATATAATTATAAGACATGATCTTATATAATATTAGCTAAAATACTCTGAAAAAACAACACCCATATTTTTTTAGAGAGCGTGAGTTCCCAAAATGTGCTCCTCAAAATAATTTTTCCCAAAATTTACCAAAAATATGTTATGACATCCTAGTTGAAAGAATACGAAAATAAAAAAAAAATATTTTTTAGAGAGCCTGAGTTCCCAAAATGTGCCCTCCAAAATAATTTCTCGCGAAAATTTACAACAAAATATAATCAAACCTTAGTTAAAAGATTACGAAAATACAAAACAAAAATTTTTTTTTTAAGAGACCGTGATCTTCAAAATAATTTCTTCCAAAATTTACGTAAAAGTATTAAAAACTAGTTTTTAGAGAGCGTGAGTCCCAAAATGTGCTCTCCAAAATACTTTCCCCCCGAAATTCACGAAAATATGTTATGAAATCATAGTTGAAAGACTACGAAAACACAAAATATAACATTTATTAGAGAGCCTGAGTCACCAAAATATGCCCACCCAAATAATTTCCTTCGAAAATTTATAACACAATATTATCAAATCTTAGTTGAAATACTAGGAAAATACAAAACAAATATATTTTAGAGAGCGTGAGTCCCCAAAATGTTCTACTCAAAATAATTTTTCCCAAAATTTACCAAAAATATGTTATGAATTCTTAGTTTAAAGAAATTTTAGTTGAAAGACTACGTTAATACAAAAAAAAAAAATTTAAGAGAGCCTGAGTTCCCAAAATGTGCTCTCCAAAATAATTTTCCCCTAAATTTACCAAAACATGTTATGAAATTTTAGTTGAAAGACTACGAAAAGAAAAAAAAAATATTTTTAGAGATCCAGAGTACCCAAAATGAACCCCCCAAAATAATTTCCGCCGAAAATTTAAAACAAATTTTAGTTAATAAACTACGAATATACAAAACATAAATGTTTTTTTAGAGAGCATGAGAGCACGAGAGACGTTCATGATTTTTTATTTGCCGATATCAGCAACGAAAAGTTGTCGGTTGTTGTTTATATTAAAGAAGCAAAAAACAAGAAAAAAATATATATATTAAAACACAAAAAACAGTCAAATAGCAAATAAAAAAAAAAAAAACAAAAAAACCAAATGAAAAACAAAACAATGAAAACAGAACCAACGATGATAGCAGCAAGAAATAAATAAAAATTTCGCATTCGGAAACCTTCGAAATTCGTCTCAACATAAAACTCTGGCGGTGACGGCGAAAACGACAGCGACAACGACAACGACAACGGCGTGATCTTCACTTCAAATAAACAGCAGCGATGGATGTTTTATACTTAGTTTGTCAAAAACCTGAAGCGACGAAAAACTTTGTTAAGTCATTCAAAATAGAGGCAGCCACTGATACAGTTATGGACAAAAACTAATAGAGTCAGTTGAAAAATGTACTCATTTTTCATCATAAAAACATTAATAAGCAATTGATCGAAAAAATACGATTTAATAGAACAATTTTTTTTTTTTAATTCTCATAATATTGACATTTCTTTTAACTAACATACAAATTATTTTCTGAAGTTTTCTTAGTTGGCTCAAACCTACTGTGGCTGATTCTTTTTCGATAGGCGCGAGAGTAGCAATTACATCTTGGTTCGGCCGATAATATCGATATCATCAGCATACGCAAGGAGTTGGAGACCTTTGTAGAAAATTCGATGGTACCATTTCGATGCACACATGCCTTTCGTAGGATCCCCCTTCATGATGAAATTGAAGAGATCGCATGATAGCGGGCCTTGTCGAACCTTGTCTGAAACCTCGTTCGGTATTAAAGGTTTCGTAGAGGTAATTTCCTACCTTGACGGAGCTGCATGTATTGCTCAACGTCATCTTGCAGAACCTTGTCAACTTTGCAGGTATACCGAACTCAGACATTGTTGCATACAAGCAATCCCGAATCGGGCTATCGAACGCAGCTTTGTAATCAACAAAGAGATGATGGGTGTCGATTTGGTTTTCGTGAGTTTTCTCCAGGATTTGGCGTAGTGTAAAAATCTGGTCTATGGTGGACTTGCCAGGACGAAAGCCACACTGATAAGGTCCAATCAGCTAGGATATCGGCAGCAACGGAAATGAAGTAAGTGCTCGTCCAGTTAACATTTTTGGCTTAAAAGAGGTGTAAAAAAGATTCAATTGGCATCGGAGAAAGTAAATCAGGAATTACAAAAATATTTGAACCATTACGTCATTCCTGAGATAGCAACAATTTTCGCAGGCTTCGGATTTTCAACTGATTTGATTGCTACCGATCCAGAAACCTCGACTGAGCGCGAAGATTACCAACAAGCGCAAGAAATATTGCGTAATCTACACGTTGTCAACGACGCCACAAAGAGGCGTAATATTAGGAAAGAATTTTTTTGCTTCAAGTCGTCGTCGAAAATCGAAAGAAATTCATATCCATCCCATGAAAAAAAAGAAATAATTTTATTCAAATTGTCTTACAATTTAAATTAAAAAATTTCTTATTTCTTATTTACGACAGGTATGCTGTATGCTCTATACAAATTTGGAGAAGATAAGTTAATTTGGGTCGGTCTCTCATTTCAGCCTTTTGGATTGCACCCTGGAAGCGAAGCCAATTTTAGAAAAAAAGTTTAAAAAAACAAAAACATGTATAGGTTCCCTTTTAAAGGTTGGAAATTTAGGGTAGATATGTTGCGATAAAATTTTGAAAAGAAAAAACCGGGAGATTGGGACAGGTTTGTTCTTGAAAAATTTCGGAGAAAAAAATTTCTTGGGGTCGGTCGAACACCCCTCTAGGGGCAACACTTTCCACAAACCTTTAACTCCGATGCGGCACAACTTAACCCCACGCCACCCCGAATTTCTTTTATTCAAAACGAATTTTTTATCGAACCTCACAAAATGTAAGGTTTCTGGGTATCAATCCGTTACTAAAGATCTCCAAGTATTACTGTCCCACCCCTAGTGCCACAGCAACAAAACAAAAGCTTATTTAATAATACTAGTATCGCTGGGGTCGAAATTCGAACAATTTTTTGTTTGATTTTTTATAATTATAGATACAAAATATTTGGTGCACTTCTACTCCGCACTCTGATTTCATTTAAAAAAGAATTATCAATATCGGTTGAGAAACACGAGAGAAAATTGTTCTTAACGCCTATTTATATATAGATTAACAAAAGGTACTCTCACGCCTGAAAAAGTACTTTCAGAAGAGTAAAAAAACTCCCCTCCAAAATTATCAAATATCAAAAAGCTTAACCGAGAGTTGAACGGAGTAGGCCTCGGCGATCCATTGTGATACCAGCTTATCGACATCAAGCTTTCGTTGCACACCTACATTCTTTGCATTGCACAATCGCATGCGGATCTTGGCTGCAACACGATAATGGTCGGAGGCAATGTTGACTCCCCGAAATATGCGCACATCCAGGAGGCTTGAAGACGTGCCTTCCGTCTATCACAACATGATCACTCTGGTTTTGTGTTTTTTTATCTACGTACAGCCAGGTGGCGTTGCTAATATCGAGATGTCCGAATCTGGTGCTACTAACTACCATGTTTTGCGCCGCGACGAAGTTGATCAGTCTTAGACTGTTGTTTGAAGTGATTTTGTGGAGACTGAACTGACCGACAGTGGAGTCAAAAATACCTTCTTTTCCGGCGTTTCAATCGCCGAGGACTGTTTTCACGTCATCGGCCGGGCAGTGATCATTCACGTCCTCTGGGACGTCGTACGTTCTCGCGTAGAATGTGTTCTTGACAGCATCGACCTTTTCCTCCGTCGGGGCGTGCGCCCAAATCGGGCACATGTGGAAGAATTTCGCCTTGATGCGGATTGTGACCAGCCTTTCGTTCACAGCTGTGATCCGGAAAACAAGGTGGCGTAGTTGCGGGCTTACGATGGATCCGCTTTCAAATTTGCACTTCTCCGCATTGCAGCTGTAGTAGATATCGCAGTTTGCTCTCTTAGAGCAGCCTTCTTCTTTTCTTTGTTTATACGAGGGCTTCTGCCAATTGGGCAGAGGCACCTTTCCTATAAAGGATCCGGACATTCCAGGTGCATATCAATAAAGTATTGTCATTTATTCGTTTGCGGTGGTCGTCAACGTAGTAGGGGTCCATATCCAAGGCTTGGTTGGTTTTCATTGGGCATTAATAATTGGTGGTGTGAGCCTTTGGGCTCCCTACGCACATTCAATTTTTAAAGTCTTTTAGAAACCCCTCAAGTTAATGGTCTAGAGGAGACAGGGAGTTTTGGAAATGGAGCTTTTGAGGCGACTCCGACTTGCCTTGATAGTACCAGAGGCGGACTTTGTGGTTTGTTCATAACACCATTACAAAATTTCGAACCAAATTTACACTATTGCATAGGGAGTGCATAGGGATCCGTAATTTTGAGAATATTACTGCAGTAGCAGAGAGCGTTCATGAAAACCGTGAACAGTCGATTCGTCGCCAATGTAAGGCTTTGGAAATTTTGGTAAATTGAACCATTTAAGAGCTATCCGTGAACAACAATTGTAGGAAATAATTTTTAAACACTGAGTAGTAGTAGCAGAACTAACAATACATTGACTTTTATGTACAGAATACTCTCTGTTAACGGAAACCTCTATTAAATGGACACTTTTTGATGACCGCAAATATTTGTTTGACAATTTTTTCACTTTTCCTTCTTAGAGGGACAACCCTCTCATAACAAGACGCGAACTCTACTTTGACTCACACACGGTTAAAAATTTTGGACTAGTTTTTAATCCAAGCTTTGGTTTAAAGGAATTTTTAATCCAAAAAGTACTATTTTTTATTCCATACTTAAGTTTAATTTGTTTTTAATCCAAAAAAGTTTAAGTTTAAGACTATTTTTGGACTACAAATTTACATTAAGGTAGTATTTTCAGGAAAAATTATTTATGATACCTAAACTTGAAAACTTCTACTGCTACGAAATTTACGCTAAATATTTAATAGTTAATGTTGTTAAAGCATCCGAAGTTTATTTTTTAATTAAATGAAACAAATTGTTTCTTAAAATCTGAACCAAAATATTATTATATTCATTATTACATTGAGCAGTGTTTCATAATACATAATAAGGGTATTCATGCAAAGCGGTAAGCTTGTATTTTGGGCAATTAGTTATTTTTATCAGTCGATTGTGCATTTGGAGAGATATGTCAGCTGTTAACTTGTTAACAGTCAACTTTCAGCATACATATAAACAGCTGATTGCTGGTTTGTGATATATCTGGTTTGTGTAAACGATTCTCCATACATTTCATTTATAAGGCTAATAAACTTATACGGTTTATATCATTTATAAGGGCCCATTTGCATGAATACCCTTAACGTATATATAGTGAAGTTTATGGCAATATAATAATATGTGCACAAGAAGGCCTTTTGGCTGAAAAGCCAACGAAAAGCAGCTCTTTATTTGACAGTTCTTCTATGGCGAAAAGCTGAATATTATGTAGCTTTTCAGCTGAAAAGCCATTGGCACGCACGTGACATTCGCGGTTTTAATTACTCGAAAAACAAGAAAGAAACAAAAACAACCGATATGTATTTTAAGTGTTCTAACGCGATGGAAGAGTGCTACATTTTATAAAAATATTGGCAAGATTTAGTACAAATTAGTTCAAAGTACGCGACAAAAAAAAGTTTTTTTTTAGCTCGTATAGAAATATGCAAAATTTAGCATAAATTAAGTTTGAGAACTTTTTTTAATATATACATATACATGCTTATGGAGGTCAAAGGAATTATCTCTAACCTTTTTTTCTCACGAGTTCTCACCTTTGTGGATTAAAAAGGAATCCTTTTATATTTTTAACTTTTTTGAACTAAAATCTAATCGTTTTTGGATTATAATATTTTATACTTTCTGCGGATTAAAAATTATTCTTTTTTGGATTAAAAATTTTAAACTTTTTGCGGATTAAAAATAAGTCCTTTTTGGATTGGAAAATTTAAAACTTTTTATTGGATTAAAAAGTAATCTTTTTTTGGTCGTGTCCTATATGTAATCCAAAAAAGATTAAAATTTAGCCCAAGATTTTTAACCGTGCATAAGACACATAATTTCTCTCTCACGCGGACAGTTAACAACACTTTTTGGTATTCTCTTTTCATCGGCTTTCGCTTTGGAGTTGTCGAAATCAATTTAGTTATTAGACGTGGTTTTTTTTATTCAAAACGCATGAAATAAAATGTGAATTTAACTTTGGTTTTCAATGATGAACTTTACCTCTTAAGCGGACACCTCTCTTTAGCGGACAAATTTTTCAGTTCACAGAACTACCTCTCTTAACAGAGAGTACACTATATTTTATTTAGAAAACAAAGTATGAAGCTCTGATTGGATCACCCTTATAAATAAAATACCAAGATTTTTACTACTATTTCCCGGACAAGAAATGGGCATTTTTGATCCCATATCAATAATATCATTTGAAGACAAAACTCTATACTTGGTCTCGGGAAACATTGGTCCATAAAGTTTAACAACCCTTACATTAGAAAAATATATGTACCCTGTCTTTTTAAGACCCATTCTAGTCAGATTTGCTCACCTATTTATAACTCTCAATCCATAATTTTTAAAGCCGTGTAACAGAGAAAATTCTATGATTCGATTTTCTTTGAACTCCAATATTATTTATTTATTTATTTCAGTCTACGGATATAATCTTACAGACTAATACATTTAATTAAATACAGTGAATAAGTTTAATCTAAATCTATACTCATTCACATCGAAATTTATTAATTGCGAAAGACTATTGCACAAATCGATGCACCTAGCAATAGGTTCATTAGCAGCGTAACTTGTCCTATGAAAACAGTCGATGACTAATCTATTATTCCTTAAAACTCTAGGTGGGTTGTAAAGACGAAATAGACTAGATAGTTCTGTACACACAATTTTACCAGAGACAATATTATATGCAAACATTAAGGAAAAAACCTTGCGCCTATCGTGAAGGGAAGTAAGACCAAGAAATTTGCGTCTAGCAATATATGAAGGGAGACCTTCCGGCCAACACATTTTACTTAAGGCATATTTTGTGAAACGTTTCTGGACACGTTCAATTTTATTAGAGTGAACCTCAAAATATGGATTCCAAATCAGGCAGCAATAATCTAAATGACTTCTAACCAAAGCTACATAAAGAGCCTTTATAGTATAAGGATCTTTGAAGTCTTGTGTGTTCCTTTTAATAAAACCAAGCATAGAATATGCTTTAGCTACAATAAGGTCAATGTGACTGGTGAATTTGAGTTTAGAGTCAAATAAAACACCCAAGTCTTTGACTTCGTTTCTACGCGTAATGTGACAATTATTTATTGAATAATCGAACAATATTTGGTTAGAACATTTACTGAATGCATTTATTTATGTTTAATAATAGTTTGTTTGAAACACACCAATCGTTTAAAACATCTAAATCAGACTGCAAGTTATGACAGTCTGAAAGCTGAGAAATTTTTAAAAATAATTTAACATCATCTGCAAACATAAGACACTTTGAGTGTTGAAAGTGCTGCGGTAAATCATTAATAAAAATTAAAAATAGAAGTGGTCCACAGTGAGTTCCTTGGGGTATACCGGAAAAAGCGTCAACCAAAATATCAGATTTAGAAGAGCCTATTTTCACAAAAAGTTTTCTGTTAGTTAAGAAACTGTTAAAGAATTTAATAAGATGGTCAGACATTCCAAACTGTTTCAACTTGTTTAAAAGAATGAGGTGGTCTACTTTATCGAAAGCTTTCGAAAAGTCCGTATAGACAACATCTAGCTGGCAATGCTGCTCGAAGCTGTTGATAATCTGATTAGTAATCAACGCTAAATTAGTGCATGTTGACCTTCCTGGAAGGAACCCATGTTGTAAAGCACTTATGTGGTTTTTTATACATGATAAAAGCTTTGTTTTAATGATATCATCAAAAAGTTTAGCAAATGTGCCTTGTTTGACAATCGCTCTGTAATTAACAACATTACAACGATCACCTGATTTAAAAATCGGAGCTATCGAACAAGTTTTCCAGCATTCTAAAAAGATGCATTCATTTAAACATAATTGAAAAAGCATTACAAGCGGTGTAGTCATATTAACCAAGCAAAGTTTAAACAAAATGGGAGGAAAACCGTCATGATCGGATTTGTAACTTGGCTTTAAATTCGAGATGGCATTTGTCACATCTTCATCGGTAACTAAAAAATTTTGCAGTGGACTGGAAATTGGAGGACCAAAGATAAGCCTCTGATTATTGTTGTGTTTTTCATAAACATTTTGAAAATATTTTGCAAATAGATTACAAGAATCCAGAGTGTTATAAGATTTTTCATCTAAGTATTCTAAACTTGAAGGAAATCCATTCGTTTTCCGCTTCGTATTTACAAAGTCCCAAAAAGCAGAAGGATGAGATTTTAGTTTAGATTCCATATTAAACATATATTGCTTGAATAAAAAGCTATGGAGAAAATCAAACTCCTTTCGAACGCGAACAAAGTACAAACGATCCGATTCACTATTAGTTTTCTTAAATTTTTTCAAAGCTTTATTTTTTATATTTTTTAGATTTAATAGCCTGGCATTAAACCATGGAGGCTTGCTATTAGAACTGCTGCGCTTTAAAGGAACAAATTCAGAAATTGAAAAACATAATTTTTCACATATTATTTTATAAATATCCCTAGGATCGGATAGAGCATTTAGAACTGACCAGTCAACGGATCCTAAATGTTCATTAATTGAAACAAAGTTACCATTTGGAAAGTCGCGAAAGTAATTATCACACATAGGATTTGTATCAAAGTTATAAAATTCAAATGATATATGCAACGCTTTATGATGAACTGTATTTAACGAAATAGGAAGTAAATTTAGATCACATTTGGCTTTAATATCACAAGTGGTGAAAACAAGGTCAAGTATTCGATTAATATCGTTCTTGATGAAGTTTATTTGTTGAAATCCATTCGATAGCAAGAAGGATATCACAAGAGAATCAATTTCAGATTTTACATTCAATGGCACTAGCTCTTTCCCTTCCAAAGACCATAAAATATTACACATGTTAAAGTCACCTAATAAAATAACCTGTTGATTAGAATTTAAACTATTAACTACAAATTTAATATTATCAATATGCTTTTGGTAAATACTTAAATCACTATTCGGTGGAATGTATGATAACAAAAAGTAAATAGATTTGGACCTCTCAAAATTAACTTTCACACAAATTTGCTCTACATTACCATCGACTACTGGCAAAGATATTAAATTACTATTTAAAATAGATTTAATAGCTAGAAGAACCCCTCCCCCCCTTTCACGTCCTGTAGAAATAGGGCATCGGTCGCATCGGTGGACAATATAGTGCTCATCAAAAAATTCTGCATTAGAAATATCGCTGTGCAACCAGGTTTCAGTTATGGCCACAAAATCATATTCATTCAGGGACAATGATCTCAAGAACTGCGTAGATTTAGTTCGCATACCACTCGCATTTTGGTAGTAAAGCGTATATTTGGTCATCTGGGTTGCGTTCATAACATTGCGACGAGCGGCCGAAGAACTATGGTGAGCTGGTATGAGAGTGGGTGTTAGCGCCTGTAAGGCTGGTTGATAAGCAACGATCAGAGTTTGCGAAGAATGATGTGAAGAATGCAAGGCTGGTTGATGAGCAACGCTCTGAGTTTGCGAAGACTGTTGAGAAGAATGCAGTGCTAACGAGGCATCACATTTCCCCCCTCCGGCTGGAAAAAAGATGAAGTGAACGGCCGTACACGTACATTAGCAGGCCACAACTCCGAGTTATAAACTTTATCATAGTCGCTGCTTGCTATTCCCACTTTAAAAGTTACATTTCTTAGTGTTGCTTCATCCACACCTCTTTTAGTAAGGCGGAAGCATTTGATATTGCTCTTAAGTATACCTGTGTGTGTAACAATATAATCGCTCACGCTTTCAGCAGTGACGGATGGCTTGAACGAAGAGAGATGTAGAAACTTTAAGGGAACAGCCACGTCGAGCTCATTGCTTGCATTATTACCAACAATGACATTGACTATCTCGGTATTTTTGCTCTTTAGTTCCTTTCTACCGCGCATCGGAATCCATTCAGCAGTTGAAGGCACTGGCATCGGAGCTGTTGAAAAACCTATCTCATCGCCCAAAACATCATCAGCAGCGGCAGCAGCGGCAGCAGCATAAGAGAGCACCCTACGCGAAACAGCAGGTGGAGACACATCAGCATTGGCATCAGGCGGAAACGACGGGGATTGAATAGCAGCACATACATTGAGAGCATTGGCGGAAGAGTCTAATGAACTTAAACTCTCAAAACAGGTTTTAGAAGAAGATTCAGCGTTAATAACTTTATTGTTATTAATAGAAGCGTTTTTGTCTGTGTTGTTTTTATTTATTGGACCTACAGCAGCTGACTTATTTTTGGGCTTAGCAAGGTTTTTTTGGCTGACAGTATTGACTAAGAGATTCGATTTAGCATTTAAGGCATCATTAACAGTGACACGCAGCTCTTTAACCTCAATAGTAAGTGACGAAATGGCGGAGGTAACTTCATTCTCAACTAGCTTTTGCTTGATTAGGTTTAGTTCTCCCTGCAGGTTGTCGATTTTATGCATTAAGAGCACTTTATCATCTTGCAGCGAATTTATAATAACGAGAGCGCGGTCGCTCGCCGATCTTAGGGCGACGAGCTCGTTAAGCACTGACTGCAAATCAATTTTTTGTACGTAATCGCAGTAGGTCATTTTATCAGGTTCTTTATGCTGCTGAGCTGAAATGTTTAATTGCTCTCGTTGTGTCGAATGCTCTTGTTGGATGACATTTTGCTGTGTTTGAATAGGCTGGATTTGCTGCGGTTGGTTTTGCTGTAGTGGATCGTTCTGTACTTGTTGTTGATGCTGTTGATGTTGCTTTGGCGGGATTGCTTTATGCTGGTGATTTGGAGTGTTTTTTAGCTCTTGTTGTGACGTTTGGACAATATTTTGCTGTGTTTGCTTTGGTTGGTTTTGCTGTTGTTGATTTTGCTGTAGTGGATGGCTTTGTACTTTTTGTTGTTGTTGCAGTTGATGTTGCTTTAGCGGGATTTCTTTATATTGCTGAGTTGGAGTGTTTATTTGCTGTGTTGCTTGTTGTGACGTTTGGATGAAATCTTGTTGTTGTAGCTGTTGACGATGCTTTAGCGAGATTGCTTGCTCTTCGAGTAAACTGGCTGCGTCGGTGTTTATGTTACGCTTAATAACATCACCGATCAAATCAGCTGACCGAGGAGGCGATCGGAGAGAATCACGGCGCTTAGTTGAGCAAACCTTACAAATATATGGAGTGCCAGAAGCTTGCATATATTCCACATCAGCTGGCAAAACCTTAACGCATGTCAAATGAAATAAATCATTGCATTTCTCACATAACACTTTAGGTTGACCGCGCTCAACCTTTTGGCCACAAATACATGGCATGATGGTAACAAAAAGCTGGCACAGTAGATATGTTGTGACCAAGCTTAGCAAAACGGTTGCTACCGATCAAATGTTTCTGATCTCGCACACGTTTGGTAACAGATAAAAATTTCGATACAATGATGACAGAGAAGACACGACCGCTCTAAACGACATCTAGTTGATGACTTGAACTTTAAATTATCAAAGCATTTTAAAATATCTTTAGAAATTTCTTTAGTTTTCAATTCGAAATTTTTGATTTTGTCATGACGTGTGCAACGCCCATAAGGAGGCGTGGTAAATTCGATATTCTAAACTTTTTTGAAATCCCATACAAAAAGAGTTATAATTTAAGATTTTCTATCATTAAGAATCGGCCTTGGGCATATTTTAACTTCGACCAAGTGAAACAAGGCTTAAGACATTCAAAATTTTCAAAAATTATATAAGAAAAGGAACTATATTTTATTTTGATAGGTTCAAAGCAAATATATAAAAATCTTATTAATATTTTGAATGTAGTTCTTCATTTTAATCTTCTTAGAAAAGTGAAATATTATATTAAAATGAAATATTCTCGGACTCTCATATATCTTATCTGAATTCTGGGTTTTTTTACTAATTCGAAACTAAAGTTCGAGTTTGTTTTTCGATTCATTGAGAAGTTATAAAAAAAAATAAATGCATTTAAAGGTTATATACATGGTTATTGAATTTTTTCGACGAAGCTTTATCTACTCTCATCAATATACGATATGGTCAGTTTTACGTTAGACCGACGCTATTAATGAGGAAATTATGTAACCTGTTCAGAGATTTTTACTTTTTCGTCTCTTCTATAACTAGATTAACATTAATTTTCATATTATAATATTTCATAATATTTTATAGTCTATAGATTCAAAATCCGATTTTCTATTTAAAAATCGAATTTTCTCGAAATAAAGCAAATTCCAAAATTTCTAGATAAAGGTTTGATAATAAAATTTTGCTACAAAATATTTAAAAGATATCTATTATAGTTACCTCATTTTTCAAACCATATGCGTAATTGTTCGTTGTTTTTTTTTCACCTTGCGAATAAAAATTCGTCAATTGTTTTTTTCAAATTTAATTTTACGTTATAAATTTTCACATAAATCATAACAATATTGCAAGCTTATTTAAAGCAAACACTATAATACCGCAATAGAAGCGGTAACAGTGGTCGGGGAGGGGTCGATTATAAATTGTAATAAAAATTTAACTGAGAGGCTTCACACGCGAGTGGCAAACGTTAAGCAAGAGAGCGAAAATGATTGATCAAAATTATAGCCAGCGGCGCCGACGATTGAATTTATTGGCCGTTACTGTCCGCGTGCCCGGTGCACGATAGGTGTTGTGACAATAAAAAAAAATAATAAAAAATAAACCAAAAAAATTATTTAAGAGCAAGAAATATATTGGATTTTTTTTTCATTTAAGTCTCTTTTTTTTTGTATCACATAACAACTTGAACGCAGCACTTCCGCACTTGTGAAATTTTTTTTTCTTATTTTTTTCACTATTTATTCAAATGGAAGCAACAACTTAGATAATTCAGAGCACAAACTTATCATTCATTTTTTTTTTTTTTTGAGCTCCAAGATATTGGAGCAAAATAATTCAAAGATAACTCTAGCTAAACGCGCATTTATGACAATGACTGTTAATCATGAATAGAGAATAAAAAAAATATGTCAACAAATTTTGCATTAGAACCACTTTTTTGGGGAAAAAACACAAAAATTAAAAAAAAAAAACAATGAAAAATCAAAAATTAAACACAAATGCATAAAAACGCGTGTTGACGCTAAAATATCTCAATGCGCGACGAAAGTAGAGTTGCGACTAAATTCAAGCATTTAGAGCGCGACATAAATGAGCGAGTTGTTAGCGACAGACAAACAGACAAGGTCTCCACAATAAAAATAAACTGAGCACAGCTGAGAGAAAATTAAGACCAACGAGCGCATAGAGTGCTCCAACAAGATCATTTCATTAACAATATCAAAAATTACGAATAAAATTTGTAAATTATAAATTAATTTATGAAATTCAATGGCCACTTATTAAACAAAAACCAATAGAAAATACATACAAATGTGGCAACACTGCATGTCACAGTAGGCATAAGACGTAATAACAGTAACTAGTTCAGATTGCTAGGGAAACCGGCAACAGCCCCATTGAAATTGATCATTACATACGTTCTTCAGCCAAAGAGAGCAAACAGAGCAAACGCTTGAGTTAACTACACTCAGCGAGGACACAAGAAGAGCGTATATAAAATACAGTAATACCTCGTTTTAATTCGTTCCAAAAAAAATTCAACGTAAATCGAAATTCAATTCTGTCATACGGGTTTAAAACTCTGTTTATTTAATATAAAATCAGAACAAAAAAAAAAAAGTAATTCAGAATTATTTTCTAAAAATCAATAAAATAAACAAAACATAAACTTTATGAGGAAATTTCAAGAAATATATTATTTTTTTATAACATAATTCTGTAAAATGTGAGTTCGGAACGCTTGATTTTTATGAAAAATTTCATAGCATATTTTTAGGCATTTTTGTTTTGTAATTTATTGAAACTTCAAACATTTTTTTAATTTTTCCTTTTGAAATTTTCAGTTTTACAAAATATTTTCAAACTTATTTCGTTGTACCTACTATGATAACCGTTTTTACTTTAAGGTACTTTATACTAGTAAACCTGTTGCCAGAATTCGAGCAATTCAATAAAAATTCAATGTAAGAAATATTATAGACGTTTAATATATGATATTCTATTCAAAAAGTTTATTTCCTCAATAACGATATATTCAGTCTCAATAATGATATAGAAGATAAATACTTGAATGCTTTGACTTAAAACGTATGATCTGACACTAAATTTTTTAATGTAACTGTCAAAAAACCAAGACGGACTTACTCTAATATTACTACTGAAACAAACATTATTACTATTCGAAAACATCGCAGCTTAACTTTTTAAGCTATAAAACATAACTAATTTTAATAAAAACGATGTAAAAAATAGATTTAAGACAAAAAATAATAATAAGATGTAATTGAGAAATAGAAAAAAAATGCTTACAGAACACCAACAACATCAATTTATAACACATTTCGATGAAAAAATGCCAAAAAAACCCAAAAAAAATCGTTAAAATTTGACTGAATTGTTTGCATTTTTTTTGACAGTTGAAATTTGACAATCGACATTTGAGGAATGCATAAAAGGTAATGTTGGTTACAAATTTTTAGTTTTGAAAAAAATTCAAATTCGATAAATTCATAAGCTCTTCTCAAACTAAATTTCAAATCGATTAAATAGCGGATTTTTTACAAACATTTTATTTCTGTTGTAAAAGGTTGGGAACCCACTGAAGCGAAATCATAACTTTTGAAAGTGGTTTGCACATCTACAGCCTAAACCTAATTTAATGACACCTGAATAAAATCGGTCCATTGGCCTGGGAGGAGTTGAAGTCACAAAAAAAAACCTTAGCCTATTAATTATATAGATTTGGAACTAAAAACTATTATTTGCATAATTAAAAATGGAATATGTGACCATGTGACATATGTGAAATAAGCGCCTAAACTGATGAGTGTTATTTTTTCAAAGTTGCCTTGATCAAAGAAATATTCTAAAATATAATAAATCTTTTCAGTCATAATTAAAAAAAAATAATAATTAATATAACCCGGCTGAATTACAGATATCGCAATGTTCCTTTAATATTTTATAGTATGAACTGTCTCTTTTGCTGATGACATGCGTTTTAATATGATTTTCTTAGGAAATTGTATTATCAAAGTTAATCGATACGCTATTTGGAAAAAGTCATCAAAACCAGGGCCGTAATTTTTGACGGGAAAGAACTCGTTATTATTACTAGTATCGCCTGGGGTCGAAATTCGACCAATTTATTAAAATTAGTTCGAGGTTATATCTCTTAATTGAGCTATTTTCTTCAAAAAAATTATTATTTTATTGTATTATTTTGTTCAAAAACAGAAAAACAACATTTTAAAAAAATTTAATTTTGTCAAAGAAATCATATGGGGTAGCCTTGATTTTTTGATGGCACGGACAGTTTATTAATTAAGTGTCAAGAGAAAATAAATTCACCTAAAATTCGGTATACATAGACTTTGAAAGAAAATCTTAAAAGAAAAAATGCAATTTTGAGTTTTTGTTTTTTTACAACAAAAATCATTTTTACCCCATATTTTAAGAATAAATCAAATTTTATGGTCTTTTTTTAAAATGAATAATTAAAATATAAACAAACAAAAAACGGTAGGGGAGAGTGGTACTAGTTGTCACAAAATTTGAATGAACTGCTGTAATTCCCACAAATTAAGCAATAATGGCACTGCGAAACTTTTCAAGATCAATTCAATATTTTATTCTTCAATCCTGATATGAATAACGAATATTATTTTAAAATAAATCAAAAAATTTTCTAGTTAAAAAATTCAACTCGTCTGGGACAAGTAACCCCACCCGTAGGGTAAGTTGTCTCAACGCGTAGTCCCCGTTGTCATACCTCTTAATCGTCGTCGCTGCCGCACTTCGAAGAACAATTAAAGCAGCAATGTATCAAACAATCACTTTCAATGCATTATGTAGACAACGTTTGCAGTTTATACATATATTGACGACAATTGTTATTGGATTTGACGCTTGACAACAAACTACACGTAGTGAATCCACGTTATCTTTATTGATACTAGCTGTAACCGGCTTGCATCATGATATCTGAGGATGTCCGACCTCGGTTTGTAAGTCGTTTGCGATTTCTTGGCATATTTCCTTAAATTCAAATAAAACATAGAATAATTTCAAAATGGTTATATGAAATTATATGTGACAACAAGCCCCACAAGCGCTGTGACAACCTGTACCATTTGGAAAAAAATGTAAACAATGTTCTGTAAATTTAAATATAAGGTTTTATCTAAAAATTCATAAGTATTTGCAAAATATAATATTTATTGTATTGGAAATTTATTTAAAGTTGAATATTGCACACTTCTATTTGTCTAAACACAAATTTTTAAAAAATATAAAAATACACAAATCCAACTTAGTTTCTAAAATCTCTTTTAATTTTTGCAAAACAAAACTAACGGCTCTTAATAGAGTATAGATGACATTGATATTTAACTCGATATCGTGTTGAATCAAAAGATAACGGCGTTGTGACAACTAGTACTTGAGACAACGGGGACGAGTCTCCCCTATTATTTTTTTAAGTTAACTATTAAGACTTAAATACAAAAAAGAAATAAATAAAATTTATTCACAGATGGCGGAGATATTGGCTTCCCAATTTAGAACATTCAATTTAAGACAGTTTTTTTCTCTCTCTTGGCATTTGGTTGAAACACACGCTAAATAGCTAACGACAATATTAAGAAAATTCATTAAAAATACTTTTGGTTAGAATTAATGTAATTTTTAACACATTTAAAAGAAAAATTATCAAACTTTTAGAAAAAATTCAAAAATTTAAAAACCGTTAAAATCCGACCAAGATATTCATGGAAAGTCAAATTTTTGAGTTCAAAACACATTTTTTTACAAATTTAACAATTTATGAATGCATAAAACTAAAATTTTTCAAGAAATTGTTACTTTTAAAAAAAATTCAAATTCGAACAACTTAAGAACTCTTCTTCAACCAAATTTCATATCAATCAAAGAGCAGATTTTTTCTCAAAAATTTAATTTCTCTCTTAGAAGGTTGGGAACCCCCTCTATCAGATATATCATTTATATATACATTCTGCACATCTGGGCAACAAAACCTTTCAAATGATATAAGTTTCAATTGTTTTGAGTTTTAATTAATACCAAAAAAGCGTACGACAAACTTTAATGTTCACGTATTAATATATTAGATAATTAATTATCAGAATAATTGCTTAATGTTAGAATTGCAGACATAACGCGTTTCCATATCATAATCTAAATGAGATTGCGGCCTTGCCTGACTTTTACTTGATAAATGAGACTCTGATGAAATGGGTTTAAAAAATGAATCTATTTTGTTTTGAGGCAAAGACTTAGTTTTTTCTGCATATAGGTCCTTGTAATATTGCAAACTGATGTAAAAGACCTCTCTGTTGACTCAATTCGTTATTCATCGTTGTCAAATTCTTCGATAATATCGCAAACTGTTTTTTATGTAGTCGAAAGCCTCTGATAATTTTCGTCCTGGAAACTGTGATCCATCTTCCCAAGTTTCGGTTTCCGTATTCTCTTGTTGAAAGACATCTTGTTTTGAAATATTTGTCAATGTAAATAGCTCAACGTTTGTAAACGGTTCGTCACTGTAATCCAAGATATCATTAATATCAATGATCATCAATGTTACAAAATCCAACTCGATGGGCCAAGTTTATGATTTATGTGCTTAACTCATTCAAATTGTCTTGCTGCACGCCTTCAGATGTGCATTCAGGCTATATGTTTTTAGGCCTACATAGCTAGGGCCTTCTCCATCTTTTCCAACAAAGCCGGTCTTATTGTAGTGATTGTTTCGAGGGAACCCATTCCAGCTGCACTTGAACGGATATTGCGACCCTTATTATAATGGTTCTTGCTTGAGTCGGAGTCAGACCCATCGCGCTAGCAATTTTAAACGCCTTTTTTCCACGCTCATGACTTCGAATAACTTCGAGTTTCGTTTTTAATGATATAGCATTTCGGTTTTTTTTTAACTGAGATCCAACTTTACTCATTTTACTTTTCGAGCTCATAATTCACTTTATTTTAGCACAAACTTCGTATTAAAACTGAACGAGTACATACATATTACATTATATAAGTATGATACCAAATAAACAGGTGCATTTGAAAAGGGAGTTCCCTATTTTTATTCATATTACACTTTATTTCAGCACAAATTTCGTAAAGAAAGCAAAAACACATACATATTACGTTCAACATTTAAACAGACATGTCGATGAAATTAAAAAAGGAATTCCCCGTTTTTACTTTACATTTTCGTTCCTCTATAGAGACAACGTAAATCGAATGACGACGTAAATTGAGTTTTAAAGGAACAATTTTTTGCACGACGTAAATCGAAAAGACGTAAATATAGACGACGTAAAACGAGGTATTACTGTATTGTTCACTGAGCAATTAAGATTAATTCAAGTAAATTTTTTTTTTCTATTTATAATTCAACTGTTTACATTTAAGCACTCAGCTAAAGTTTAAGTAACTAGAACTAGTCGAACGAGAGTTTTGTTGAGAGCGAACGATAAAGAGTGTTATACTCTTGCTGTCCGTTGCGCTATGCTAATCAGAAACAAGGTATGCAAAGATATGCCAATAAAAAAAAAACAAAAACAAAAATGTGTACATTTTAGACATAGATTCTAATAAATAAAAATTTGATTCCAAAATTTCTATACACTGTATAGTTCGTGGCCTCAACTATTTATTGACAGTTCAAGCGCAAGACTTAAAAGAGAGCGAGATAGTTTATGACCAACAGACAGATTGTGTGCGATCAATAACAACATAAAAAAAATCATTAAAAAAAACACAAAAATAAAAAAAAATAAATGAAAAATAAGATGAGAGCAATTAAGAGCGTCTAATCAAAATAAGTCATTAATTAAGGCAGAGATTGAGACAAGAGCAATAAAAACTAAAGCAATAACAACAACATTGTTGGGCACAACAACAGCAAGGCAATTATTATTATAATTCAATAGCTTCATTTACGGAACATTCATTTTCGAAAGTGTTTATTTTGTGTGTGTGTGTTCTTTTTACTGTTTTTTTTTTGTTTTGTTTAATGTTTTCAGATAAGCCTGCTTGTCTGTTATTTTGAAGGTTGACAAAATTTCGGAAATGCCGTGGAATGTTTTCAAAAGGAAAATCATTGCAAGAAGTAAGCTTAGCTGGGGTTGTGCTGTGTTCTTTACCAGGGCTGCAATTCAGTGTGTTGAGCGCCATTTCCGTCTTCTCAGTTGCGCTGTTATAGTTTATCATTAGCCCAGCAGAAATTTCCATCTGGGCTCTAGTACTTAGTGCTGAATATAAATCCAATTTTCGAAAAATAGTTGGTACTTCATTTTTCAGTAGTAATTTCAGGGATGCAACTCATATGATTATCATATCATATAAGAACCTTAGCAGAAACTCTTTTTTGCCTCTGGTACTCAGAACGGTACTTAGGCCCATAATTAAAAAAAAATATCAGAACTTTACTTTTCAGTAGTCATTTCAGGTATGCAACTCATATATAAATCATATAAATTTAACTCATAAGTCTAGTATACCGTCTAGTAAACCGTCTAGTAAATGTCTAGTAAATCGGATCCCGAAGTACGAAACTTTGAACTTTTCCAACAATATATAAATTGTTAGGGACAACTTAAAAAGTCGAAAATTTTTTTCGGTTTTTTTCCAACTTTGACTATATTTCTAAAGACTAAATTATATAGAGACTACACTAGTCCTGTGTGCACTATTCATACAAATATATTTATTAAAAATTTAAACGCAATTTAGGTTTTTTTTGTTTTAAATCGGTCAGAAATTGACAAAGTTATACAACTTTTCAAGAAAAGAAATTTGCGAAAATATATTTTCGGCATGACAACTCAAAAATGTATGCTTGATAAATTTTTGTTTTTAGTCGGCATCATAAGTTTCGTGTTGTAACGACCAGCAATACTTCGAAATAGTAGTTCTTATATAATTCCTCAAAATATTTTCTATTGTCGCCAATTCTGGGTGACAAAATTCTCCTTGGCCATCACTGAATGGGCCTTAGTTCTTTCGAAGAAGTTCAAATACGAAAATTTTCAGATCGATTTGGCAAAATCGGTTTTTTTTAACTTAAGTCCAGATTTTGCGTGTTTCCGGCAAATTTCAAGTATAGAACATTCTTTAACTCGATAAAAAAAAAACAAAAAAAAAATTGGCCATTTCAGCCCTTGACCGAGCTTCTTATGATCAATTGTGTTGTGTGTGTTATTATATGTTTGCACACAATTGACCGACAACTTGACCTACATGTTCTATGCAGACTCCGAACGTCTGAAGTTCATGTTCTCAAGAAGTTTTACATTGCCTTATTTACTCTCTGAGGCTTGCGATTGTCTGCAGAGAGGAGGTGACCGATCAGAAATATTTTTTATTGAAAAAAAATTTTTACCGCGACTGGGGATCGAACCCGGGCTCTGAGCATGCTAAGCCACACACTTAACTTGCATGCCACTCAAGACCTACCAGAAAAATAACATTATCTCTTAGGTATTTTGGACTGTAGCAATGTAATCTTGTAGTGCTTTATTTTCATTATTAATTTAAGGGATGCAACTGAAATATAATACAGGCTTCCATCACACAGGCTTTAATTATAACCTGAACCTAAACAAAAAATTATGCCTATGTTTTCCAAACCAGAATTCAACCGAGAATAAACAGAGCAGAGACATGCTATTAAGATCAGAAATCATTCAGCTCATAAAAGCTGACATTTGTATAAAAAGTGATTCATTTGTAAGTTTTTTATGAAATATAAAGCCTTGATTATGTTTGTCAACCCTGAATATCACTTTTATTAGACACACTACTTCTAATATTTTCTACCGCGACAGTAAAGTATTAATATACGTTACTGTATATGCATGGTTCTCCATTTTGGGTTTCGAAAATTGCATCCCTGGTATTTGCAAACTGTCAAATGTTCCCTGGACGATATGTGATTTCAAAAAATTGGCGCCCCGAGACATACAATAGCACCAATTAACGCTTTGTTGCAACAAAAATTTCCAGGACGAATTATTTCGAGATTTGGCGATGTCAATTCACCTCCGAGATCATTTGATTTGAAGTCTCTGAACCCTTTTTGTGAATAAACCTTAAACTCTTGAGCAATAACAAACCAACATTCGTCAAATTCTGACCGCGCTAATGCGGCGTAGTTGAACGCAAAAATCTCATAGAAAATGACCTCAAAAGGATTGAGCCAGCAAAAAACACCCAGGAAGGGCATATGAATGAAATTGCATTTCACACATGATCAATTTTTGCTCTTTAACGTGTCGGTCGAGTGTAATTTTTGTAAATATATTAAAAAAATTCCATTAAACCAACATATTTTGTATGGCCTTAAGACTTAAATTGTATACGAACAAAATTTTCAGTTAACTTTTGTTGTTTTGAAGATATAACTAGTTTTATGTGGGTCTCTAACGTTACATTGTTTGGAAAAGAGTGTCGAGGTTGGTTTGCATTTTCAAAATATTACCAATATTGGCAACCAAGAAACCTAAATGAAGGAACTATATCGTAGAAGAGAATCAAAAAAACGACTAAAATCGAAATAATGAAAACAAAATTTTGAGATTTTAAAAATTTTAAACGGGAAATATTATATGGCGGACGGAATTTTTAGATAAGATAAATTTTGAACTGAAAGCTATGTAGGTACAGGTTTATTGCGTTTTTGATTTAGAATACGAAATGAAATTGTAAAAATTTAAAATGGAGGATCTAATATGCTGGTCCAAGTTTTACAATTTGACCAAGTTTAAACAGAAAATTTTGCGTAGCGTTTTTACGTTCGTGGATTACGAATCTGGTATCATCCCTTCCTCGTCATCATTTCTTTTTGAAATTCTTTGCTTGGCAAACAAAGTTTTTGCTTCGACAACAATTAGTATTTCCTTTTTGAGAAATTTTGTATGGATTTTAAAGTATGATCTTGTAAATAAAAATGAGCCCAAAAATGGAAAGCGTGAAAAACTTGTGTTTGAAAATTCAGCTATTTTTTATAAAAGAGCATTATTTACCAAAAATTAGCGATATTGCTTTTTTTAGAGGATTTTTTTTGCCAATTTTTCTATAACTTATTTTTTTCATTTTGATTTTTGGGCATTAATTTTTTGATGATTTTTAATTTTCCTGCTCCATTTTTTGTGCAGTTTTAGTTAATTTTTCTGTTAGATGATTTGAATTTGTTTGCGCGATTTTATTTTGGGCGATATTGCCCAGCGTATTTTAGAATTCTTGCACATTATGTCCAACCATAACGGTCATATTTTCTAATTGAATTCGAACATAATGTCCATGGAAATTTCAAATTTTGACTTTAATGGCAATGAAAAATTAATGCTTTCTTTTGATTAGAAATTAATGTAATGCAAAAAAAAATGCATTAAAATTGCTCTAGTTAATGGCAATAAAATAAACTTTCATTTTCATTGATTTGGTTTAATTATAAAATAATGTTCAATGCATTACCACATTTAATGCATTAGTCCCAGGTCTGATTACATAGAACTTATCAAAATCAATTAGCACCTGTACGTAACAATATAAATTTCCTATTGGGTTGATTTTTGTATATTTTTCATGCATAGTGGAACAGAATTTGTAAAACATAGAATTCTTTTCAATTAAAATAAATGACAAATTAGGATTTATAATTCTCAGATTATAAGTAGATTTCCGATTATACCACAGCCATGTTGAGTCTAGAATTTAACTAACTCATATTTGTGGTTAAAAATTTTGACCTTAAGAACATTTTACTAACCATCTTTTTTGCTTAAATTTATTTATGTAAATTTATTATGTGTTACATATTAACTGTCTTGTGCTTATGTGACTTTGGTTTTTTTTTATTTTATTGCATTGTCAATCGTGGTTGGTGAACATTTGAGCAGTTTTTCAACCTCTTTGTATATTTTGCTCTTATAAATTAATTTTTTTATCAATTCCCGCTTTTCAACAGAATAATGTTTTCCTTGACCCATTTCTGGAAAAATACGCCACATCTATATTTTGTTTCTATATAAACTAATGAAAAATAGCTCAATACTTAGTTTTTTGTGTATTTTAAATATAATTTAGAGAAATTTTTCAATTCTTTGTATGTATGTATTAATAAAACGCTTCTATTTTTTTGACCGCACAAATTTGCATTAATCCTCAATAAAAGTGAATTTACAAAAATAACAAGGAGTTGTTCTTTGCAAGATCAGGTCACCAGATTATATACTAACCATATAACGATGTATAATAGCTGAGGCGAGTTAAAAAAAGGCTTGTTAACAAAATAACGTGCTTGATCACTTTTCTTATTTGGCACTACTATTATTTTGACCGCAACTGTAAGTATTTTACATCAAAACAAAGATGTCTTCGAAAAATGGGTGCTATCCGCCAACGGACACGCCCACCTCCCATGCAATCAAAAATTAAAAACTCGAAAAATAAGCTCATGTTTAACGAACAGAGATAAAATTTGGTACCTATGTAATTTATATCAAAACAAAGACGTCTACGAAAAATGGATGTCATACGCCCACGGCCACGACCGCCTCTCATACAACCCAAAAATTGAAAACGCAATAAATAAGCTCATAATTAACCTACAGCAATACAATTTGGTGTGTATGTGGTTAGTAACAACACAAAGATGATTTTCAAAAATGGACGTCATTTGCCCACGGACACGCCCACTTCCAATACTACCCAAAAATTGAAAACGCAATTAATAAGATTATGTTTAACGTACAGAGATAAAATTTAGTACGTTTGTATTTTATATCAACACAAAGATGTCTTCGAAAAATGGGTGTCATCAGCACACGGTCACGCCCATCTCCCATACAACCCTTAGCTTGAAAAATATTGTATTTTGAAAAAGGAGGTTTAGGGTATTTCATAGTCGGGCTAGACCGACTTTAGACTTTCTTTACTTGTTTTTATTTGTAAGCATTTGGTAAATTCATGCTCACCCTAAAGCGTGTGCAAACATATTATATAAGATGTGTGCTTTTTATTTTTCCACAACTGTACCCTCCACTCATATAGACATACAGTTGGATAACTCTCTGACATACAATTGAATAACTCTCTAACTCTGCTTACCTGTTAATTCATGCTTCTAAGAACCAGATAGATAAACACACACATATGTACAGAACCTATCCCAATAACATGTTGGCAATAATTTGACATATTCTATAGATAATTTACTTGTTTTCAATCATTTTATTATATAATTGTTTCATATAATTACAGTTCGATAACGACGATTGCATACATTGTGAATTTCAATAAATTATTACTGTGATTAAACAAAAGCAACAGTAGTTCTAAGAAATCAGTTTTTTTACTTTTATTTATTAATTATCATAACAGTCGTGTGGAATTAAAACGTTTCAGAGAGGTAGAAGGAGATATTCCTCTTATAATGAAATTAACGTAATTGACCATAATAAATGCTTCATTGAAGAATAACAATTTTAATTTATAATTACAAAAAAAAAAGAGAAAAAAAAACAAAACTGCATTGATTTGGCGCCTTTGCCGCTGCGAGCGCTCTAGGAGCTGAACTACAAAAACAAACGCCACCACCCACTTGGAATTTTTGCTTGAAACTTGTACACAAAATGACACAGCAATAATTATGAAAAATAAAAAATATATAAAAAAAATAAAAAACAAAAATAATTCTTACTTATTTATGTTTGTTTTTTGCTTTGCTTGTTTGTTTAAGACAAACATTGTAAACGACACATAATAACAACAATAATAAAATAATTTCTATAGAATTTACAATTGTTAAGAATGCAAACATTAAAACCGCAACAACAACAACAAATGCTAAGGTCAACACTTAGCAACAACAACAGTTAAAATAATAACAATAAAAAAACACAATTTAATAAAATCACTTGTGAGAGTGGCGCCCAACGTATGCGACCGACTCAAATGATTGTACAGGCAAAAACAAAAAATTAGCACAACAAAAACAACTGTTGTCGTACAGTGTGGCGTTCCATAGAAAATGCTCAAAAGAACTGGATACCAAATTTAAGGCCAATGTTTTCATCCAGATCGAAAAGGTCCAAAAAACGTGAATTGTATTTCTTGAAATCTGTTTTAATAGATGAAAGTAAGTTGACAACTTTTGACAGTTATTTTTTGATATTTTTAAGTGTCAACATATTTTTTTTTTTCCATAAAAGTGTCATAGGAAGTTCATAAGCCATAGAATTCCACGTTCAAAGAAGGCACCCGAACGGTCTTTATCACACAACCCGTTAATGTCATAAGGAACTTGAACTTATAATATCAATACAAGGTCGAAGATTACAAAAATAGCGGTCTGAAAAGACATGATTTTCAGAAAACGCATTTTCTAGACAGTCTCTCAAAATCTTCGGTCTACAAACTACTAAGCTTTATTAATAGCTATAACTGGTTCGAATAGAGTAGGCAAATAATTAACCCACTGGTATCACAACGAGTCTAATTGGCCTATATGTGTCTCATAAGAGACAGCCGTGTCAACCTTACCTAATTTATTTTAAATGCATTTTTTAATTTAAAAAACTGGAGCTGGGAACACGTCTGTGCCTTGACTCAAACGTTGAGTTTTTATAGATGGTGCTCGATAGTGTGCAAATCTATGGACTAGAGCAGTTTCACCCCCATTATTGAAAAACCACTTTTTTTAATTTTTGCCGTATGTCTCGGATTATCCTGCATAAATATGTCGTCTTGTTTACGTTCAAGTCCGAATATGTCTAGACTTGGAAGATGCGAGTCCTTCAGAATGGCTATATAATTTGCGGCATGCATTATACTACAGATGCGCCAAAGCACACCAAAGTCATTACCGCAAAAACATCCTCCGGCCATGATGAATGGTACTCGATTAATTTTTGTTTCATCGAACCAAGTATTTTTCTTCCAGTCATCTCATGTAAAATAATGATACATTTTAACATGCTTTACGATGCCTTCCACTAAAAAAATTTTTTTTTATAATCGCTTTTGCCTTGAATCCGTTCTTTTTTTGACATTTGCCAAATGTTTTCTCCCTGAAATTGACCTCTAATTGTTTATAACTACTCTTTATTGGAGCTAATAAATCTCTTTGTTAAGTTATTGATGACTTCTACAGAAATTTTTATCTTTATTGCAATTTCTCAATAGGATAGAACACTTTTGCATATTAGAGTGTCCCAAAAAAAATTTGCTAATTTGCTAAAAAAGCTAATGGAGTGAAGTGTTCTATAGATTTTGTTAAAATTTTTTGAAAAAGGTTTAGAGATCGCGCTTATGGGATTTTCTCCCAAAATCAGGTTGTTCTGAGATTTTTCGAATTTCAGGCATAAGTTGGTCAATAACAGACATTTTCTGCGTTTTTGAGTTATTATTTTGAAATAAAAATGTGCAAACTATACTTTAAAGTTCATAAATTAGAAGTTTGGCCAATTGGTTGGCATATATTATATTTTTTCGTGAAATTTTTCTCAATTTTTTAAAAAACGCTTCATGACTTTTTTAAATTCTATGGTCAAGTTTTATACAATTTGAAAAAAGTCTTGTTTTTATGGTTCAATGTTAAAGCTTTTAGAGCTTTATAAGCGTTGGTTGAATCATGAAATTGTTGGTGTATCGATTGTTAAATTGCTAAAAATAACCAAATTTTTAAAATGAAAAATATTCTTTAGTGTAGTTAAATATATGATTTATTATCATCATTTAACAGCAAGTATGCTTTCTTTAAAAAAACTTACCGATGCTTGAAAAATTTCATAACTAATATTTGTTTTATATAAAAAAATCCCTAGATAAAAGTTTTGAGATAACAAAAGCATTGACTAATAAAAACACGTTTTTATTGTTTAGCTCCTTTACCATCTGATAATTAGATCTAGTTTACACTTAGCATTCTTTCTATAAGCTATTTGAAATAGACTTGAAATAGTCAAATAAAAATTAACGAATGAAAACTAAAATGCTTATGCTTTGAGTGCAAATTCTTTTTGCATTTTCGTTCTTTTACTGAAATGTTGAAAACAGATGTCGCTGAAAAATTAACTATAAAAATATCTTAAGATTTAAAATGTAATATATAATGGTTTGAGTTCATGAAAATACCTTTTATGTTTTCGCTACTATATGGAAATGCTGGGGTGAAAAACGAACTAAAAGACCTCATGAACTAAAATATATAAAGAACTCACGTAGCTAACGAACTAAAAAACTTAACGAACTCAACTAAGAGAACAAAAGAACATATAAACTAAATGAACAAAAAACAATATATGAGCGAACTACATAGTTTATAAAACCCAACTGAACTAAAAAAAAATACTTAAATACTTAAGGCATAAGTAAAACACAGATCCGTAGCCAAGTTGGTGATTTCGGAGTTTAGCCTCAAAAGGAAACAAAACTCTCAATTTTATGGTACTAATTGTTAAAAAAGATCTAAATAAAAACGACATGTCATTGGTTAAGATGTTTTTGAGATATTCGAGATATTTTTATATAAACACAAAATATAAAAAAATCATCAATGAAAAATTATTAAATTATAATTTAAATTACGCAATTAAATTAAATAAGTTTTATGTATGACTCCACGAAATAGCACCCAAATGAAATAACGCTCAGTGAAATAACACCCAATGAAATAAAACCCAAAGAAAATGAAATAAACCCCAAATTCCTAAAGTGAAATAACAGCCAAATGCAATGAAATAACACCCAAATGGGATATAAAATATGACTCAAAATTTGGGGTTTATTTCATTATGAAATAATAACAGCTAAGGGGAAACATGATATAAGCCCCCAATAAAATATCTCCAAAAAGATGAAATAGCCCCCAAATAATTTTATTTCAACTCAAAAGCAAATTATCACCAAAAAAAAAAAATTAAATAACCCCCAATAAAAAGTCACTACTGTAATTCAGTTATACACTTTAATATATGCGAGGTTTAATATGCGCCTTTAACAGATGAATATTTTGTAAATCGAAATGATGACATTTACAAAATGCAAAAAAAAACTTTTATTAAAATTCGAAAAGAAAAACGTACAAAATTAAAACAAATGTTAATTATTATCTATTAATATAACATATTAGTTATAAAATTAAAATGTTATACAAAGCAAGAAACAAATTAATTTTACCTTTTTTAACGCATAATTAGTTTTATATGCGCATCTTACAGAATGAAGGATTTATAAAAGGCAAGGATTTATATATGGGAAGAAATTTACAAAAATAACAAACATTTACAACATGTGAAAAAAAATGTATTTGAAAGCAAAAGAAAAACAAACTAACTGAAAAATTGATTCATATAAAATACAAATTCATACAAACTTTACAAAAAAAGAAAATGAAATAAACCCCAAATAAAATGAAATAGCCACCAAATTCTTAGAATGAAATAATTCCCAAAATAAGACCGAAATGAAATAAGCTCTAAATAAAAATTTATTTGGGGGTTATTTCATTTCATAATGAAATAAAGCTCGAAAAGGAAATTAAATAAGACCCTAACTTTATGAAGGAATATCCAAGCAGTATTTCATATGAAATAATACCCAAATGTATGGAACTCTTTTGGGACTTATTTTGTTTTTTTTTTTTTTTTGATTATTTTATTTGGCAGTTATTTCGCGAAGCCATGGAATATTACTTTCAAGAAAAGCTTCAATATTTAAATATGGAATAGAAATGTTTTTAAGTTTGATTTAAGTTTGTCATTAGCAATTTTTCGTCAATTTTTCAGTTAAGCATTTAATTATTATTTCTACAAATAAATTCCTCTTTTCCGAGCTTCTGTGTGTTTCATAAAAATTTTAAATAATATTATAAATTCATTCTGAACAAAAGTTTTTTTGGCGAAAAAAATCACAATTTTCTGTCCGTGCATCTGGGGCATAAAATTTTTCATATAAAAACGTAGACAGGCCCCCTTAAAAATCTTTAAGTCTATTGCAGTAATTATTACTGCAGTTTTTGGCGAAGAAGAAAAAGTATAATATCAGTATTTACACAGAAATGAGATATTATTTAATTTCTTTTAGCTAGTGGCACCTTTAATTTTTGTGCATCTATTATATAGAGTTGAAACACTGTGCGTCGACATGTGTGTTGATAAGCGTCTACGAGTAAATGATAAGATTTAGAAAAATTATTACAGCAGCGATTAAAAATTTTTGCATTGCAATTTACGAGACGGTGCAGAACAACAACAACAACAACAACAATGGACTATAATATAAACATAACAAATTGAAGTGGAATGACAAAAATGTTGAAAATTTCTGATGAATGGAGAGGAACGGACTGAATTGGCGAACTGAAAGACAGACAGCCAGACAGACTAACAGACGTTTAGCAATCTGAGCTTTATAACAAACAGACAAAACTAAAACCAACCGACAGAGTTACAGTGAGATTTGCAGCAGCTGATTGGTTAGTTCGTACGTTTTCAATAATGAAGATTGCAGGGATTTAATTCTCTATTTATGACTTTTTTCTAAATTTTTTTTAATGCAATTTTTAACTAAATTGTAATGGTAATGATAATGGTAATGATAATTGCAATTTAAGTGTTTTTTACTTAATTTGTCGTAATTTTATTATTTGGCGAACATTTTAAGGCCGAATATTAAAATTTTTCAGATAAGAGTATGGAATGTTTGCACTATTACAATAAAAATTTCAGTGTTCACCCTATTAACCCATTAAGACCGAACGCTATGTCTGCGCAACACTTGGAATTTTATGTATATTAAAGGGGAACATGACCATTGGCCGTTTTTTTTAATCGACTTTTTTTTATAATTTTTTATTTAAGTAAATATTCTTAAGATTCTAAGAAAAGATTCATAGAAAAATTCCTACGGGTTGAAAAGCTACAGCCGGATTAGTGAGAGTGCCTTTTTAAATTTTCGACTTATTTTTTCTTTGTTCACAAATTTTGAACGTGTTTATCTCGAAACCATGTTTTTCGTACTGGTACGGGTTCATTTTTTGACGAAATTTTTTTTTTTGTATATTTTTAAACTTGATTCGCTATCCTATGACATGAGCTTTCTTAAAAAATTTTTTTCGATTTTTTATGAAATTTTAAAGTCAATTGTGACGTTATAAATGTCACTTTAGTGACAGTTTTCGTAAATTTTTTGTTTTTAGGTATTTATTTTTCTCTATTTTGAGAAGTAAAGCATGACTTTTTGAGAAAGTCATCTCAAATTTTTCAATTTCTTTGCAACAAAATATTTGTCAGAATTTTTACGCAACAAAAAAATGAATGTTGCAAGCGAAATTTCACGCCAATGAACAGAGAACTAGGCTTTATTGAAGAAAATACTTCGCATAGTGAATTTTTTATCAAAATATAGGAACAATTTTTCATTTTCACTAAATTTTTCTCTATTAATGAGAATTTTTTTGTGCGAGAAAAATAGCTATCATTGGATAAGAAATTTTTCTTATCTATATGATTTTCTTCAAAAATGTAAAAATTTATTCTAATTGAAGAAAATTATATTTGAAAAAGAGAAAATTGCTATTATCGAAAATAGAGAAATTTTTTATC
The DNA here is from genome assembly GCA_958299015.1 of Tetanocera ferruginea. Taxonomy (NCBI): domain Eukaryota; kingdom Metazoa; phylum Arthropoda; class Insecta; order Diptera; family Sciomyzidae; genus Tetanocera; species Tetanocera ferruginea. The sequence continues at coordinate 28,741,088 of OY282642.1, read as the reverse complement.
GGAGAAAGATGGGTATTTTTTTCTGAGTGTTGGTATGGCTTTTATGGTTGAGCCAGTCATAACAACTCTTCCTGTATTGATTCCTATATTGAACCATTTAATGACGTTAACAGTTATTTAACACCTTGAATCACTCCTTGCATTAACTAAATTTACCGATGCGTTTTGATCCCTCATCAGAGACCACAACAAGAGAGTTAAGGAAGGATTGGCTGACGGTGGACCGTAGAGTAGATTAAAAAAAAAAATAGTACGCCACACTCCATCTAATCTGAAGCATTTTTATAAGAAAACTTCGAAGCAAAAAATGATTTTTGGATCGAATGTAGACCCCGCATCTTTAAGGTTTTTTTCACATCTTCACCATTAACAGTACGATCTCTAAGTATGATACAGCTATCAATTTTTTTGGTTTCGAAGAGTTTAACTTTTTTGCTATAAAGGTCATTGGTGTCAAGAAACCAGTTCTAGTACTTACCGGTCAGATTCTCATTTCTGTCATCTTAATGTACCATTACATTAGGAAAGCAGAAGCTTGGAAAGTAATTATTGTCACTTATCTCATATTGTTCTCCTCGTATTTGTACATGCACTTTATATGAATTTTATTCACAAAAATTATGAATGTTGCATGTTTCTCTTGTATTTTTTCATTGCTTTCATGCAGTTTTTATTGATACATGTATCTTGTACACACACGCCATGAATTATAAACACTAGGCTTATGAAAAATTTATGTTCTTCTGTTTTTCTCTTTAGAGTATTTTGTAAATTGATATTATGTTTAGATCATGTGACTCATATAATTGGTTACTGGACCAAAATTTATGAATGTGATTCGTAGAGGTCATGTAAGAATTCATAATCATGGAGTACTGTTTAGTGTAGAACTGTCTAAAAAAATTTTTTTTTTTTTGCCGAAAGTAGTTTTATTTTTTTTAATTGCTCGTCATACATTTGACACATTTTCAGTCCGATCTTAAATAATGATAAATCGATTTGTTTGTGGCGAGGGCCTACGAGGTATTTGGCAACGGCTCAAAAGCACTGTATTTGATTTAAGAAGTGTGCTTCTATTAAACATTGATTAGTGAGTACACCGACCAGGACAAATACGTTCACTCTAACTTGGCAATAGTAGAAAGTAAGTGCGATTTAGATCTTTAGAAATCAAGGTGCATCCTATCGTCTGCATATAAATCCATATATACTCAGGTGAGATGGATTTGAACAAATCCTAGATCCTTTAACTCATGTTCTTAAAACAATATTGGTTTCAAATAAGAGAGAATGCTTTCAGTTTACTTTCTGGCTCCTAAAATATTGAATATTTTTTCAAGTCTTTAAATGCTAAATAAACTTTAACATCTAATAAATTCTGATAATTTAAAATAATTGTAAATTTAATTTATTTTCGTATTGCTTTCAACAAGTTATTTAAACAAAAAGTACAAGTCTTTGAAGAATCTTGTGATTAGATCAATTACTCACATAATGATCGATATTCCCGCTGTGAACAATATTTCAGTAACGTCATAGATCATACCAAAATATCATTTTTAATTTTTTTTTTGTCAATTTTTTTTCTCACAAAAACAACTTTTCAATAAATATTCATATCTCTACTAAAGTACAAAGAACTTGAACTAGAACGTTAAAATTGGCGAAATGAGCACATAGAAAAAAACAAAACTAAAAACATTTTTAAAAACTCAAAAACAACAACAACTGGCGTCATAGCATTCACATGCCCCCCTTATGACGCGATGCCATAGAACTTATAGTGTGTGTGTAAGTGATCATGTGCCATGCGTATCAGTGTGTTTTCCAAATATTTTACAACTATGTAACATTGTGAGCGTTAAACTAATTGTTATATTTTTCGTCAAGTGATGAAATAAGTATTGTTATTTAAACATATGAACTTTGAAATCAAGTGTACTTTAAACAATTAAAAATTAAAAAAACAAAAAAAAAAAAACAAATCCAGTTAATGACGTTGTTTAAAATAGTATTTTTCACAAAAAAAAAAAAAAAAATAATAATATCATTGCCAGCATGCTCATAAATAATTAACGCAAATAAAGCAATTACAAACGTAGAAAAACCAAAGGAATTAAAAATACAAAAAAAAAAAAAAAAAAAAAAATTTGGCAAGTTCTAGGAAAAAATGTGGAACGCGTCAGAGTTAAGCACCGCGTGACTTATTTATTATTTTCTACCAATTTTTGATTTCAATTCGATAACGTTTTTATTTGATAGCCAAGAAGAGCCAAACTTTATAGCGGCTGATAGGAAAGTTGTAAGAGTCGATAAGGCAGTGTTGGCGCCATTCATGTCATGTTGCATTAACCCTGCCGAAATTACTATTATAAAGATTTCAACCGCGATACAGCCAGAGACTTTGATATCAGTCATAAACTTTGTGTTTGTGTCTGATTTAGTTGAATGTTATTGAGGACAATTTAAAATTCCCGATTTATGGTTTGGCAAATGTTTTAAATATTGATAATTATGGTTTGAAAATTTGCGTTCATAAGAATTTTGTAAAGTTTTCTTAATATTTTATAAGAATTAAGGTTTTATTCAATCAAAATACCATTAAGTTGTCAGACTTAACTCGGTGATAGACAATAGACAGTATCGAAATATTCTAACGTACAGTCTCCTTTACAGAACCGTATAGAGCGCCTGTTAACAAAGGAGGCCGGTCCTTGACAAAGAAGGGTGTTTCGAGGTAAAGCAGATATGATTTAAAAATAAAATTGAAAATCTCTGTAACCATTTATTATTTGCATCTACCTAACATAGTAATCGGTCAATGGAGTAGGTATGCCGAACACACACAAACCCAACACAGAGAACACACACACTTGATATCTCTATAAAAATAACATAAGAGTACTCACGGAAAAGAGCTACAAGATCACAGCATAGATCACATGATTTAATCAATAAAAAATTAAATTAACTAGTCATTATAACGTAGAAGGACTTTTTGACAAAATTTACAAACAATGCATGACGACGTCATGAGAGAGCCGGAATATCGAAAATGCAACGGCGTTGTTTGAAATTTTTACACAGTGAGTACATGAGCTATGTTAAATATTATGAAAAGAAAATAAGAAACCAGCAAGTGGCTTTACAACAATATTAAAAATAAAGTATGACATCATCAGGTAGTGGAAGTACAGGGTATGCAACAAAATTGTAATATCGTTGCATTGATTTTTAACTCACTCAGCAGCATAGGATTTACGATACATTTTGTTTTAGAACGATAAATGTTGGTATTTTGGCCTCAATACAAAAACTAAGGTAGGGACGGGCAGCAGAGCTGCACTTTTGCAGCTGCGAGGGCAACGCTATTTTAAGTACCCCTCGTCAACAAACTTACAGGAAAGGCGGGTTTTTTTTATATCACTCTCCGGCATTCAAGAAAGGAACCCCACTAGGAAAAAAGCTCTAACTAATAGCGAAATTGGATGCTGGTAATGATTATATTTTTTATTTTGAGGACTAATTGTAGTAAATCAATATAAAAATACATTTTTTTAATTAATTATTCTAAAATAAGCTTTTATAATGCTAATTAATATAAATATAACGCGTCATTATTCTGCTTTTCTCCAATTACTCGCACATTTCCATCAGGGAATGTGAACGACTTGCTTCTGTTGCTCTCTCTTTTTCTCTCTCATCGCTCAATTTTTCTCTCCTTTACCCGTGCTATGACAACCCCCCTCACCTAGCACGCTAAGCACGCAATCAGCACGCTCTGTCGCACTGTGCAAATGTGCGACTTTTGCCCATCTCTACTCTAAGGTTACGAATATGCAACAAACATGCAAATATTGCTCATTGGTTCTAAGATCAACGATTTTATGAAGATTATCTCAAAGTAACTTTTACGTCAGCCTTAATATGAAAAATATATATGAACTATGTCATGAGGACACTTAGGGTGTCCCTTAATGTAACGTAAACGTTTCATCGTTGCATGGCTTAATTGTATGGGACAATGCAAATGTTTATGTATAAGAATTATGAAAATAATTTGTATGCGCGCTACAACAAGAATTGCAAAAAGGCTTAGACCGACTATTTAGGTAAGGATAAGAATAAATATTGGAGCAAGGATTGAGACATTGATTAGGACAAGGAGTTGCAAAGACTGAGACAAAGCTATGGATAAGGATTAAGACAAGGTTTTAATAAGAAATAGGATAAGAATTATGGCACGATTTTATTTCAAGAATTTTGACAAATATTAAGACAAGAATGAGGTGAAAGACAAGGATAAGAACAAAGTTATGAGCAAAGATTTAGGCAGGGTTGACGACAAGAATATGGCAACCGTGAAAATGCGTTTTAAGTATGAGAGTCAACGAAACAAGGTTTATTTTGATCGGCCTTCAATTTTCTGCAGACAATGCTTCAGTGAGTAAACAAGGCCATGTAAAGCTTTTTGAGAACATAAAGATAAGCCTTTTAGAGTCAAAATATAAACTCAATTGATCATAACAATACCGGTAAAAGTCCTGTCAGATGATAAATCGGCTAATTTTTATTTTTTTTAAAACAATGTTATCGACAAGGATAATATCAAAATTAGGACAAGGCATACATACAACAAGATAATGACAAGAATTGAGGCAAGAATGTGACGAGGATTTGGATAAATATTAATACGAGGTTTAGGACAAATTTTTGAACTAGCATTAGTAAAGCAATTAAGACGAGGTTTAATAAAAAATTCCAAAATTGAGGTTTAGTTCAAGAATTTTGATAAGACAAGGCTAAGACGAGATTAAGGACAAAGATTAAGACAAGGATTGGGACAAATATTAGAAAGAAGATAAAAACAAGAATAAGATCAAGGATTAGGATAAGATTAAAAACAAGATAAGGACAAGGATTGAGACAAGTATTTGGACGAGGATAGCGATTAGAACAAGGATTAGGAAAAATATTGCAACAAAAAGTAATTCAAGGAGGTGAACAGGGATGTGAACAAGGATTAACACAAGAATTTTGAACAGAATTGCGACATTTGAGTACGGTAAATGATTAGGACAAGAATAGGGACAAAAATTAGAACAATTATAATTAGAAGAATAAAATCAAGGATTAGGATAAGAATAAGAAACAAAATAAGAACAAGCCTAAGGACAAAAACGATTAAGACAAGGATAAGAAAAATATTTGGACAAGGTTAATTCAAGGATCAATACAAGGATTGTATGGACAAGAACTAAGGAGGGACATTACATTCGCGGCAAAGAAAACAGACCTTTTTTCTAAAAAATCATAACTCAGTCAAAAACAAACATTTTTTCAAAAATTTTTTTTATTTTTATTATAGAGAATTGAACAAATTACAAGAAAAAAAAATTAAAAAAATATATTTTTCACTCCCACATGGTTTTATAGAGCTCCAAACTGGCGGCAGAGAAAAAAACGGGGCCTCGTGGTTGCCAGCGCTGGTAGTCGCAAAAATTGTCCAATCTGGAAAAAAAATTACTTTTTTAAATCTTAACAAAATTGGTAATTGTATGACAGGAGCTTTTTTTAAAAATTTTTTTTCAATTTTTGGTGATGTTTCAAATTTGAAAGAGTGAAAATTTGAAATCGAAAAAAAAAATAAAAAAAAGTTCGTTTCATACTATAGCAAATCAAGTTTCAAGAAATAAAAAAAATAAAATTTCGTCAAAAAATGAACCGCAATCAATACGAAAAACATGGTTTCGAGATAAACGCGTTCAAAGTTTGTGAACAAAGGAAAAAAAGGTTAAAATTAAAAATGCGTTCTCACGAATCCGGCGGTATTTTTTGAACCCGTAAGAATTTTTCCATGAAATTTTTTTTTTATAATTTTAAGAATATTTACTAAAATACAAAATTATAAAAAGTCGATTTCAAAAAATGGCCAATGTCATGTCCCTATAAGGACATGACCCTTGCGGTATCTTTTAAGAAATAATAATGAAAAATAAATTATAAAAGCTTAATTTATGATAAAAACATTCCAAATAAAGTAAATAAAAAAAAAACAATATCAATAACCAAATAAAAAGAAAGTAGTTTTTTGAGCATGTCCATTACAATGGACTTTACTCTTAAATAGTTTTTTTTTCCAAGTAAAACATCAAATATATTTTTTTTTATAGACATTAACTCATTAACTCACACATAAAATACACATTAACTCACTTTAATTGTTTTTCTTTTCGGTTCAACTTGCTCTCATAGCAACAGCACGTGCTGTTATTATGAACAAAAATCACAGAATTAAAGGCAAAAGTAGAGCGAAGAATAGATAAATGCACTATTTGCAATACATTCATTGAGCAAAAATAACAGTTGGCATGCCGCTACACTCATACAAAATGCATGTCCATTACAATGGACAAGGTTAACAAATTTTAAAATGATTCGCTGTTGACTCTGTTTTATTCATTCCTCTCCACCATTCAATGACTTTATTACCTACATTGTTCCAGCATCCATTACTACTTGTGTCCATTGAACTAATAACATCGCATGTAAAGCGATTTCATGTCACTCAACACTTCAATAGCAGCTGCAGTCGCTACGGAATGAGATATCAGTGCAATGACTCTATTGTACCCTTAAGAGATCTTCCCTTCCCCTACCTGAATCTTATCATGCCACCCTCCGTTCATTTGGCACTTCTTGCATCAACTCTTGCTGCACTCATCCTGCACTACTTTGCTGAAATAGTTACACTCGTGTGTGTTTCTTGTTGTCATTGTGTTTTATTGCGCAATAACAGTTGTTTTTTTCCTATTCATATTTTGTCGCACCAATAACGCCAACTCCTCGCCATGTCTGCCACCACAACGACCCACAAAACTGTTACGCCCTGTTACAGTAACGTCTAGCCGAAGCTCAAGATACAGAAATTCAAGAAAAAATCTTCCCAATCCCATCTAATGAAAGCAGGTCACAATCAGCGTTGCCGCTTTGGTTAAATTCAACCAAATTTGGTAGTTTTTTTTCTTCAAATCAGCTTATGGTTATTTGGTAGATTTTTTTTTCAATTTGGAAGATTTTGGTAGATTTTTCAATTTTGTAGTAAATAAAAATTTTTAGCTAAATAAAACTCAAAGAAAATAAATGAAAATAAAAAAAAGGCGTGATAGAAGCATTTCTTAAGAATGGTTAACTTAGGAATACACAAAAAGTATTGAAAAATATTTTTCGTTTAATCTTTTTTATGTATTTTTCACCAAAGAATATTTTGGTGTTATTTTGTTTTATGTTTTAGTGTGGTCAGATAATTTTCAATTTATATAAACTTTAATATATTATTAAAAAAGGTTATTATTATTTCATGCTGTTGAATTGATATATATTGTAACTTTAAAAATTTATGGGCCAAGGTCACGTGTGAGGTCATTATATATACATAAATTTTTATTGGCCCTAATAAGGCAAACATTTTTGTTGAAGATTTTGGGTAAATATCTCAAACGGTATAGAAGTTATGAACGATAAAGTGAAGTGGATGTCAGAAAAAATTGAGATTGTGAAAAAACTTATCATTTGACGTAATTTTTTGTTGGTAAAAAGTTTACATATTCTGCTTTAAAAATTACAAAACAAACAAAAGGTTCACTTTTTGGGATATGAGCACGTTAAATGTTTTTCAAAAAGTTTTCAACTATAGCATAAAAATACCAAAAATATTTATTTTCTTAAATCGCTTTTTAATATCTTTCTAAAGATACTTCATTTACAAAAATAGGATAACAGATGATAGAGATATGATTTATGGGAAATGAATCTATTTTCAAGATTTTTACTTTTATTAAAAATTGGTATCTCCATAACTTTCGAAAAAATGGCGAAAAAAAACAAATAACTTACATTCTTATAAGTGGAAAAAGTACCCTTAGACAAAATTTCAAGCCAATCGAAGAACATGAAGCAATCATGACTTGTATTGGGCGTGGAATGCCCGTATTGGGAAAATTTTGAGATTTGATTTTACTTTTTAAAATGGAATTATAATAAAAAATGTGACTTTTAATTTACTTGTTTAATATACAATAGAAAGTTTATATAAATGTAAGCATAACAACATTTTTACAGTATTCCTAAATGAGTTTTAAAGCTTATATTGATTTGGTAGTTTTGTATCCATTTTGGTAGTTTTTTTGAATGTGGTTGGTTGCAAAATATTTTTTTCGGTGGCAACCCTGGTCACAATTACTACGTAACTCCAACTTAGAGTGAGAGCAAGAGTGCGTTAAAGAAAAAGAGAGAGTGGGTTATGTTGCAGTCATGTTGCAGACAACATTTATGAATGAATGTAAAAAAAACAAAATATATACAAACATTTTAAAGCTAAACAAGTTACATAAGTTTAAATATTAATTTATTTGATGACTTGTTCAAAAGTTTTTTTTTTGTCTTGTAGATACTTTTAATTATTTAAAATGCTAGTCTTAACAACAATAAAATTTCAACAACAATTACAACTATATTATTTGCGTTAAATTGTAAAAAGTCAAAATAAGTGGTTCTGTAATAAGAGCTTGTTGTTGCTGCTGCTGCGGGTTAATTATTCTGGTGTGCGCTTCATTAGCAACAAGTTGAGCAGCAGCAGCAAAAAGAGCAGCAACACAACAACTAAAACAATTTAGCAACATTAAAGCTCATTTAAGAAACATTAAGTTTGTTTTTGTGTTTTTTTTTTATTCTTCTCCACAACATTCCACAGCTTATTTGTCAACAGTTTACAAACAATAACAAATATCTAGTTATAATAAAAATTTAAATTAACTATTTACATGCTTAAAAATTATTTGACAGCAACTGTGCTGTTCTTTTGTTTTGAACATATTTTATTAGACAAATTTTATGCTGTATCATAAAAACAAACAACAACTACAAAATATGGAGTTAGTGATAATTTTAGTTTAAATAATCACTGATTTTATTTGAATTTCAATATAAATTTAAATTTTTATTATATTGTAGTTTTAAAGACAAAAAGAGAGAGAGAGAGAAAAAGTGAAGTCAAAAAAAGTCCCATTGGTAAATGCATAACATGGTTGTCAATACATTAAGGGGGGGACATGACATTGGCCGTTTTTTTAAATCGACTTTTTCGATTTAGACTTTTTTTATAATTTTGTATTTTAGTAAATATTCTTAAGGTTCTAAGAAAATACTTCATGCAAAAATTCCTACGGGTTCAAAAGTTACAGCCGGATTAAGGAGAGCGCATTTTTAATTTTCGCCTTTTTTTTCTTTGTTCACAAACTTTGAACGCGTTTATCTCAAAACCACGTTTTTCGTTCTGGTTGCGGCACTAGCGGGTTCATTTTTTGACGAATTTTTATTTTGTATTTTTTTTAAACTTGATTCGCTATCTACGACACGAGCTCTTTTTTCAAATTTTTTTTTCGATTATTTATGACTTTTTAAAGTCAATATTTTTTTCGAAAAAACACACTTTCAAATTTTAACACCACCAAAAATTGAAAAAAAAAAAATTTTAAAAAAAGCTACTGTCATACGATAACCAATTTTGTTAAGATTTAAAAATGTAATTTTTTTCCAGATCGGACAATTTTTGCAACTCCCAGCGCTCCCGTTTTTTTTTTATGCCGCCAGTTCGGAGCTCTATAAAACCATGTTGGAGTCAAAAATATATTTTTTTTTTAATTGTTTTCTTTTAATTTGTTCAATTTTCTACAAAAATAAAAACAAAATTAATATGATTATGATTAATATGAATTTTTAAAAAAAGGTCTGTTTTCTTTGCCGCTAATGTTATGTCCCACCTTAAATGTGTGGGTCAATTTCAGCGCTTTTCAAACTGCTGGCTTAAAATTGTTTTATAATTTTTAAAAATTGTAAAGCTTTTACTTCCTAGTGCTACTGAAACTCTTACTTATTTGCTTATTAAAATTATCGACACACGTTTTCAGTGCTTTCTAAACTTTTCACTTAGATTGTTTGAACATTTAAAGTTTTTACTACCTACACACAGAAAAATATCAACTGTAATATTAACAGTCGGCCGCTGTTATTTCAAAACACTGTTCGATTGAATGATTTGCGTTTAAGTAAACAATTTTCTTTGTTGAATGAACGTTTCAAAGTATTTTTGTGCTGTTAAAATCAACTGTTGAAATATTTTTGTGCTTATATTGAATTGTTAATTTTTTCTAAGCAATAGTTTTTATATGTGTTTTGCTATATTTATATTATCGTTGCCAGTAGTTCAGTGGATGTGCACTAGACTGTCATGCGGAAGACGTGGGTTCGAATCCTAGCTGTATAAGTATCAAAAATTGTTATTTAATAATTGAAATAATAATAATTCTGTTTCATTAATTGTTTGGTCAAAAATAACCTTCAAAATAAAATGCTTTACAATCTTGCAAAAAAAAAATTGCAAATTTCATTTTTTATTTAAAAAAAAATATTTAAAAAAAAAAAAATTTTTATTGGGCTTGCCGGATTTGAACCGTGGACACTCGAGTACTAGACGCACACGTTACCTCACTCGGCCATACATGAACTTTCAAACCAGTGATCAAATTTCAATAAATAAGTTTTTATACGGGTTTCGTGTTCCATAGACCAACAGTCAACCGAATGTTGATTTGAAAGTTTCATTTGTTGGATGGTATTTAACAGTGAAATCTGTTATTTCAACCCATGATTTGTTTGATAAAACAGCATTTTTTCCCTGAGTGTAGTACACTACTCACAGTTATAGAGACAATTTTAAGGCCATTTTTTTGCTAAATTTTTAATTTTTTTTTTTGTTTTTCAAAAATGTTCAAGCTGTTGCTTCAGTGTTTCTCAAAGTTTGTGAATGCATTTACAGTGCTTCTCAAACTTACTTTTAGATAAGCTCTCTTTAAGCGTTTCATTCTTCACACTTTTCTGGCTGTTGCTTCAATTAGCTTTATGTAGCTTCTTAAATTTTTGTTACAGTGGCTCTGAAAATTTTGAAGCGCATTTCAAACTTTCTTTCTCAATTTTTGAATATGTTTCAAGCTTTTAGAATTTAATTTTACTTTACAATGTTTTTCAAACTGAAACTGTAGAGCTTATTTATATGTAATATTTTCTTAACCATAAATATTTTTCAAACTTTTTTTTTGCTTTTCCAGCACTTTTCAAACTTCAATGCTTCAAAAATTGAAGAGCCACCTTTTATCGCAAAACGAAATCAGGCGATAATTTATGTAAGCTGCAAAAAAAATCTATTTAAATAAGAATCTTTTTATATTTGTCAGGATAATCATCAGGATTTTATCTTATTTTAAAATGAAAACTTTTTAATTATTCCACGATATTTAGTAAGTTTTATTGAAAAAATTAAATTTTTAATTCTCGTAGTAACTCTGATTAATTTTTTTTTAAATGTGGAAATATTTAAGACTATTTTATGGAAAACTAAGTGAATTTTATTAAGAAAATAATTTTCGTAATATTCTAACGGCTGTATTCATAAAAATTTATGAGCAAATTTATGAGCTTTTATAAGAATAAAGCCTTAACGAGAAAAATTTCAGTATTCAATAAAATCAAACAGCATTCATAAAAGTCCAATAACGACAAAAACCTCTTATAAAGGCTTCTTAAATGAGTAACCTTCAATAAACTTTGGACAAAGAATTTTTAAAATTTTTACTTTCATCTGAGCACAAATGTTGACAAAAAAACTTTAAACTATTTAAGAAAACATGAAAACATCGCACCAAATTTCAAAATATAGAAAATAAAACTATTTAGTGACAATTTTTTCAGAACAAAACATAAATAATTTAAGACTTAAAGAAGTAGTTTTTTTCAGAACAAAACATAAATAATTTAAGACTTAAAGAAGTAGTTTTTAAGAATTATTATAAAATAAAATTAACAAATCAAAATGCCAAAATTTTATAACAAAATTTTTTTAATGTTTGAATGTCAAAATATTAATAAAATTGTGACAAATAAACAAAAATTTATATATTTTATCAAATTCACAAACCATTTTTGACACTGTTCCCACTTCAAATTGAAAGTGTTCCTATTTTAACAAAAAACGCTGAGGCACTATTTAAATGAATAACAAAATTTTAAAAAGATTTTTAACTCTAAAAAGTTTATTAACAACTGTATATTTGAAATCTATTTTAAATAATTTTTATGAATAAGATCGTAAGATATCTTTTTAATGAAAGATTGTTCCAAAAATAACTGTCCTTTTGTTTTTTCATTATTGTAAAAAAACCAATGATGGTTTTTTTAAAATTCTTTCAGTTTATTATTAAGTGAACATTAGAAAATAAATGAAAATTTTATTTACACTGAAAAAAATACACTTAAAAAAATTATGCATTAATTATTCGAAATATTTTGATATTTTGGTCTTTTGCAGTTTGTTTGGTCTTCTTAAGATTTCTTTTCATTAAAGCCCAATATCTCGGGGCAATTCGGAGGATTGGCTTCTCTTGGTACCACAGTGACATTATTGGCTTGGTACCAATCCATCGTTTTCTGGGCGTAGTGATATGTTGCTAGGTCAGGCCAAAATAGTACTGAACCTTGGTGCTAACGTATAAAAGGCAGCAAACGCCGCTCCAGACACTCTCTGATGTAAATTTCGATGTTTATTGTGCGATCTGTCACGAATTCCTTACTTCGAAGGCCACATTTCCAAATGCCATGCCACACCATGTATTTTTTTTTTTGGAAATTTGGTATGTTTTTCGGTGGTTAATTTAGAGGATGCTTCTCTTCAAACCGCAGTATGAAATCCGCTTTGCAGTACGTTTCCTCGTCCATGATCACGCAATCAAATTTAGGCAGGTAATCGCGATACAGCTATCGAGCCCTCCTCTTGGTTCCGGCGTCCTTTTCTTCTGACCTATCAGGTACTTTTTGTACTTTAAAGCTCCTTAGGTTGTAAAATTTTTTAATCCGTTGAACACTTGACTTCGATTTTGCTGTCATATCACGAACATTGAAGGACATTCTAGAATATGTTTTAACAAGTGCCTACATTTGTTACATAAAACTAGCTTAAAAGTGTCTAATAAAAATACTTTAGTACAAAGAGAGGTCCTCAGATGTAGTTCTCATACTTTAATAAAGCAAATCAAAAAAGCCAATCGAACTATTTGCACGATATATACCAAGAATACATATTTTTATATGTATTAAGCTAACTTTCTTTCCATCTAGTACTTAATGCAATAGTTGCAGAAACGCCAACAAAGTGTGTACTATTCTATGTAATAAATATATATGTGCATTATATGCAAAAACGGCAGACGTAATATTAAAACTAGGTTATTGTACTGCAATGATTACAATGCATGCAGTTTGTATGAAGTTTACGACATCTAGTCGTGCAACACAATTTTCATGCGATGAGTAGCTACTACTGTAGCATATAAAACTACAACCACAAGCATGCAACTGGCACTGCAACAACTATTTTTGTTATTGAGGGTAGTTTTCTAGCTACCAACCGGCATTTTGGTGTTTTTTTTTTTATTTTTCTTGAAACTCCCCTTCTTGGCGACTACATAAAAACTGGGTTAATGAACCAACGCCCAATGCAACCAAACAAACACCCAAACAGCAACCAACGTCAAATCAAGACTACTGTTCGATATTGTTTTTGTACTAGCCAATATTTGACCTAAATATAATAGCTATACTACTACTGCAATGGCATGGATAATAATGGTCTAGTTACTTGATGCTTCTGCTTCTTGGTTTTCTCTTATCGACTGGCATGCATTTGGTTGTATCGACCAATAACTAGTGTCTTCATTTTTGGCGCATTTGACATTCATTCATACATACATACGTGCAAGTATTATTTTTGTAATGGATCATACTAGAAGGAATTTCTATGAGCGATTTTTTTTGAGGAAGAAGAGTTTCTAAACAAAGTTGCTAATTGTCATTGCAACTAAAAGGGTCGGTCATATAAAAATTTAACGTTGAAGCGTAGCTTTTAACCCCTCATTCTGTGATTTGCTTGAGTGAAATTCCAAAAACCAACACGATTCTGACACCTTTTTCTACGAATTGATGTCACGTCAAAAAATATTTCTTCGGCCGCCGTATAACCCATAATTTTTGATCGTACAAGTGTATGCAAAGTAATAGTAGTAAAAAAAGCTAAAAGAGACATACATACCTACATAAAAAGTACTAAAACCTTAATACATACTGCATATAATGATTAGTCACTTTTTTTGTAAAATTTTTACTTCTAATATTTATTCGAATTAAAAAAAAAAAAAAATATAAAAAATTGTGTAAAAACTGAATTAAGTCCTGAAAAACTGAAAAAACTGAAAGCGTGATAGGATCACAATATTTGCTGTGCAAAAAAAGAATAACGAACTTAAAGAAAACTCTGTAAGTAAAAAATATTACAATTTACAGAAAAAAAGTAGGTTTATTCAAAAATACCTACGCAGTAAAAAGTTTGAGAGTAAATTTTATCTTTTTTAAAACATTTCTGTAGTATAAACTCGTTTTATTCTAAATTTATTATAAGTTTTATCCCACACTATAGTATAAAACTTGCATTCCTATTCAAACAGCTATTTTACTCCAAAATAGTTTAATTTTCATACCATAAATGTATAAATATCATATATATATACCAGTTATGCACACGAGAATCCCAGGGAGCCACTCGGCTTCCACGTACAAGTCGAGTTTTCGTAGCTACCGAACCTCATAGATGCTAGCAGACAATCAGTTGGAATTTGCTCTTCAGTCGGTAATCATGTTATGCGCAAATAGTTCCGTTGAATATTTTTTGTACACACATATTAAGACAAAAATATTGCGTTTGAATTGGAAGCTCTGCCAACATTATTAAACATGCAAATTTCTGAGTAAAATTGTTTACTCTTTATTTTTCCTGTCAAATTGTATTTGAAAATATAAAAAAAAAAAATATTTCATGAAATCTTTCCACTGAAATTGAAATATTATTCTTGTTTTATGACTTTCAATGTAACACATATTAACATATTTAATGTTTGTTTACATACACTCAGAAAAAAGCTTATCGGAATATGATAAAAAAGGCATCATATTTAGAGAAAAATGGTATAGACTTTGCTCCAGAGAATGCTATTCTCTAATTGCAATACTAAAAATTCTCTAAAAATGATAAAAAGCTACCATGAAATAGAAAAATATATCATTTTTAGAGAAAAATATTTTTTTTTTTGAGAAAATATTTGTTTTTATTGAAGAAAATACTTCTCATAGTGAATTTTTTATCAAAATATAAGAAAAGTTTTTCATTTTCAATAAAATTTCTCTATAAATGAAAAATTTTTTGTGCCAGAAAAATACTTATCATTATTAGAGACATTGAAATATTTCCATTTCCTAGAAATAAAGAAATATTTCTTCGAAAATGTGAAAATTTATTCTAATTTAAGAAAATTTTATTTGAAAGAGAAAATTTCTATATCGAAATAGAGAAATTTTTTACCGGAGCAAGGTATGTGTTTTTTTCTCAGTGTATGTGCCACATATTTTAATACAATATTGCTATAAAAGGTGGTTTAAAAAGATTTTATACTTTTGCTTATAAAAATGTATACCAACCTGGTGTAAAGTGTACATTTTGGTGTACCAACATTTTATACAGTTTTCGGATAAAATCTATACCAACTTTGTATAAATTTGGTCTATACGATTTTATGGTATAAATTTTATAACATATTTGGAATTGATTTATATTCCAAATACCAATAGTATAAAATTTATCCTCATATTTTTTTACTGTGTAGATATTTAACTGAATAACCCTTATTTGCTACATATATCATATGAACAACGGAGCGCGCCTCGAGTCTATTAGACCCAAGCATCTCTTTAAGGCAATAGCTTTCCATGCTGAGTTCACTGCGTTCCGTTGACCTTTGGTTGATTTTAAGGCTTTCTGTAAAAAAACACATTCTGCACGTTACCTAAGCTTTTTTATCAGATATATGTCTGTAGGTTGGGCCACTTAAAAATGTTGATTTGGTGCTCAGAAACTATAAACTATGTCAATTTGCACGTTTGCTAAGCATCATTGTTTTCTGGAAATATCCATCTGAGCGGCATATTTCACACAGGATTGGGTTGCGTAACAGTTTTCAAAATTGAAATGTTAATTTTAGCATCCATGACACCATCCATGAGACAATTCACGAAAAACCCAAAAACATAATCAAAAGTTAAGTTTTGGTGCGCCATTTTTAATGGTCTTTAAAACGTATTTTGTATTGTTTGCGGTATTTTTCCTTGTCTTATTGAACTTCTTCTTACATGCTGAGTCTAGACTCAGGCGTGCCAAAAAGTATCACTTTGGACTTATCGATCGAATCGGATTGGCCGTTTCCGACCTCAAAACAACTTTGATCGAGCTTCTTATGATTACACAATTGCTCCAAAACTTGACCTGCATGTTTTATGGCGACTCCGAACGGCTAATATTCATGTTCTCAAGAAGCTTTAAATGACATTATTTACTCTCTGAAGTTTTCTTTTGTCTGCGACAAAGAAGTGACGGCCGAACAGAAAAATATATTTCTATTGAAAAAAATCTTTTGTCCGAGGTGAGTTTGGCACTCGGGACTTGTTGGCTCGTACGACACAGACTAAGCAATCACGAACTTATCTGTTCCGGGAGTTTTCGTCATTTAGACACGGGCTTTTTTATGACTTTTTTTTTGGAACACCTGTCACAGAGGTTTTGAGTCTGTAGAAACTGAACTTCCACTTACAAATCTTATTTTAATTTCAAAGAAGTCAAAAATTAATTGTTTTATACCATTTGGCTCATGCGTTTTACGTCATTGTTCTGTATTTCAAACTTTCGATAGTTAGATTCTGGAAGTTATTACAGTTTTTGATAGCTTTCATTTACAGTGGAAATCCCTAGTAAAAAAATTGGTCTATATGCAGGCATCAATAAATTGAAATTTCAATGATCTCGATAATCAGACACAATGAAATAATCCAGAAGACTTGGGGTTGTATTATTATAAAAACGGGTAGGGTCAGTGCTGTTAACTATAGAAACCCCTACAGAAGAAGAAATCTTATCACACATTGATTGCTGCACAGAATCGCTATTCAAGAGATTGATGTTAAAATCACCGCACACCAAAATGAAGTCATGACACAACACGTAGTTTGACAAATCCGAGAACAATGGATCCAACAGAACAACATTTGTTAGGATTAGAAACGCAAGATATACAAGTACTGAGTCTTTTATTTTCCATACAAATTAAAAGATATTTACACACATCTGTTCAAAATCTTATTTTATTTATTTATGGTATCTTTAATACACTTTTAAATACAATTATTTTATCATGTAATAAATTTATTTACCTTATAACATTCTAATCTATGGGCTGTATTAGAGCTGTACAGTTTGAAGGAAAGTACATTACCAATATTTAACTATCATTATACAAGAGCTTTCATAATAAGCCAGACTCATCGGCATTGTATAGTTGGTCCTTTTGAAACCAAAATCTGTAATTTTTTTGGTAAGCTTGTCCAAACATAGTTTGATAGAACCCGTCTTATTCGACAACTTTTCCTCACATATTTTGAGTCTTTAGATTCCATGTCTTTACTTTAAAGTTTGCAACCCAACCGTTGCTTGCGTGGAAGCCGTCTGACTTTTCTTGAATCTTGGCACGGAATAACTTGGCTTTCTCTTTTAGCATATCAGATGTGATTGGTAAGTTCTTGGCTCTTTGATTGGAAAACCATTTGAACAATGCCTTATCCATTTTTAAAAATTCCGAAGGTTTAAGCGTCTTTCTTTTTCCAGGGCCGTATTCAGAATGCACCAGGAATTTCTTTATGGAGTATTCATTATTCTTAATACGAGATATTGTTGTTCTATGCGTGTTAAAACTAATGTGTTGATGGAAAGCCCGCACTGAGATTCCTTAAAATGTCAGCTTTAAAAGAAAACGTTAATAGGAACAGCCTATAAGTCGCAAGTATTGAGTTTAAAATTTTTGGATGTCGCAAGTACTGAGTACGCAATGAGGTTTGTGTGTAGTAAGCATCGAGGAGTGCAAGTATCAAGTATGTGCAAGAATCGAGTAACTACTGTACTTGTTTTATTATAGTATATTATTTAATAATTTACTATTTATTTAAAATTGAATATGATATGAAAAATTATATGAATTTTTCATTTTTGCGTGATTTTTATTACTTAAAAACTACGAAAAAATTACTAGGTACTTAATAACATACTAAAAAGAAAGAAAAAAAAAACGCATTGTTGATTCGTGGAAGAAGTGCCGCCATCTAGGTTTAAGATGTATTAAATAATATTGAAGAAATATAGACGAAATTCGGGTGTTGTGATATGGTCGGGTAATGTGATATACCTGCATCTTTTGTTAAATACACAATTTTCGACAAGCATAAACATGTGAACATAACGGCAATAGAAAAAGACACGTGCTGTAGTTTAATGCGCGCTCTCATACGCAGTGTTCGCTCTCATTGTTGTGAAATTGTTTTATCGGTGTAGTGAATATTTTTTTTTTTGTGCGCTTTGCGAGTGAATTACAATAAATAGCGCAGAATTGTAAGCCGATATAAATAAATTTGTTAGAGGTTGAAATAAGTTAGCTACAAATGAGGTGAGATTTTGATTTTCTACAGTATATTTTCACAAAAAAAAAAACTTATTATTTTGAAACCCGAATTCGGCTATTGTGATATAGTAAAAGTTGTGTAATGTGATATAGCAACTGTTCATACCATATCTATTCATTCTATGCATTATATACTTCATGTGTTTTTTTTTTGTTACGTTTTTACATGCGTTTCTCTTTCTTTTATGTAAATTCCACTGAATTAACAAAATTGTATCAACAAAAATATTAATAAAACTAAAACAACATTTTGTTTCTTTTCAATAACATGGTTTTTTAAAATTTTGATTGAAAAAACAATAGATACTCTGGTCAACACTATTCGAGCAATGTGATATGGTATATCACATTATCCGAACGTGGTATATCACTTTACCCGCCAATTTCATTAAGGCCAATTACATGACCTTTTTTTCATTGTGTTGAAAAAGCTCCAAATTGGTTAACGCTATAGAGCTACAAAGTTGTAAAACACTGCAAAATGCATCAAAAAAGATCCTGTGTAAGCGTTATAAGCTAAGGTATGGAAGTAACTAGTAATTATAATTTTAAAAATACCTATATCAAATTACCCGAAGTTACGCTGTTTAGTTTTTAACGGTTTAAGGTTTGCGGAAAATTTCGAATCTACCTATAAACCACTCAAAGGCTCAAAACAAAAAATCAACAAATTGAAGCTTTTCAATAAAGATCTTTAAGTAATATCAATCATAATTTTATGAAAAATGTAGGCATCATTTATTATAATTTAACAAAAATAAAAAAAAAAAACTAATGAAAGCTTGCTCATCTCTCACGCTCTTTGCCTTTCCTTGGCTGTAGCAAAGGACAACAACAGAGCGAAAACAACAAACAAACTTATTTGGGATCTGTGGGGACTGTACTTCGTTTGGCATTGAAGGATGGATGGACAACAGACAAAAGAAAAGGAAAGCTACGAACAGCAAAATAATGAAAATTACAAGCTAACAAAAACGGTTACAGGAACTAAAAAAAAAACCCGAAAGCGGAACTCTAACTTTTGGCGGCAAAATTATAGCACAGTAAAATATAAAGCCGTACAAATAAAAAACGTGGTGCAAATCGAAAAATGCTTATTGCAAAACAGGTTTAAAACCTGACAGAGTTACCGCAACCCTATCCAAAAATAAGAAAAAAAAACCACACCAACAAGGCGTAAACAAAAAGCTTGAAAAGGAGCAGGAAGAGGGTGAATTGGAGCAAAAATCGAAAATCGGAGTGAAGTAGTAGAGTGCTACAACAACAACAATTTCGTTGTAGAGAAGGGCGCGGATAGTTCGAGATTAAAAAAAAAAAATAACCAAACAACATAATAAGAAAAAACAACACGGAACCGAAACAACAACAACAGCACAACGACGGCAGCACCCGAAAAAGAAAATCAACAAGACGAAAAACAAAAATAAATACATACACACACAAACTTTTACGAACGCTAACAAAACAACAACAACAAGAACAACAACAACAACAAAAGCGACGGCATTGACAGGCAATAACAGAAACAACCCTCAAAGTGACGTTGACCCCGAATGTAGACGAAAACAGGGCTCAAAACAGACCGACCGAGCAAGCAGAAAAAAACAGCAAAGCAGAATGACAACACACCAACAACAACAACAACAAAAACAATGAAACACAGCGCACACGATGTACAGTACAGACAACAAAAACAAAACACAACAAAACAAAAAACTATGCGAGAAAACTTGCTCAACATCAGAGCGAAAAACAAACCTCGAATGAGAGCAACAAAACACAAACACTACCAAAGAGAACTTAAACACGCACTAAGAGCATAAAAATCAAAGAGCGCGCAAGCAGAATAGCAAGAATAGTTGAGAAAGCAAATAGCAGGAATTTACAAAAACAAAAAATTGTATGCGTTGAAAACACGCTTGCGCGGAAAGAAGGTGTACAAGAAACAGCCACAAAAACAAGAAAAAAAAATTAAAAAAAATCTTATAACAATAACACGTAGGTGAGCATAACAAGAAAATCATGTTGCTCGCAACGAGGGGAAGAGCATGGAGAACATGGCAATAATAACAACAACAATAAGGGCGGCAATGCTGCTAATGAATGAATGTTGATTGAATGAAATACGAAGAAGGGCAGAACATATTTTTTATTTAATTAATTAAATAGATTGATATGTATCCGTGTAGAAAACTAAAAGAGAAGTGAGAGAAACGATGTGAAATTTTTCATAATTTGGAGAAAAGCAAATAAACAGCTAGATAAAACGTGTAGAACAAACACTCTAGCAAAATAAAAAAAAAAATTTTTTTTTGCTCCCACGCCATTAACTAATATTACTTCATCAAAAAATAAACCACAGTTAGCATAAAAACGATAAAAACAATAACACGTTAGAGCAACAACAAAATTGGCAAAACAAAATAAACCAATAACGGTTTATAATTAAGAAATCTACAGATACAAGCTTATTGAAAAAGATAATAACAGAGCTAGCAAAAAAGCAAAACAAAGTAGCAAAAAAAAAAACAAAACAGAACAACAAAACGACCAACAACGAAAAACCAATCGAAATGCGCGCAAATCAAAACAGAGCGAACAAGAGAGGCAATGGCCTTACAAATTAGCGTTGCCACATAGTTGAAAATCGACGAAATTTCAACAAATTATATTCCATTATCAATGATTGTATCACGACGAAACTTTAGACGTTCATGAAACATATTCTCCCGGGAGTTGTAAATAGGAGTTTCCGGTTTTAAGATAAGAAATAGGCGGTTGATGAAAAAAATTGCGTTAAAAATTTCCAAAAAGTATTTCAACCTTATCTTAATAAAGGAAACTCTCATTTACAACGCAAAATTCTACGCCGGTTTTGTTATTGTAAATTGTCAAAAAAAAAACCAGTTATGCCTCAGTTGTTAAGACTGACACTGCACTGCAATTGGCAAAAAAGGCATATTTTTAGTTGTGTCGTGATAAGCGAAGTACATTGATCGCCATTCGTACTTGTAAAGAGACATTTTTCGAGATGTGCCTTTTTTGACAATATATTCAGTAATA
This sequence comes from Tetanocera ferruginea, assembly GCA_958299015.1. Classification (NCBI taxonomy): domain Eukaryota; kingdom Metazoa; phylum Arthropoda; class Insecta; order Diptera; family Sciomyzidae; genus Tetanocera; species Tetanocera ferruginea. The sequence goes on along the minus strand of OY282642.1, from coordinate 28,719,309 downwards.
AAACTCCTTTTTTAGTTTTAGTTTTGACTCTTTAGATGATACGGGTAAGTGCAACGCACATGTATTATTGTTAGTTGTGACGCTTTATATGATAAAATTGTTAATTGATTCCTTTTTGGGGAAAAAGAGAAAACATGTTGGTTGTCTGTTTTTTATTTAGATTAAGATAATATTATTTTGCATTTATCTCCGTACCGGCAAAAACCATTAAACAAGTGGTTTTTAAACAAAATTTTGAGTAATGAAATGATTTGTTTTTAACTTTAAATAAGAATTTTTTTGAGTTAACTATCTTTAGATGATGTTTTTTGTAAAAATCAAAATTTCATTTGAAGTTTCAGACAACTAATATAAGAGAATATTTATTCAGCCGAAATGACCTCTGAAGGCAAAATGCGTATGGCAAAGGTCAAACCAACCAGTTATTGTCTCTCCCCATCTGACGAAAATCTTGTCGAACCGTTTGCTGAGAACTCTCGAGACGACTTCAGTGGAGAAAGACAACCCAGACTTTTTTTTATAAAAATACTTAAAGAGACACATATTTAAAAAAAGTAAATGTCGGTGAGTTCTTCTAAGTCTTGCAATTTAATCAGGTATTTTGTCTTTGTCTTTTCTTTGGCCCTTTATCATTGTGTCTCCAGTTTGTCGTCTACTTCTCGTTTGTCTTACTTAAGCAATTGCTTAAAGTAATTCTCGAATGAATAAAATCTGTTTTTGTTTCATTATAAAAATTGCTTTTCACTTTATTTCCCACCTTTATTTCCCATCAGTAAAAAAGGCACAACTCAAAATAATTCAATAATAAATGCGTGAAAGTTTTTTCAAAACAGTCATAACTCAAAAAAGTTGGTTTTCCAAGAAGTTTTAGAAACAATCTTCATAAGCGTTTCTCATATAATTCTTTAAAGACTTTTTTCGTCAATTAGCAACGTTTTATTATTTTTAACATATAATTCTTTAAAGACTTTTTTCGTCAATTAACAACGTTTTATTATTTTTTAACACTAAAGGTGAATCAAGTTTAATGTAGTAAAAGATTTGTTTGTTTCTATATTCTATCAAAAAATAAAACAAATATTCTATCAGTTCGGAGCTTTAAAATTTGCATTAATATTCAGAATTTTAAGTACACTGAGAAAAAAAACATACTTTAAAATTAAACAAAAAATTTTAAAATAGAAATTAAAAGCATTTGCGTTTCTACAAAACAAAATTTAAAACAAACGTGTTTAAATTTCAACTATCAACTCCTTCCTTTTTTATAATTTTTCTTATGTCTTTGAAAAACAAAAAAATAACTATCTGAAAAATATGACAGTTTTTGAAATTTTGGTTTTGCAAGTAACGAACATAAACGATAAAATAATCACTAATTAATTTTTTTCAATATTTAGAAGTCAAACTTCATCGAGTGGAGTTGAAATTCGGTATTCGGAGGGTCCCAGGGGTCGCTTAATACGAATCTCGTGTCGAAAACGCAGAAAAAATGAAAAACTGGCATCGAAGACATCAAGCTTAAAACATTTGTTTTAAATATTAAAATTTTTGTTTTAAATTTGTTTTTACATTTAAAAACAATGTTTTAAAAACAAAAACTTTTGTTTTAAATTAAACTTTTAAAACATTTGTGTTTAACTTTAATGAAATTGTTTCAAGCTCTATTTCAAACACAAATTCGGTTGATATTAACACAATTTCATTTAGTTTTAACACATATTTCTCCAGTGTACAAATGAATAAAGACACAAAAATATATTCAATGAATTCACACTCCATTTTTTTTTCTCTACTTTTTATTAATGACCTCCCGCAGGTTATTAAGTACTCGACATGTCTCTTTTTTGCGGATGATCTTAAATTATTTCGGTCGTTGGAGTCAGTTAATGATTTCAATCTTCTACAACTTCATTTAAATTCAATCTCAGATTGGTGTTCCCTCAATAATCTTCCCCTGAATATATTTCAAAGCCAGTGCCTTACGTTTTCAAGGTTCACGTCACCAACCTTTTTTAATTATTTTATTAGTTATGTTCCCTCAGAAAGAGTTTCTAGTAAAAAGGACCTAGGAGTTCTACTTGACCCTAAAGTAAACTTTAAACAGCACTTTGAATTAATAATTGCTTAGGCTAACTCAATGTTAGGATTTTTAAACGAAACTCAACTAAGTTCACAGATCCTTATACTCTCAAAACACTGTACTCATCTTTAGTAAGACCCCAGTTATAGTATTTCCCTGTGATCTGGAACCCGACGTACCAACTATACTCTAAAAGATTGGAATCTATTCAACGTAATTTTACAAGATATATATGGTACAAACTTAATTGGAATCCACCATCTATACCTCAGTATTCTACTCGTTGTGCGCTAATTAATCTAACCTCCCTAACCATTCGTCATAAAATCTTTACAATTATGTTTATATGGGACCTTATTCATCATAATATTCAATGCCCTGAACTTTTTAGAATGCTTGAATTCTATACTCTTTTGCGATCCCTCCGTAGCCAATTCCATTTCTGTCCATAGATCTCACTATTCGCAGAAAATGCCTATAGCACGCTGCATAAGTGAAGCTAATGATATTTTAGGAGTCTTGGATTTTTTTAAAAATATATCAAGCAAAACTTTCAAAAATCTTTTACTCAGCATAATGGCACATGATTCTTGAGCTCATGAGTGTTTAACTGTTCTCATACAAGATGTTTTATATTGTTTGCAATTGTTCTCATTTAGTTTTTTCACTTATAATAGTTCTTCATATGTACTTTTATTTGCTCTGTATATTTCACATTCTTAATTACAATAATTTCTGTATTTTCTTTTATAATTGTGTAAATTATTTTAAGAAGTTTAAGTGTATATATTAGACCGGATCGAAATTTAGATTCCGCCGGTCGGGGTCTCAAAAGTTAGAGGAACTCATTAAAATGATTTCTGCATACTTTTTTTTCAAATCGGAGAAAAACCGCCGAAGCAATTTTGATTCTCCTGAAGGTCCTTTTTGGTAAAAAAACATGTTTTTTGCTTGTAACTTTTTATTTTTCACAGAACGCATACCCAAATCTTCTTAAATGTTAAACTTTTTACTCATACTAACATTTTGACTTAAAAATTGTTAAAATTTTGTTTCATTATAACTCTTATTGACCATCAAAAATTTAACTTTTTGCTATTTTTAAAAAGGCATTTTTTTAAAAACGCTGTAAAAGACACATTTTTTATTGGATTTACGTGGAATTGTTATTGTTGGAAAGGTATTAAGTTCTTCTTTCTTTTTGTGTATCGCTTTAATCAAAGCTGTTTGCGAAAACTGACAGAATGTGAGAAATCGACTTTAGAAATCTGATAAAATGAAGCATTTCTTATTCATACAAACAATTTAATTTGTTCACTGCTTTATCGTCCAGTTTTCGATAAATTTTTTTTTTGAACCACATAGCTTTGATGAAAACGATACACATAACGAAAGAAGAACTTAATACCTTTCCAACACTAACAATTCCACGTAAATCTCATAAAAAATGTGTCTTTTACAGCGGTTTTAAAAAATGCCTTTTTAAAAATAGCAAAAAATTCAATTTTTGATGGTCAATAAGAGTTATAATGAAACAAAATTTTAACAATTTTTTTATATCAAAATGTTAGTATGAGTAAGAAATTTAACATTTAAGAAGATTTGGGTATGCGTTCTGTGCAAAATAAAAAGTTATAAGCAAAAAACATGTTTTTTTTTACTAAAAAGGACCTTCAGGAGAATCAAAATTGCTTCGGCGGTTTTTCTCCGATTTGAAAAAAAAAGTATGCAGAAATCATTTTAATGAGTTCCTCTAACTTTTGAGACCCCGACCGGTTGAAATTTTTTGTATCCATATAAGAATGATCCGGTCTAGTATATATGTATAAGAAGTCTATAAGAGTTTTGCTCTGATTGATGAAATAAATAAATACATAAATTTTAAAAAATTTATATATTATTCATTTCGATGATTCATTTTTTATTACTCAGAATAATGCATTCATTTTTTTTATTCAATTGAATGCTTTTCATAAAGAATGCATTTCACAAAGAATCGTTTTTCATTTTACATTCATTTTTTTTATTCATTATTAATTTTTTATTCTTTATTCATTATTCATTTTTATTCATTATTAATTTTATATTCATTATTCAATTTTTATTCACTTTTCATTTTTTATTCACTATTCATATATTATTCATTTTGTATTCATACTATTGCTTTGTGTTAATTTTTTAACCAAAGTAGTATATTTTTAATTTGGTAACTATTTACATTGCAGCTCAATATCAAGAAGAATTTAAAAAATGATTGAAATTTTATTTTTACTTTAATTTTTGCGCATAAATTATATTAAATTTATGAAGTATTTGAGAAAATAACTTATTTACATACTTAATTTATAAAAATACATGCAAACATTTAAATAATATTCACTTATTTAAATGGGAAATTTTTTAAGTCTCCTGAGCACAGGACAGGCCACCAAGCCTCCGAAAGTTACACTGCTGCACCAAAATAAAAATATACTACTTCACACAAGTAGCAAGCGGATCATGTTTGAAGCGGTTCTTTAATTTATTTAAATTAGTCAGAAGAGTTTTCTGAAAGCAAAGATATGGTCTTACGGGAAAACTTGCTTAAATTCAAAAGTGATGGTGCCTACTTTACAGGTTTGTACAACAAATTTAAGTCAGGCTCGAGGCAAAATATTTCAAACTGCCGACCTATATTAAAATGATCTTTGATTTTAAAATTATTTGTGGCACTTGCGAAAAAGCGCATTTAAGCTGGAATAAAAAATGCAATCTTTGATGCTCAACTAATTCTGATTTCAGATTTTGTTACCGTAAAATCTACTAATTTAACACTGTTTTCTCACTTCATTGGAGCTTAAATGGAAAGTGACAATCAAGTTGATGTAATTTTTATTGATTTTGCCATAGCTTTTGATAGAGTACAGCCTTCTATTCTATTAAAAAACTCTCCCAAATGAGGTTTCATTTCTCTTTGTTGGCCTGGCTAAGGAATAACCTTTATGGCCGATATCAAGTCGTTCGTTTAGGTAACTGCTATTTGAAATTTATCACTAACTATTCTGGAGTGCCAAAAGGAAGCCACCGCGGAACACTTTTGTTCGTTTTGTTTATTAATGTTCTCCCAAACTTTCGCCTCTGTCCAATCTATAGTTCGGGAGATGTACTCAAATGAATAAAGTTTTCTACAAATTTAAAAAAAGGGGGTCTTCACTTTATAAAATATGTTAATTTTTCATGTAAAAACTACTAAAATAAAAAGTTTAAATTTTTTATTATAACTCTCTCTGTTAGTCAAATTTGGCTTAGGTTACAACAACGATGTTTGTCATTGCTGAACTCTACAATGTTTGTGAGTGACGTCTGGCCAGTGTTGCTTCTTAATAGTTATGATTTAAGTATCATAGATCACCATATAAAATTTTGTATGAGCATTTTTTTATTTGTACGACAAAAAAAGAAAACAATACGACAAAAAATTTTTAAACAAAAACAGTTTAAGACGAATTAAGCCAACTACGAGTTATCACGTAGTAACAAACCTTACTCAACAGGCCATCTACGAGATAGCTCGTAGCAAAATTATTACATTACATATAAAACTTATTACATTTTTGTTTGTTTATCTTGATATCAAATAAGAAACTATGGAAAAAATAAGGTACATATTTTACCTTATTTACCTTATACCTTACAAAAATAAGGTAAGGTATAAGGTAAATAAGGTAAAAGTAGGCCAGATACCTCGTATTGCCTAAAAATGGCTTAATCTATGTTGGCACTTGACGTTAGATTTATGAAAACGGCCTTGGAAAAAAGGTGAAAATTAAAAACCAAATAAATCTAGAATTTTGTTTTTCCTTTTCTTTATTAGGCATTATAAAAAATACAAAAATGCAATCATAAACTGTTGAATTGATAAAATGTACACTCACAAATATATTTGCAATCGTAAACATATTTCGTTTTGAAATGAAATTCAATGAATTGCTAGCATTAGATATCTAAGCAAAATTGGTTTATATTAATGAATACCATGCAAGAATTAAGCCTGCAATGATGATAAGTGATATCATCAATGATAAGTGTGTAAGTAAAATACAAAATGGTAGTGAGTCTGTTGTTGTTCTGGGTATGTATCAGGATCTTAAAGTCTATTTTTTTTTATCAAATCAACAATGAAAATAGAATTTGCAGGAAAATATAACCTACAGTGTGGATAAATTGAACTTATCATGGCATTGGATATTTCAACAGGACAATGACGCTAAAGGCGGCTTCACCTTCAGCATGTTTTTCAGGTTTTTTTTTTAAATGAAGTTTATGCGCTCTATCTTCTTCACACTTGATGAGAGAGTAACAAAAACTTGCAGAACTCTCTTTGACTTGCTTTTAACTTTCTTGCTGAATGTTCTTGAGCGGAATTGACAGAATGATGTTGCTTGAATTGATATTGGCATATATGTTTTATTTTTTGAAGCTTCAAAATAAAGAAGCATTGTCTCTGGCAATATTAAATTGTTTTTTGCACAACAAAACTTTCTGAATGTTTTAGATGTCAGTGAATCGTTCTACGGAACATTCTACAAGAGAGAGGAAAGGAGCGCTTACAAAAAAAAAATGGCTGAAGGTGATCAGTGAATCCGCCTTAAGCATTTGTCCAAAATTGTGAAGGAGTGATTGATATATCGTACCCCTAAGATTCTTTATCATCCACCCCAGTACCCAGAACATAGCCCAATTGAGCACTTATGGGAACATTAGACTGTACCTTACTTGTATGGGAGATTTTTAAAGTTCATTTTCGCTCCAAGAACGAAATTAGGTGAGCCTTAGAACATTTCGTTTCCAGTTTGACTACGGTAAAAGATCCCGACAACTCCTTGTGCCCTAGTCTTGACAGAATTCCACATTACAACATTTTAAATCTCTACAGTAGGGCCAGTGTTGCCAGAAAGTTTTGAGAAAAGAAGCTAGATGGCCTTTAAAAAATGGCTAGAAAAGGCTAGATGGCTTTAAAAAAAAAGCTAAAAAAAGGCTAGATTTGTTAACGCTATTATACCCTAAACATGTAAGGTCAGGGTATATTGACTTTGCGCAAACGTTTGTAACGCATAGAAATAAGCGAGTCCGGTATAGAAAAGTATATATTCCTGATCAGTGTCACCTCTTGAGTCGAGCTAACCATGTCCGTCCGTCCGTCTGTCTATGTGTTATCTGTTAATATAGGTTAAGAAGGAGATGAGATTGGTACACATGTTCACATGAACCCAAGCATCTGCACTATTGAATATTTTTAGAATCCGCCCACGGACACGCTTACTTCCCATACAACTAACAAATAAAAATCGCTGTATAGATGGTTGTAATTAAGCTACCGAAATAAAATTTAAATGTATTTATTTTGTTTCAAAACGTAGACGTACACATTGGCGTGCTCTACCCATGAACATGCCCACCTCCCATACAACTCCAACATTGAAAACACTATTATAAAGACCCTTTTATTTGAACTACAGGGATTAAACTTATCAGATATGTATTTTATATTAAAACTTAGATGTGTACTTAGATGTAAAATAGTCGTCATTCGCCCTTAAACACGCCCACCTCCCATACAACCCACTATAGTAAAAACGCTATAAAGAGGTTTATATGAGCCAAAAATATAAAACTTGGTATTGAGATTGTTGTATCAAAACTTAGATGTGTTCACAAACTGAGCGACATCCGCCCATAAACATGCTCATCTCCCATGAAACCCACAATATGGAAAACACAATAGAAACGTTTATATTTGGCCTACAGAGATAAAACTTGGTATGAGATCATAGTATATAAAACTAAGGTGTGCTCACAAAAAAAGGCGTTATCCACCTACGAACGCGCTTTCCTCCCATACAACCTTCATTAGTAAAACCTATATAGTTCTATAAATACAGGGATTTTAAACAAAAATAGGAAGTTACTTCTATTTGTTTTAGTATTTTAATATATAGTTTATTTAAATATAATAGGAGGTCTAGGGTATTTCATAGTCGGACTAGACTTTCTTTACTCGTTTTCTTTTAAGAACAGTTGAATACGGTTTCTTTTCTAGTTTTTTTTTTTAAATTTCATTGTACTAAGAATTCTTTCTACCTCAGCGTTGCTTAATGCTAAAATAATAAAACTAAAAATCAAATCTGATAGCTCTTGGAACGGATCTTCATTCAATGAATCTCTAGCTTCTGCCCAGCTAGATTCCTATTCTACTTGTGATTTACAATTTTTTGCCATTATATTTCAATTATAGTTATTTCTTCTGTAGAGTAACTGGAGTTTTCTTTCTCTATAACAGAAAATATTTGGGTTTAACCACTTTAAAAGAATAAAAAGAGCAATAGAAGATTTACACTTTCAAAATTGCAACGTCAGAAAAATTGGATGTAGTAATGCATCTTTAAGCAATATATTAAAAAAGGCTAGAAAAGGCTAGAAAAAAACAAAAAAAGGCTAAAAAAAAGGCTAGAGGCTAGATGGTAATTTTCGAGGCTAGACAACAAAAAAAAAGGCTAGATCTAGCCTCAAAAAGGCTAGACTGGCAACACTGAGTAGGGCAACGCTTCAGCTGTATAACGCAGAGAGTAAGAGAGTAAGAGAGTACGAGTGAAAGAGCAGGAGCAAAATGTAGCAATTCAAAAAAACAAAACAAAGCCCAAAATACCAACGTGCACACAAACGCAGCTTTCGTCATTAATTTGCTTGCTCGCTTCCGCTGCAATGGTTAACATTAACAACTATCTTACTCTTGCCAACATGCAGCAAATAATGGAGGAAAAAAGAAAAATGCAATAATAACAAAATTAATAATACTGAGACGAAAGGCAATGGAGAATGCTGACTGGCGTCTCGAGCGCCACACCAATAACAGCAGCCAGCAGCAGCAACGGCTTCAGGTTGATGAAAATATAAACAAACACAGCAGCAGCCCAACAACAACAACAATAACAGCTTCAATGCATGTATCCAAAGAGTCGATAGCAAAAGTTTGAGCCAAAGCAGCGACGCTAGCTGCACTCATTCATCTCAGTAGTTTCAAGTAAAACGCGCGCATCCGTAGAATGCAACAAACCGAAAACAACAACAAGATAATGATGCTCGGTAATTGTAATGAAAAGTTCGTTTTGTTGCTGTTGTTGTTGTTGGTTGCTGTTGTAATAGTGGATACTACCCTGCACTATTTTTTTTTTTAATTTTCATTACTTATTTACTACAGCGTTGCTGTTGCTGCTGCTGCGCCCTCTTGTCATGCGTACAAAAACAGCAACAAAATTGCAGAGCTGCTGCATTTTTGTTGTGTTTTGTAGGCATGATGAATGAAAATGTAAAAGTTGTAATATGTGTTGTTGGTATTATTGTAGTAGTACAAATGCCGCATAGTTTGCTGTTTACTTGTTGTTCGTGTTAAAATGTCGTATTGGGAGTACAGCATCGCTTTGTGCCGCAAAATGTAGTCGCATTCTGCGTATAGAGTTGCCATGTTTATTTTTTTTTAAGCGTACGCGTTTGAACCTAACCACTTTCGTTTGTGCATCACCCTTGAGCTTTAATTTTAATTTTTATTTAACATAATTTATATATTTTTTTGTAATTTCAATTACGTACAAACTCATGAATTACTGCCCCAACAATAACAGAAAGAATCACGGAGAATCTACACGGAGAGAAATTTGAGGTGAAAATAGTCCCAAATCAATTTATTTGGGAGTGATTCTGAGCTTTGTTATAATATTCTTGATATTAATGCGATTGTTCTAATGCGATTGTTTATCAAAAAAAATTAACACGCTCATTTGTGCATAATTTATGTGATTTTTTTGGATTTTTCGTCAAAAAACTAATATGCTAACTTGAGTTCAAATTATGACATTTTAGTAATGATTATATAAAAAAAAACATGCTCATTTGTGTCCAATGCATGTCATTTATGAAATGGGAACAAAAGAAGCTAACATGCTCTCATATGCCTAATCTAAGAAATTTTGGTATGTGACATTTTATGAATTTTTAAAATACAAGGCAAATGATGACAAAAAGGCATCAAAAGAACCGAACAAATGTTCAAATTAGATATTTGATACAATTCGGACAGAAAAATATAATTTTTTTAATTTATGTTCTGCACTTAATTATGATTAAGCCCAAGATGGCACTTATTAAGCACAAATTGACGTGTTTATCAAAAAAAATTTCAAGCCCATACCTGAATATATACCTAAATTCAGTATTCAGCCCGTACCCATACCAGCCGGTACCCATTCCTAAATACATACATGCGAGCAAATGTGTCACGATGCACCGTAAGTCTCGAGTGGCCAATGAAGATATAGACGGCCATGATTGATCAAGGAAGAATCAATGCCTTAATCCTTCACAACTTTAATGTTGATTTTGTCAGTAAAAACCGAAGACAATTTATAACAAGCTTGGTAAACTCGATTTTGAAGCCATACCTCAGGGAAGTCAGACGATACACTTCATTTCTTGGCCGGGCATTGAAAAAACACATTTTGATTGTTCTTGATAAAAAATTTCAGGCCAGCTACTGAGTCATCAACAAAACCGGCCCGATGCCTGATCGGAAGATCACAAAACGTGAATATATTGCAAGGAATGCAACCTATCGATCGGCGAGAATGTTAGAGTAATCTACTGCAACGATTGTGGCGACATTGAATAAGTTACATTGTAACATTACATTACGTAACATTTACATATTGTATATATTTCATGTACTCTGATTTGACCATCCATATATCTGATTCCCAATTTATATTTAATTTTAAGAGTCTCAAGCAAATAGACTTTTTTGGCAAAAATGTTATTTTTACCTTAAAAGCCGGAATTTTTCCCTTAAGCCGGAATCGAAAATCGATCGTTGTTCGATCGATCGTTGAAAATCGGTTGTTTTGAAAATATAGTTCTAAATTTTTGATTGTTCGACCGGTTTTCAGCATTTTTAGATATTTAAATTGATTTTGCACCAAATAAGCCTGGATAAAATTGAATTTGCTCTTCACCATTACCTTTAACATGAACATAAAAGAATCAACGTACTTAAGTGACAGATGACAGCTTTTAGAAGGATTTTTCGAACATGAATCCCGTGGAATAAATGTTTTCCCAAGTTTGTAGTTTCCAGGTTAAAAAAATGGGTTTGCAAAGGGTGTCTTTTTTAGAGGTATAGAACTTTGAAATAGAATACTTTTTTTAATATTTGTGGCCATATATCGGAAATAACGCGTCGAATGTTGTCCTCCAAGTGGTCGATCGTTTCGGGCTTATCGACGTAGACTAGCGATTTCACATATCCCCAAAGAAAATAGCTAGTGGCGTAAGATTGCACGATTTTGGAGGTCAATTCACGGGTTCGGAACGTAAAATTATGCTGTTACCAAATGTTACTTTAAGTAAATCAATTGTGGTGACATGTTGTGAACTGTGTGAAATGTTGTGCCATGTTATTTAAACCAGTGATGCCCAGAAAAATTATTTGAAGAGTGCTACAACAATTACAACAAAATGCCAACAACAACAACAAATCTTTGGATTCGTGGCACAATAATTTTTCTAACAACAAAAACACATAAAACAACAACACGCATAAAACCTACATCTGCGCCAGCGCAAAAGTTCATATACAGTGGCTCACAGCTTATTTCGTGCAGACGATGTGTTAAACTTTGAAATGCTATAACTTGGTAACTAGTACTGGTAATGAAAAAATTTAAACGACATTTGTTTGCTAGTAATTATACATTTAAATATAAACTTTCATTTCTTTATATAAAAGTCTACTAAAAAGATAATAAACAAAAAACTGAAAAAGCAGCAGAATTCAACGCCACAGCTTATTTCGTGCACACTGTTTTTACATGTAAGCTTTTGAACGTGATGCCGTTATTTTCTTTTTCTCGTTCGCTGTTTTTATCTTGACTGATGTCCTGATTCTTCTGATCGGATTTAACAGTTGTTTTTAGTCTGGACTTAAAACCTTAAGTGCACTAATTGATTTGTTTTAAAAATGGGCCGTCGCACAACAATATAACAGCACGAAATAGTTTTATTTCACTTTAAAAAAGAAAAAATCCAACCGCAAATAGCTGAAATAGTAAAATTGAGACCCTCTACAGTGCAGTACATCATCCAGCGCTTTTTGCAAGAAAATCGTGTGGCTGATAAGGCCAGAAATGCTCCAAATAAAATATGTACAGAAGCGGACGAGCGACTTATTCTGCGAAAAATCGTAGAAAATCTGAGGCTTTAGGGTCCCAAATTGGCCAAGGAGGTTGAGAAGGAGTTGGGCAAGAAATGCTGTGCCGAAACAATTCGTCATCTGCTGCGGGCCAACGAGTTTAATGGTCGAGTTGCACGCAACAAATCTTATATTAAAAAAAAAAAATCAGCTATGTCGACTGAACTTCGTCAAATAACACGTTTTATATTCTAGGACATTCTGGAATGACGTCATTTTCTCGGACGAGTTTAAGTTCAATATTTTTGGCTCCGAAGGAATGCAATATGTATGGCGTAAGGCTTATACCGAGCTGAACAATAACCATCTCAAGCCTACAGTAAAACATGGTGGCGGCAGCGTAATTGTTTGGGCCTGTATGGCTGCATCGGGCGTTGGAAAATTATTTTTTTTTGGAGGCATTATGGACAAGACAATGTACCTAGATTTTATAAAAGAAAATTTGCTTCAAAGTATCGACACCTTGGGCGTACGAGAGACATTTCGGTTCTACCAGGACAACGACCCAAAACATAAATCGAGAATCGTCCAGTCATGGTTGATTTAGAATTGCCCGCATCTTATGAATCCGCCTGCACAGTCACCCGACTTAAATGTAATAGAAATTTTGTGGGCAATTTTGGAGAGTGGCGTTCGCAAGCGGAATATTTCCAATAAAAATTAATTCAAAAATGCATTGATGGAGGAATGGCAACAAATACCCCCCAGATATTACAAAAAATTAGTAGAGTAAATGGATAGCCAGTAAATGGATTAAAGATGTAATTTAACAAAATGGCGGCCACACAAAATATTAAAAAAGACAAACATATTACATTTTCTTAAGATTCAGTGGAGTGCACGAAATAAGCTGTGGCGTTGAATTTTGCTGCTTTTTCAGTTTTTTTATTATTATTTTTTTAGTAGACCATTATATAAAGAAATGAAAGTTTATATATAAATATATAATTACTAGCAAACAAATGTCGTTTAAATTTTTTCATTACCAGTACTAGTTACCAAGTTATAGCATTTCAAAGTTTAACACATCGTCTGCACGAAATAAGCTGTGAGCCACTGTATATTGAACACACAAAACAACAACACGAATCCTTCAATGTGCGCAAATACAACAATAAAGTAATAAGAAGTAAGGGTGAAGCTGAAAACTTAATTCGGCGAATAACAACAATCATTGCAATATTGAAGTTGTTGTAAAGAGTGCAAAGAGTGGAGCATGTTAAAAACAACAACACGAATTCTGGCAGCGCTCAAGCAAAAAAAAAAAGACACAAACAACAACACGAATGCTGACCGGCCCCAAGCGCACAAGTTAAATTGTTGCACACAAAAACAACAACATGCAAATGCAAGAAGCGTTATTTGATGGCTCTTAAAAAACAACAAAGCAATAAGAAGCAATGATTTTTCTTCAGACTGAATTTGTCGAATTACAACAATCATGAAAACATCGAAGTTGTTGTAAAGAGTGGAAAGAGTTAGGCGCTGGGCATCTCTGATTTAAACTACAGCGCCTGCACATAATGGTTGTTCAATTGAGGATCAAAAAACGTCAGTAATCATGGGTCCAATGGTCCAAGTACGGATTCCACCAGATCATAAAGCATACCAAACAGTCAGTTTTTCTGGATGTAACTGTGTCTCAACATACACTTGAGGATTATCTTCACTCCAAATACGACATTTTTGTTTATTGACGTAGCCATTCAACCAAAAGTGAGCTTCATCGCTAAATAAAATTATCTTATGAAAATCAGGATCAACGGCAATCTTGTTTTGGGCCCATTCACTGAATCTACACCTTGTTACGTGATCGCGTAGCTTCAATTCTTGCACGAGTTGGGTTTTGTAAGCACGCAAACCAAGATCTTTCCTACGTCCATACCAGCAATGGCTTCTTCTAGTTAGTCGAATTAATTGCTCTTATGAACATTGATGTTGACCGTAAAATGGACGTAGTGCGCGATACGTATTAAGAACACAACCATTATTTTCAAAATCAATTTGCACAATTTCTAAGCGTTGTTCAGCCGTCAGTCTATTCATGTTGAAAAAAATCATTTATATTCGAGAAAAAATAAACAAAATCTTTTTTTTTTTTTTAATTATATCCTTGAGTTTGGAAAACTGTATTTAAACAGAGTATAGATTTCTGGAAATGATGGTCGTGCAAAAAATTTGCCTTAAAAAGAATACAGCTTCATGAGTCAAAGAATATTTTGTTTCAACAGTGAAACATGTTGGAGGCAACGTAATGACTTGGGGAACGCTACGAGCGTCTTAGGTTGGTCGATCTGAGTTTAAAGACGATAATGATCAATGATATCATATAAGAGATATAAGATATCTCTTATATAAGAGATTATCTTTTATCTTTTTGATTAAACCAACGTTTAAGAAGCTCATTTTTAAAATTAAAATAAACGTTAGAGGAACAACATTTTCTCAGTGCAGTTTTGATACCAGAATTGTAGTTTTTATTGAGTAAATTTAAAGTATTTATTAGCATATTGGGCGACTAAAAATAGTTATGGCAAGGTCCCATATACTTTTTCTAAGGCCCTGATTTCTATAATTTTTAACAAATTTAACATTGAAACGGTCGCAAAATTTTGAAACTTTTCGCTAAAAACTACTACTATTGTTAGATGTTAGGTATTAAAAGTGTAGCTCATGGAGTGAGCCGTCGGTGAATCTTTGATGGTTTTGTTTCCATCTAATTTTATACATCTTGTCAAATTACTTTGAAGGTCGTCGAAAGAATACTTTCGTTAAGGCACAATATAAGACCAACGACGCGACGCTGAAGGTGAAGACACGATGATATATATGGTCAAGTCACAAGACTGGAGTAGAACCTCGTGGGCAAAAAATCCAAAATAATTGCATTGATGAAAAAATTATGTTCAGTTAAATGTCTTGTGATTCTAAAAGTATCTTTAAATATGTCAAAAGAATGAACTTTTGTTCGATGACTCATAATAAAATCTTTACAATAAATTTGCTTTATAATAAATTTGAGACCATATATCACTTATTTGCTATGATAAGAGTTTCAAATTCAAATTTAAAATATTAAATTACTGGAAATACTGTCTAATTTTAACTAAAACTGCACCTAATGTATGTTATTTTAATTTAAAATAACAAAATTGAGGCAAAAATGAAAATTCCCAAAAATTTCCCACTTAGGGAAATTTTTATTTTTGATTAATACTTTACCATATTTCGTTTGATTTTATTTTTAAGCTTTAAAATTGATAAAAAATAAATTTCCTTTGAGGGAAATTTTAAGTTTTGATTAAAAATCCTTTAAAAATTGTATTTTTTACCGATAAAGTATCAAATTTGTTGCGGTTAGGCTCATAAGAAATGAAGCAAAACCAGCACAAGCTGCATTAATGCCAACTTCATAAAGTACTTCTTCGCCAATCTACGTTTTTATGAGCTCAAATGAAGACATGATAAATTTAAGGACATATGTTAACAACTCTCAAATAAATCAAACTTAAGCTTTAGTTTATTTATATGATGTCCTGCTTGCTTTTTTTTTTTGTGAACTTGGCAACCTCGTCAATTTGCAGACGCTAGATAATAATAATAATAAAAAAAAAAAACAAAACAATACAAGCAGTAATAAAATAAAGCTTAGCTTGTAATGCTAGCTGTTAAGACATGGAAATCGCAAATACATAATAATAATAACAACAACAACAATGATGATAAAAAACGATTGCTTACAACAAATAACTAGCCGGAAAGCCGGTTTTCATTGATATTCATCATTGTTGTGTCAGCGGGATTGCCGTCTACCGTGTTCGTCTACAACGCCACAGAAAATGTCAGAGAAAAAAAAAGCAGAAAACCGAAGTAGGTATCTTCAGCAGATTCTATAGCCAAATAAATCCTAAATAAACAGAGCGCAAAAATTAAAAATCAACGTGTAATATCCTTAAGGAGGCAAGGAAAAAATAATAATAAAAGAATATTAAGCAAAAATAAGTCTTACCTGATGCTCAAAAGATGAACAAATTTTAAAAACGAAGAAAACATAACAAAAAGAAATAAAAGAAAGACAGACAGAAGCGCTTTCAAAGTAAAGAAATGTAAACGTAAGCAAGAAAAATAAAATCAGCGCGGCAAAAAAAGGACATGCGGCAAGCTAAGCCTTCAACCAGACAGATAGACAGAGTATCGCTGTACCTAAATAAGGAAAAGAGTCTTTATTGTTGTTGTTGTTTTTAAAATGAGGGAAATTGTGTAGGTTATGAGCAAAGATAAGGCAGCAAACGGAGCAGGAGCAACAAGCAGTTGAAAAAGAACAACAACATTACTAGCAGGCATTATTAAGACACACACGCAGAGGGCAGCGCAAGCATCCTTTTGCAGGGAACACCAGGTGCGTTCCGGGAAATGCAATTTAAGTGATGTTTAATTTCTTCCACGTTGTTGGTTGTTGTTGTTGCTGCTTTTCTACTTTGCATGCTTTTTATTTTTATCTTGCTTAGCTTTGGCTCTTTGCTTAAGCATGTCAGGCAGGGTGCGGCGGCTACATCATCAGTTTTAACAAAGGTACAGAAGATTTGAAGGATAAACGCTGTAAACGCTCACTTGAAAAGGATTTTTAGCTGCCAGTTGCTTACTTTGAATTTTAAATAATTTTTTTTTTCGATGGCTTTATAAAAATCATTACAAAAATCAAAGGGAGTGCCCAAAAGTCACTTCACTTTTCACTTAAAGGGAAAATTTTAAATTTGGGAAATTTTTGAAAAATGCTGGGGAAATTTTAATTAAAAAATCTACATCTAGGAATTAACTTCAAAAGTACGGAAAGCACTTGAGATAGTTTTAACATCACTAGCAAGTTTACTACAGGTTTTGAGAATTACTCAGGTTGTATCCTGGAAAGCTCTGGTATGCCTCAAAATCTACTCCAAAAATTTGATAAACACTGGAGTTAGTTTGATAGTCGCTGAAAAATTTGCCCAGAATTCGACGAACACTGAATTAATAAGTTAGAAAGTGTTATTGATAAATTGAAATGCCAACACATAAATAACCGTTTGACAAGAAGTGAGAAATATATCCAACAATGATAATAATGATTTTGGATAAGATACAAAAGTTCTGAACATCACCAGAGTAAAAAGCACTGAATTGTAGCAAAGAGGAAGAGATAAATTAAACATAAAGTTGACAAAGCACTGTAACATTTTGAAATTTCAACAGTTCGAGAAGCGCGGTACTCAATTTTACTTAAAACCTTAGTTTTACTTTTGAATTTTTCAAAATGTTATGCCTTCAAAGGTTTTAAAATAGGTTTTATACATATATTTGCTTCCCCTTCGCCCTAAGTCCTACACCCGACGTCAGTTCACGCTATTGCGTCTATTTTTAAACTAGCATATGTTAATGAATTGCACCGTCCTGTTTTTAATGGAGTTAAATATAAATGAGCTGCAAGAAAGAATGCTTACAACTATTTTGCATATTCTAAGTCGTCGTCTTTATTATCACCTAGTCTGTGTGTCTGTCGCCAATGATGTTCTTGGCGACCTGAATATTGAACTCATTTAGATTTTTTTTTTAATTTGCGTGCGTAACGTTTAAAATTTTTTATTTAAGTCAGAATTGTTTGGGTGGCGTACGTGCATCAAAGCCCGTTTGCACAGTGGTGTTTATAAATGAAAATAAAGAAAGGCATCAATTATTTTACTTTCATCGATTTATTTTTGAGATCTTATGAACAAAATTTGGTATAGGCGAACATTTTCTTATTAAACTACGTTGTTTTAATCCGGAAAAATACCAGAATTTATTTTTTTGGCATAAATAAAAATTTCCCAAAAAAATTCCCAAAAGGGAAATTTTTAGATATGACTAAAAATGGTAAAATATTAATTTTTACAGGTGGAAAATTTGTCTAATCTTTTTATTTTTAAGCTATCGTACGATTTCTAAGCATCAAACTTGAAATTTTTATTGACAAATATTAATTGAAAATATAAGTATTTCTCATGACAAAAATTTTACAGTTAAGCTTAAAAGTTTCATAAGATTTTGTGAATTAAAATATTTGATCTAAATTTTTAAAACAACACACAATTTTTGACACTTCAAATTCTTAGTATTATCAATTTTGGAAAATAAAATATCTATCAATTTAAATTTGTAAGTCAAAGGGTGAGGTCATTAAAATATTTTTATTTTACTTTATTTTACATTAATTTCTAGTTAATTTTAGTATTTCTTGCCATGTAAAGCATTCCCTTGAAGGAAATTTTATATATGCATGAAAATTATAAAATATTCATATCTTAAAATTCGTAATTGTAAAATTAAAATAGAATTAACGAATGTATATATGTATTTTCAATATTTCATATGAAGAACATTTTTTTAAACTATATTAAACAATAATTTTTAGTTTATTTGTGTATTTCTAAACTTTAAAAACATAAACAAAAATTTCCCAAAAAATTTCCCACAAAGGACATTTTAAATTATGCAAGAAAATAAAAGCATTTTTACATTTTAAGCTGAAAAATTGTTTGAATTCATATATTTCCTAACAATAGTAACATTTTTCGCTGAATTCCTTCAAAATCTTGGGATTTTGTGGTTTAAAAATATCTCTTCTAAATTAACTATTATAATAGTTGAATAAAAAGCTTTTCGATATGATTTTGTTTTTAAAAGCGCCTACAAGTTTCTGTTAGTATTATATAATACTTATATTAACATGAATTCATTGTTAATTCATTAATTTTTGATGTTAAAAGTTAAAAAAATCCACATATTTATAAAATTGTTTAATTTTTTGAACATGCTGCCGCTTTTAAGATCAAAAGAAAAAATTTCCCAAAAAATTTCCCATTAGGGAAATTTTGGTTTCTTCATCAAAATCGAAAAAACTTATTTTTAGAAACAAAATATTTTGCTTTCTTCTTCAAAACCATCCTGAAACTTTGAAATTTTAATCTAAATTGTTGAAAAAGTTGCAGTTTGAAGTATAGTTTTCGTTTCAAAAACTCGAAATTTTTTAACGCGTTAGTTCGGAGTCTTAATAGCTATTTAAATGACTTGAATGATCAATTATAAATTATTTACTTTAAAAATTGTTTGGGTGGCATACAAAACATGTACCACTGTGCAGCGCAACAGAGCCCTGCATTATTTCTTTAATGTTTTTTTTTATACTTGTGTCAACAACGGAAACATCGTCTATTAGTACGACAATAGAGACAAAAAATACACACGCATTTACTTTTTGAAAAATATAGATCTTACTCGCAACACACTTTGGAAAATTTATTTCACACATTTTTCCACAGTAACATGCATAAAAGAAAAATTTCAGTTATGCAGCGTGCTTCACTAAAATACAGCGTAGAACAAAACAAAAGCATTCCTAGAGCAATATATATATATATATATATAAATGATATATGACCATTGTACATTAAAATACATTCATAAATAAAAAAAATATATATGTTTTTATATAAACGAACTAGAAATAAAATAAATTCCAAGCACTTTACTTTTCCAAGAAATGCACTTTAAAAAAAGAATCATAAAAAAACCAGAAGGATAGGAATTCTCAAAATTTGTTACTTCATAAAAGGTTGGAAGTAAACATTTTCGTCTATATTGGCTCATGACATATCGACAACTGTAATGAAAACAAGCACTACTTTTAGTGCCGTTTTATGATATTTGAAGAAAGAGAGAGAGAGAGAGAGAGTGGAAAATGTACTGCGTGGTCTACTTTTGTTGTTTTTCTTTGTACTATTTGTTTAGGCTTTCCAATTAGGTCGGGTCTCTTCAGTGTGGCTTGGCATATATATGAGAAGAAGAGGAAAAACAAAAAAAAAAAAAAATAATAATAAAACAACAAACAGCATAAAAAGAATTTGCCTTTGAAGACTGCCGCTCATAATGGTATGTCATCGAAAATACTGACCTAACTATAGGGTGATCAGCCATTTTGGTAGCAAAATTTTCCCACAGCTACTTGAGAAAATGCGGTGGAAAATACTCAAATTTGCGAAGGAACGAACCTTAGTTCTCTTTTTTCACTGCTATTTGAGGACATGAACTTTTTTGATACAGAAGAATCAACGATGTTATACTTAAGATGATAGCCGGAAATACCAAGAGAGCGCAGAGATGGAATTCTTCAGTGTTGCTATGCATTTTAACATGTTGACAAGTCTTAGTGTGGTTTAGATTTTCATTGCTTTTTAAGTTGTTTTTTTCTTATGCTCATAGAGACGAGAGCAAAGATTTTCCCTAGTTTTTTCATTTATGCTAGTTGCTGATCATTAATGAGGCCTTTGAATAGCTTCGGTTTCCCACGAAATTCATTGAAAAATTCATAAAAAATTAGTTTTTTTTTCGCAGAAGTCCTAAGCGTTGTGCCGTTTAACAAAGAGTGCCTGATTTTTTTAGAATCACGTGTGCAATTTTGGACATTTTAGGACATTTTTTATTGTTGCTTTTCCTGGTATAAGCATACATTTCGAAAACTTTGTAATGTGACAAATTGAAGGTCTTGCAAATAGGGTTGTCATGACGTTAGCTAAGCGAATGCAATTGTTTAAAGTGTTAAAAACGAAAGTGTTTTTTATACAGGTAGTTATGCAAGAGTTGTGAACGTAATAATGTCTACTTTTTATGCTTTCTAAGAAATATAACATAGCTTCAAGCATTTTAAGACATAGCTTCATAATTTTTATTTTAATTTATGATGCAGTCAGGACTTAATTATAAAGATGCCCTTGAAATTTTTCTTTTTCGAAACCATATTTAAGTTGGAAAATTTCAAAAAAGTTGAAATATGTATTCCAAAAAAGGGAAATTTTTGTACAGCTTGAGATAAGCTCAAAATTTAACTTTCAAGCACTCAAAACAATAAATTCACAGTTGCTATCATCAAAAATGCGAAAATCTAAAATATCCCATAAAAAGGAAATTTTTGTATTAACACAAAATTAAACTTTCAGCACTAAAACAATATATACACACTTGTTTTCATAAAAAATGCCAAAATCTAAAATATCCCAAAAAAGGGAAATTTTTGTATTAACACAAAATTTAACTTTCAACACTAAAACAATATATACACACTTATTTTCATCAAAAATGTCAAAATCTAAAATATCCCAAAAAAGGGAAATTTTTTTATAGCTTTATATGAGCACAAAAAAATAGTTTTAAGCACTACAAACAATAAATGCTCTCTAATTAAAAACAAAAGACAACATTTATTTTATAATCAGCTCTTAATGAGCAAGGAAGTAGTATTGAGTGTTTTAAGCACCAAATATATTGATTAAGACTTGTTTTCAGTTTAATTTAACTAACCCACAATTGCCTACTTGATAAGGACAAAAAATATTTTATATTATTGAAACTTTTTTAACTTGCAACGCAATTGAATTGTATCAAAAATCATTTTTAAACCAGTAACTGCTAACATCAATTCGACAAAGAATTTAATGGCGCTTATTTTGAGTTCACCAAAGCAAAACATTATATAAAATTAAGTTTTAAGGGGCGTTAAAGAGCCAAGCGTTGGCAGAGTTCACAATTATTCGTCTAGTGAAAAACTGAACAGTCAATGCTATAAAAAAAAAAAAAATACAATTTTAACATATTTTGTAATTGAGTCCAAAACTCTAACCCGATTTGAAAATGTCAAAAGCGCGCATTTGAACTACGAAAAACAACAAACAACTAATAGATATAAAAAAACTATAACAATAAAAAGATCGTAAATTTTTTACGAGCATTTATAGTATAGAATACCACAAGGGGCGCATTATTTTTTTTTTCGCCTTTCTGTTATTGTTGCTTGTTAGTTTTTGTCAGTTGGTATGTGAGTGCGTGAGTGCGTGTGCGTTTGTTTACAAGTTTAAGTACGCAGTTTGTTACTTGTGCCCTTTTTTTGCTATCTTCATTTTGTTCTTGTTGTTTTGTTTTTCTTAACGATCATACATAATAAGCCTGTGCAGTTTGTTCCACAGTGTTATCCAAAACGGCGTCATAAACGTCAGTATAATAATTTATTTAGTGGTACGCACAGCGCAATTTGAATAAAAATGTCGCAAAAGAGACAGTTTTGTTGAATTTAGATGAAGGTAGAACTTGAATAGTCAATTTTTACAAATTTATATGCATGGGAAATTTTCGTAAAAGCAAATCTAGGTGTTTTTGTGTAACAAAAATGAGGTTTTTGCATATATATAAAAATTTCCCATTAAAGGAAATTTTTGCAAACTCAATTAAAAGACTGATAAATGTAAAAATAAAGATTTTGTACAAAAAACCAAATTTAATACTGAGGGAAATTTCCGTTAAAGTAAATTTTTGACATTTTATAAATCAAAAATTAGGTTTTCGCTTAAAACTAAAATTTCCCATTAGAGGAAATTTTTACACATTTAATTCAACATCATTATACGTGTTAAAAATCATGTTATTTCCCACGAAAATAAAATTTCCCACTATAGGAAATTTTTAATACAGCATATTTTTGACTTTATCAAGTGTCAAATATAAGGTTTTTGCAGAAAAAACATAATAAAGTTTCCCGTTAATGGAAATTTTTGTAAACATAATTTCAAAGCTTTAATACTTGCTTAAAAGTAAACTTATTGCGCAAAAATTAACTTTCGCATCTAGGGAAATTTTCACTTAATCGAATTTTGAGCATTTTGTGAAATTTTTACATTCTCATGCACCACACATAAGATTTTTGCTTAAAAATTCAAATTTTACGCGGGGAAATTTTAGTTTAGGCATTCTCTGTACGTTTTTATGTATCAAAAATGACGTTTATACACAAAAATAAAATTTCCCAAAATGGGAAATTTTTTAAAAAACCAATTTTTTAGTTTTGAAGTGACAAATATAAAAATCCGGTACAAGAATAAAATTATTTGATAAGGGAAATTTTCGAAGATGCAAGTTTTTTACATTTTCATGCACCAGACGTAAGGTTTTATTTAAAAAAAAAATGCATTTTTATAAAAGGAAAATGTAGAAAAGGCATTTTTTGCACATTCTTATGTATAAAATATAAAGTTTTTGCACAAAAATAAAATTTCCCAAGATGGGAACATGAGCATTTTTTTAGGTTTTCACGTGACAAAAATAAGAATCTTGTACAAAAATAATATTTTCCAATAAGGGAAATTTTCGAAGAAGCAAATTTTTAAATATTTTTTGCACTACATGAAAAGTTTTTGCATACAAAACAATTTTTATTCATAGAGAATGTAGAAAAGGCATTTTATGTACGCTGTTAATGCTCAAAAATAACTTTTTTGCCCAAAAAATAAAATTTTCCAAATTGGGAATTTTTGAACATGCATATTTGTTAAGTTTTTGAGTAACAAAACGAAGAATCTTGCACAAAAATAAGATTTTCCAATAAAAGAAATTTTCTAGAAAACAAGAATTTTGCATTCTAACCCACCATACATAAAGTTTTTGCTTGGAAATACAATTTTTTCGTGGAGGGCATTTTAGTAGAAAGCAAATTTTAAGGTTACTAAGGGTCAAAAATAATGTTTTAGCACACGATCAAAATTTTCTTCAATAAAACTAAAACTAAATAAGGTTTTGGTACAAAACAAAAATTTTTTATTGAGGGAAATTTTGAAATAGATTTGCCAAAAATACATTTTCTCACAAAAATGTGCAATGAGGGAAATTTTCATAAAACTTTCTTCAAAACCTTCAAAATATGACTTTCCAATAAGGGCAGCTTTTGATGAAACAATTTTTTGAATTACACTGTGACAACTTTGGGCAAAAGATAAAGTTTCCCAATAAAGGAAAATTAGTTAAAGCAAATTTGTTGCACTCTTATAAGTTAAAAGTAACGATTTTGAACCTAAACTGAATTTACCATAAAGGGAATTTTAGAAAAAGCATACTTTTAAGGTTATTATGTGTCAAAATTAACGTTTTAACGCCGAAAAAAGCTTTTGGGCAAAAACTTAATTTCCCATGAAGGGAAATTTTTAAAAAAGTTCTGTCAAAAATAACGTTTTTGTACAAAAATATTGGAATGGGGAAATTTTCATAAAACTGACTTCATATCCCTAAAGATATGACTTTCCATTGCGGGAAATTTTCTTTAAAGCATATTTTTTTCAATTTTAATTGACAAAAATTAAGTTTTTGTTAAAAAAATAAAATTTCCACTAAGCGAAATTTAGTTTATGCAACTTTTTTACGTTTAAAAGAGTCAAAGACAACTTTTTTGTAAAAAAATAAAATTTCCCTTAAAGGGAAATTTTTGGGAAAAAATTTTTTGAGCAAAATTTCAATTTTGCAAAGACAAACCAAGCTTTTTGTGTAAAATTTAAATTTCCCGTTATGGGAAATTTTTGAAAAGCCAATTTAGAACGTTTTTATGTGCCAAAATTAAGTTTTTTTGTTATTATATATACGTAGAAGAGTGCCAAAAAACTTTTCAATATAATGTTTAAATCTTTAATATAATTAATAAGGGCGTTTAATAATAAATTCATATCAAAGCTGCTCTGGCAAATCTTGTATATGTTATTAGTTATAATCTAGTCGTATACATTATTTCTTAATCAGTTTCTTGTTGATATAAAATGTTCATGCCTACTTTATTACTTAAGCTTTCGGAACGTTGAAATATGTAATAACATTCATTAAACGGTGTTTATGAAGAAAATCCTCACACAGGGACAAACACACACACACACACACGCAATCTTAAGAACTCCTCATATCAAGTCGAATGAATGAATGAATGCTTAACATAAAAACCATGAAAATGCTTTTAATCAAAATATTTATTAAATACGTAGTTGCGTGATTTATGTTAAATAATAAAAATACTTTTTATTGCCTTAATGAAATTGTTATAACCAAATCAACAACAACAAACACACACACACGCACACACACGCACAGAAAGCTTTTTACGACTTTTCACCCAAAAACCCATAAAAGAATAACAAAAAAATCAAAATATTTAACTTCGTGCGGGCAACCAACATTTTGTTCCCCCTTAATTTTTGTTTTTTTTTTTTTTTTATTATTGTTTTGTGCAATTGTTTGGAACCAATTATCAACTTAAACATTGTAAAGAAGATCATTATTAGAAGAACGAAATATATATTTTTATATATATAAAAAAAAACCTATAAAAGTTACTCGCTTGTGACGCGCGTCACTATTTTTATGAGAACAAAAGAGTATTATATGAGTTTTATTGGTAGTTTTTCCTAGTTACAACGAAATGTACCTTTTTTAGAAACGGGAGATTTTCATAGAAATACCGCTTTGAATACTTTCCCCAACAATGGGGTGGTTTCGTATTTATGAAATGCAACTTTTATATGATTTTCATAGTTCATAAATTTGCCATAAAATTCATTGTTTCTTTTTTTATCATACGTTTTCTCTCTGTTCCCCTCTTCGGTGAGTTTTATGCTTTTTTAAGCGGCTTTTTTTCTTTATAGAGTCAGATATACGGTTCTGTCAGAGTTCGTTCCTGCATTATAACGTATTTATGACTTTGTGCGTTACTTACAAATATTAATTTTTGAAAATAAGTGCACGTTTATATCATTTTTTCTATTGTCAAAAATGTGCATTTGCGGTTAGTTAAATTATAGATTCTTTGTTATATTTATTTATATATAGTTTATAAATACTTGTGGGTGGTCGTTGGTGGGAATTGATAAGATTTATATATATAATTTTTTAGCAAAATTTGCAAATTTGAAGAAATTTGGAAGCCTTATTGAACTTTCTAAAGGTTTTAATTATAATTTCTCGCGAAGAAACTTGAGTTTATGTTAAAAATTTAAGGAAATACATTTTTGAAAGCTGCAAAGAGACGAAAATATGAAAAAACTAAAAATTTCCCTTTTGGGAAATTTTTTGGGAAATTTTTGTTTTAATGCTAAAGAATAAATACACTTAAATATATACTCCACAACATTACGCATCATCTTTAATTTTCATGCAAACATATTTTAAAATTGAATTTAGACGAATAAATAAGGAATTTTTCACAAAAAGTTTAAACTAGTCAACAAAAAGTTTAAAATACGCCAAATTGTGCAAAATTGAAAATGTTCTTCAAGGGAAATTTTTTGAGAAAGGTTTCATTTTATGCAAAAAATTAATTTATTAAAATATACACACTTTTTAATTTAAAATTGCTTTTAATTTTCACTTAGACAAGTGTGGAAACGAAAGGGTGAGTATTTGGAAGCAATATTGAATCTTGGTTAAGGTTTAATTAATAATTTCACTTTAAGAAAGTTAAGTTCGTGCTATAAATTTAAGCTAATACACTTGTATATGCTGAAAAGAAACGCAAAAACGTAAAATTGAAAATTTCCCTTTTGGCAAATTTTTATTTTTATGCAAAAACATATGCAAATTTACTAAAATGTACACAATTTTTAAGTCATATTCACTTGGATTGTCATTTGGATCCATTGGAAAGAAAGTAAGACGAGTTAATAAAGAATTTTCCACATAAAAGTTAAAAATTGGTAATATAGCAGTTGTAAGCACCGTTATTAAGCAAAATTGAAAATTTCCCTCACATGAAATTTTTTGGGAAACTTTAGTATTTATGCTTAATAAAAACTTTACTACTAAAAAACAATTGCACACTTTTTAATTCAAAATTTTTTTCAATTTAGACATAATTAATAATTTCACTTGAAGAAAGTTAAATTTGTGCTAAATATTTAAGCCAATACACTTTTATAGGTTGCAAAGAAACGTTAGAATGTACAATAGAGAATTTCCCATTTGCGACATTTTTTGGGAAGTTTCTTTTAGACGAAAAAATGACACATTTACTTTGATTTTCATTTAGACATATTTCAAAATGAGAGCTAGACGAGTTTATAAAGAATGTTTCACAAAAAAATTAAAACTTGGCAATAAAGCAGTATTAAAGAAGCGTTATCATGCAAAATTGAAAATTTCCCTTGTGGGAATTTTTTTGGGAAATTTTAATTTTTTTGCAAAAAATCAATTAACTCATATATACACATTGTTTCTTTTCAAATTGCGCTGGATTCTTGCTAGTACATGCACAGAGGCACAAGTTTAAATGCTAAAAGTCCACTGTTTAATCTAAATACTTATAAAACTGTATTACACGGTAGGAAAAAAATGCATGTGCTCTATAAAAACTTCATTTAGAACTAAGTAATTTAGTGCACTTGAAAATTACAGTTGTATAATAACACAAGCAGGCAAAATTGAAAATTTCCCTCTTGGGAAATTTTTTGGGAATTTTTATTTTCCATCAAAAACCTGACAAAAATATATTAAGCAATTCAAAACATACTTAAATAAATAAAAAACTCAAATATTTTTGTATAAACAGAGAGAAATTTACAACAAAGCATTAGAAAAGCACTCGTAAGTAACATAAAAACTCAATTTAAACAAAACTTGCGACAGTTGCGCAGCCTCGAGAGACAATTAAGTGCTACGTTTATGATGTCGATGCTTGCCCGCTACTACATCGAGTTTTTTTTCAACACTGGTTTTATTATAATTTTTATTTTATGTTAGTTGTTGCTGTTGTTATTGTTGTTCTTCTAATTACAACAACTGCACATTAAAACCGAACAAAAAAAAATTGACTACCAAAAAATTTACCAAATTCTGTATAAATTAGAATAAAACTAGCAACAGCCAGCAACGAAATGAAAAATGCTGTCGACGCAAGCAGGTGCGGTGCGGCATTAAAAAGTGGTCTCAAGTACATTGGATAAAAAAAAGAATTCATAGCCAATTTTGCGCAAATAAAAAGTATTTCATCACAAGAGCTTTAAAAGCAGAGCATATGTGTTCATTGTAAAGCATGTTCGTATGTCTGTAAAAATATATATATTTATCTCAACTAATCAAATCAAATCAAATGAATAAAAGGTGTAAAATAGCAAGAAAAAAAATGCATTATATAAGAGGCCGCAAAAGTAGGCAGGTAACAATAATAAAATCACATTGAGGAGCGACCACTTTTACAATAAATAAAAAAAAATTGTACAAAAAGTCTTTAACAACAAACTTGAATTGACGAACTTCGAGTGCCGAATTACTTACTACTTACTTATGTGTCCAGATAATAGCTACGATATAGTGTGATGTTATTGTTGTTCAAGGCAGAAATGATATCATTGTTTTTATTGCGTACTTAAGAGAGGAATTTTAATAGTGCCACAGTGTATAGTACAACAGAGTTTCGCGAAATTTTTAATTGTTTACCGATGGTTTTGTTGCTAAGTTTTGCTTATAAAACAACACAACTCTTTAATGGTTTTTTTTAATTTCATCACCAAAGAATAAAATATGTATCTATAGAAATCAGGCGCGGATACAAGGGGGGGTAAAGGGGGTAATTACCCCCCCCCAAGAACTCGCAAATACTTTTTTTTTAATACATTATTTGGAAAAAATAGTTATGCCCACAGCTTAAGGGTACTTTTATGTATACATCAGCGATTCTGAAGGCGTGTTTTGAAAGAATACTAAAAAAAAATGGTCAGAGACATTGTTAAACTCTAGTTTTTTTATTGATTTCAACAATTATTAAAGTATATAAAAAAAAAATTTTGTTTATTTTTGTTTCGTGAGGTCATTTGCGTGTAGATGACGTTTTTATGAAGCGATGCGAGAAGAGTACGACCATTTTACTTGTAGAATCACATGATCTGTAGTCATCTGCAAAAACCAAAATATAATTATATGTAAAGCAAACACTTACGTCAAGGTAGTAAATTCGATTTTTTTAAAAAATGAGATTGAAAATAAAGTAACAGATCGTTATGTTCTCAAATTAACAGCCATTTTTTAAACAATCAACTTTAAAGACGCTTTATTTTCTTACAAATAAAAAACTTGAAGTCACTACGTTAGCGTAAGTGTTTGCTTTATAATAATTATATTTTTGCAAGACATTTACGATTAGTTTAAAAATGCCATTTATAAGAAATCATTGAGCAAGTAACATTGATTTTGATTTGTTATGAGCGCAATTAAGATTTTGGCTATGCAAACCAAAGTTGCCACTTAAAATATTTTATTCTTCTAAATTTTTACTGAAAACCTGCCAAACTTTTTTGCAACCTATGTGCCAACGAATTTTACCATAAAAAAACAATACGTGCATTGTACTTTCAGTTTTCACTTTATAAATTTTCAAAAAAAAAATTCAAACAATGTAAAATCCAATAGTTTTTTTACTTCAATTATTTCATCATCATTTAAATTATTTCTTAGAAATATTTCAGCTATATTCAGTCCTTATGAAAATATTATATACATCTGTAATACTTTTTATCATATCTATATCTATACTATTATATAAAATTGAAGTGGAAATATTAAGTACGTCAATGACTCCAAAACTACTGGACCGATTTTTATGAAAAAAATTTTAAAATATCATATTTGTGCTACAGAATGCCATAGGTGGGGTTTATTTAAGAAAATTTAACAATAAATATATTTAATTAAGTTGTTAAGTTTTTTAGGAAATTACCACCTATGCTAAGCATTGCTTGGTCGTTTGCTTTTCACGCGTTTGTGTTACGAGAGTTTCAACTACATGTTGCTATCAACCCTTCTCTTTAAAGTTTATTGATCTTGCTCTCCACACTCATTCGAAGAGTAAAGCCTAGTACTATGCTCGATTGCGTGAAATTCCACTGGCAACAGCCATTTATTTGTTGCGTGAAAATTTTGACAGATATTTTGTTGCGAACGAACAGCTGATGATCAGCTTACAAATTTCGACAAAATGTAAATAAACAGCCACAATTTATTAGAGGAAAAGCAGAAAATCATTTAAGTTCTTTAATTTTCATATTTATGATTATATAAATGCAAAATAAATCTTTATACAAGTATGCATGTCCTTTGAACAAGTCATTAGTTTATGGCAGTCTGCAAGCTGCAAAGTTTTGCGAAAAGGTGCATCCGTGTTTACAATTTCCCACAACTGCAGTTATTAATTGCAAAACTTTAGAAATAGTACAAAAATATAATTTCAATAAGAAATATTGCTCTTTTGTTTCCTCTTTTTCTTAAATGAAATGGCAACTATTTCTTTTCACGGCAAAATAAATGGTCGGTTCAATTAAATTGCCGTGAAAAAAATGTTGCTAGATGCATGTTGCGGAATATAGTACTAGATTTTCCGCAGCGAAGCATAGTACAGCTTTGATGAAAAAGTTGTGAAATGTTCACGCTTATTTCACAGCTGTCATTTTTTGTATGGAGATTTGAGTGGAATTTCACGTGAAGCCGAACATAGTACTATGCTTAACCAAAAGCAGTTGGCGCTCTTTAACGTAATGGGAATACAAGTTAAATAAAGCTTGCTGTGTTGTTGTTGCTGTGGAATGATGAGCTGCAAACCAATGTGTGCATATTTCTTTCGCCGCATACAATTTTTATTGTAGTTCTCCAAATTTTTAATTTACACTTGAGAAAGAAAGATATTTTAATATTTCAAAATGTGCATTCACAAGTGTGAAAGCATATTTTGTATAGATTAAAGATAAATTAAAAGTTTGAAAAATTAAGTGTTCGTATTTCCCTTAAACTACAAATACAGCTACAAATAAATACCTCGACGTAAAACAAGTTTGACAAGTTTAACAGAAAATGCAAGAGCGATGCTCCGCGCTAAGAGAGCAAGAGCAGCAACTCAAAGAGAAAATTGTTGGTAAATTATGCATGTAATTATTTGCTTTCACGACTGCAATTGGAGTGAGGCAGTGGCGTAGCTAGGGTTGCTGGCACCCGGGACCAAAACTAAATTGTTAAGTAAGCCCTTTTAGAAGGTTATACTTAACCTCATAAAAGCAATGCTTAAAAAGTACTACGAAATTAATATAATTCTTTTAAATAATAGTTTACTGTTCTGATTATTTTGTTAAAGTGCAAATGAGTAAACATAAATATTTTAATTCATTGTATTATTTATAAAAGTCGGTAACAATATACAAAATTAATCTCATCGATAGTAATATATTAGATATCATTTGAAAGATAAATTGGTAACTTATACAAAACTGAAAAATTTTCCGCAATCAAGGAATTTTTCAAAAATGTTTTGTTTACGCAAAATTTTGGCTAGCAATAGTGAGTTATCCCAAAAGATCCATTTTGAATAATTTTGCATAATTGAGGAAAAAATAGGACCGGGAAGTAAAACGTCAACAAATTTTCCCTCAGTGACCCTGAATAACTATCAATTTAAATATTTTTTCGAGATCAATCCACGTCTTCTATATAAAAGTTAAGTGAAAATTAGAAAAAAATATTAAAATTAATTTAAAAAACTTTTTTTCTAATTTTTATAAATTTCTTTATAGTACTCTTTATACATTTTAGCTTCGACTTAAATAGACAAGACTGAGGTCTGTAACATTTGACTGCCTTATTCTTGACCATAAATATCACAATATCACAGTGATACCAAATTGATATCAGAAATTTGTTTCATAGTCATTATCTACATAATTCCCAAAGCAAACTTGCCCTGGGAGAACAAGGCCAAGAGTCATGAAAATTAGAATAGTTTTTTCTTAAAAAGTGTATTTTTGACAGTTTTTGTTAGTTGATTTGAACAGAATAAAAATTATGTATTTTAGTAAATTAAAGGAGTTAGGAAACCATCTTAGAGTTTTAAATAGACATTTTCAAAATAGATTAAAAAAACATCAGAACGCCAAAAAATTGTTATAAAACGCCATTTCTTCAATTTAAATAAAAAATGTTATGAATTTTAATTAATTTTTTTTTTTTTAGAAATTTTGAAGTAAGTAATAAAAAAACATCAGAACGCCATAAAATTGTTATAAAACGCCATTTATTGAATTTAAATAAAAAATGTAATGAATTTTAATCCTTTTTAAATTTTTTTAGAAATTTTGAAGTAAGTAATAAATTGAGCTTTTAAATTGTTTTATGTAACAGGACTCAAAAACATATTAGTATTAAAAATTATGTTCTAGCAGGTTAAGAGCTGCAAATAAGGTTTGTTTGTCGATGTATAGTCTCAGAACTTAGTAATCACAAAATTATAAAGTATATTTTTTAACCTTACATTTATGACACGAGGACGTTTTTATAAAAAGCTATGAAGAAATGTATTGCTGGAGAACATCCCAGCAAAATCTTCGCTTACATATAATCGAAATAGTAATCCAGAAAATTTCATTCATCGCTTACCCTCTCGCTTACTGAACCCATTATTTTTATATATCCATGTCATTAGAGGTAATCGAAAGCGCTGTCACTTGAAAAGATTAAGCGCTTAAAACGGTTAGTTTATAATTGATTTCACGAAATTAATACTTGAATAACAACTTTCAAGTTGATGTGAATGCATTGCCGTGAATTTATTACGGATTAAATTTAAGTTCTTGCATTAGCATTTATGTTATGCATTTTAGAATCGATTAAAAAACAAGACCCAACGAAAAATTTTGCTGGGATATTGGATGAAATGTCTACTATACTAGCATGTTTGAGCACTTCTTAAGATGAATATTTGAAGTACAAAAGCTTTTTTAAAAACTTTATGGAATATAAAGTTAGGAATATATACATAGAAATATACTTTAATTCATCACTTTAATGATGAATAAAAGACAAATAAAAAATAAAACCATTAAAAAATTATCTTCGACTTGCCCGAAGTCAAAATACTCAGGTTGAAGCTTATTCGGATTTATTTAGGTTATATTTTTTCCAACTTTTCATATTTCAAACTCAGATTACGTTTTATTTATCAAGAAAACAAGACTTATGTATGATCTTTCAATTAAACACATTAATTTTTGTATAAATTATGAAGGTTTTGATATTTTCGTGACATCACTTTCTATGGAAGTATTCACAAAATTTTGTTGAATTTCAACTGCAGGGTATATGTTTCAAATTTAAGCATTATAGTGGTGCTCCAATTTAGCGAACACCGATTTAACAAACTCCCAATATAAGGAACACTTATTTAATGTTGTTGACTTTATATTCCGAACATTTGAAATTGTAGGTATTCTATTTAACAACATTTGCTTCTCTGAGCTCGCTTCGTTTGTTTTTGAATTTGTTATAACATTAATATGTATTTACTTATCTAATTCTCAAATAGTCCCCTCGGGTTAATATACATATTGTAGGGTTTCCTTTTTAAAAAACATTATAGGAATGTATTGACATAATCTTGGATTTTTCATTTGGAGTGTGAACAGATTTTAACCAGCAGCTTTCTAAACATTTAATAATAATAATTAATAATACCTAAAACAAGTTCAAAAATTCAACATTATTGGAGTGCATAGTTGAAACAAAAAATGTAAGGATATTTGTTTCAAGTTGACAAATTTATTAGCTTTGTTATATGGTAAAAAAACTCGAAAATAGTATTACCGATTTAATGAACTTTTCGATTTACCGAACGACCTTGGACTTTATATCTTTCGTTAAACTGGAGCACCACTGTATGACAAATCTCAAATCATGAAAATTATTTCATTATGGACTTTAAAGAGATTTGCAATAAAGACACGGCTGTAATCGTGTGGACAAACTAATGAGCAGATAGACAGACGAACATGGCTTAATCGACTCATGGTCGTGAAAAAAATTTCGTGACAAAATTATTGTGCCCGCTACGCTTTGCGGATGGAGTATAATAAATATTTAATACAAAACTTTGAAAAACGTAGAAGTAGATTATGGTAAACGAGTCGGTACAGCAGATAATCAGATTTTTCTTATTCCTGGTAATGCCAATGAATCAAAAAACTTTGTTAATACTGAAGTATTAAATAATTAAAATGGAAATATCTTCACTTTATTATAGTTAAACTATTTAATTTAATTTGCTTCCAAATACAAATAATATGCTAATATTTTAACGTTTTTTATTATTGAAATTTTTCAAATATGCAAAGGTATTATTGATAAAGAGAAAATGTCCGTGGCGAAGCCTCGGACGACTGTGGCCTGCTAGTATGATATAAAGGGTGTTTTTTTCTGAGGTTTTTTTTTCAATATGGATTACTCTATTGTCTGACAGTTGTTTTGACAGTTGAAAGTGACGTCTCTAGTCAGTATTATTTGGCAAATCATCATGAATAGGTTAACTCCAGAACAACGCTTCCAAATCCTGAAAATTTATTTTCAAAAACAGTGTTCAATTAAAAATGTTTATGGAGCACTTCGCGAATTTTATGGTGCACATAATCGTCCGTCTGAGACCACCATAAAGAACGTAATTACCAAATTTCGGTCTATATTCACTCTTTTGGATTCTAAGCCGCCGAGAAGAGTGCGTACAGAAGAAAATATTGTTGTCGTTGAGGCCAGTGTCGAAGAAAACGTTAATTTATCGATTTGTCTCTGAAAATGAGGAAGGACGACGCATTACCGTGAATAGAAATCGATACAGAACCATGATCAATGAATTTTTGTTGCCAAATCTTCAAGATATGGATGTTGAAATACGCCCTCAGACTTTTGGGTCGAAAAGTGGACCTCCAGAATGCCCTTTGTGCAAAAAAGTCGTGGTGGTCATATGCCCGAAATTATATTTAAATGTTAAATGCCAAGAAATTATCTACCAAATAAAAATTTTTTTGGCTATTTCACAATTTGGCATGTGTTTTATTTAAATTTTAAATCAGCAAGCTTTTAAAAAAACACCTTTTATAACAGGGTTGTTTTGAAATGAATTAATGTTAGGTTAAAGTTGCTAAAATTGTATCAACTGCGCAAATAATTTGTTGCATACAATTATTTTTGTTTGAGTAAATTCTAAATTGTTTGGAATTCTGAAATTTTTCAAGCCTACCTTAACTTACTTTTTATATAAATAGGCGCAGGGAAAACAGTTAAGGACCATTTTCTCCCGTGTTTTTCAACCGATTTTGATAATTCTGTTTTTAAATGAATTAGAGTGCGGAGAAGAAGTGCACCAACTTTTTTATACAACTATAAATAAACAAACAAAAATTGGGCGATTTGCGACCCCAGCGCGGTACTAGTAATTATATTTGCAACAAACCAACCAAATTACCACAACCGAATTTCATGAAATAAAACTGCTACTTTTAGTCCACTTTTAGTATGGAACTAATTCAAATTCAATTATTTCATGAACTTAAAATTTGGCAGTGTAAATAGGAGAGCGACACTAATGTGACACTAATGACATTTTTCCACTAATTTCTATAACGTTTGCTATCTTTGCCACGCTTCCTATCAGTGTAGAAACAGCTGAGCGAAGTTTTTCTATACTGCGACGATTAAAAATATGGTTCCGTTCGAATTGAGAACGATTGAATGGACTCGCATTATTGCATATACTTAGAGACATTTAAATAAATATTAACGAAGTTATTGATAATTTTGCGATGATTTTGTCATATGATTTTGTCAGTTACAAAATTAAGCTTTATGAAAGGTGCAGAGATCTCGATAAACAATACCGAATGAATTTTGGCTGCTGATTTCAAATATAGACTCCATTTTTCTCCATCAGCTCGAGTTTTTGAGTTTTAGGCAAAAACATGATAATCAGTTTTTTTTCTGATAATATTGCTATATCTATTATATTGATCTACCGATTTAGATAGACCTTTCAATTTTTGCACATTCAATAACAATATATTCGACAGTTTCGAAGATATCGACGTTCAAAGACGAAAAAATTTCACAATTTTACGTGGGCTGCTCTTGTTAGATTTAGAGTTTTTATTTACTTTTCGCTGAGATATTATTCCAGAAAAAGGGAGAAATAAGTAAATACAGAAATGTGCGTGTATGTGTCTGGAAAAAATGCTTCTTAAACAATTCAATAATTTCAATTCAAAAAAGAACAATTTATCTATTTGTAAAAAGGCAAAATTTTCTCAAATCGAAAATGTGTGTCTTTGATAATTTACCCCCCCCCAAGATTTTTTCCAGATCCGCCCCTGATAGAAATATAAATGAAATAATTTAAAATTTATTTTAACTTACAAAACATTTCGAAAAACGCCAAATTTTCAAAATTTCTCTAATGTACAGTTAGTGTAGAAAAACCAGCCATAACAAGCAACAATTAAAAATAGAATCAATCAACTTAAGACCGACCAGCGCACACTTAGACAGAACAAAACAAAATCCTGGCGGAAAAAAGCAAAAATAGGCAGACAGACAGTCAGCCTGGCGTGCAGACAGTGATAACGCCATTGCGACAGAGAGACATGAATGGAGTCAAAAGCCGGGAAACTGTAATTAGATTTGTTATTTCGTTTACAATACAAGGAAAAACTGTCATTAAAACTAAGTAAACCGTTGAGCGTAGCGAAAAACGGATGCTCAAGGATGTGCTGTGCTGCGCTAAGGGTTGAACGCATGTTCCAATTTGCGAATAATTATGATTTTTTTATGCTTTGCTCTAAGTATACGTTACGGAAAATCTTTGCTGAATCTGAGAACTTGGCATTTGTCACGTTTTTATTCATTCAAGTGCAGTTTAGCGTAAGGGTTTTTTTGTGTTTTTAATTGTCAAGAATGGAAAATGTTAAAGAAAAAAGAAAATGTTGATAAACTATTGTTTTCAACTAAAGACTGGATTTTGTAGTTTCTTACTTTCTCTCTGAACAGTTTTAACATTTTAAGTATAATAAGTAAAAGATTTTAGTTAAAAAATAAAATTTGTTTCTACGCTAAAAGATGTCTTGCGTCGTTCCCTTAATGTACATGTACTTAATGTAAATTCTTAAAACTAAATGATGATCAATATAAAGCAAAATTTAAAATTTCCCTATTGGGACAAGTCTTTAAAAGTTTAAAAAATACCCAAACACCATTTTATTTTATATAATATATTATTTTCATATGGATATAAATAAAAACACTAAAATTAATAATTTTCCTCAAAGGAAATTTTGGATGTTCTCAGAACTAAAGCATATAGGTACTCTAAAATCTTTAAATGGACGATATAAGGCAAAATTAAAAAATTTCCCTTCTGGGAAATTTTTGGGAAATTTTTTATATTTGTCTGTGAAAGCTTAAAAATACATAAAAACCATTTAATTTAATAAAATATATTGTCTTAAAATTATAAAAACTTTAAATTTCGCTTTTTGGGAAATTTTAGTTTTTACCTGTAAAAGCCTAAAAATACACAAAAACCATTTCATTTGATAAAATATATTACATATGCATGGTAAATCAAACACAAACCTGTGCATAACGAATAAATAAAAAATTCCCTCGTAGGAAATTTTGTAAAATCAAAAACCTACTGCTTATTAGCAAGCTTAAATCTTTAAATGATCGATGCAAGCCAAAACTAGAAATTTCCCTTTTGGGATATTTTAAGGAAATTTGTTCTTTTTGTCTTTTAATATACGCAAAAACATTCAATTTGATAAAATACTTTATGTTCATACGGGAATTAAAAAAAATTTTATTTAAAAATCACTACAGAGCATGAAAGATAATATTTGATATGTTTTCAAACCATACAAGTGACCACTATAGTTTGCTCTTTAAGCCTTGAACCACTAGAAGCGAAATACGAGGTATTTTGCTATGATAATTTTGGTTCAAGCATGAATTTAGGCTCAAAAACAAGAAAGTGAAGTTAGTTTGTCAAAAAATGTTAACCTGAGGGTAGGAAGTTGAAAAGATGAAAGGCCGTCTGTAGACGGAATCTTTCAAATTCATTTGGATTTTCGTTCACATTTAATTGTTATTAAGATAATACTATAAAGCATGACATAATATTTAATATGCTAATAAAACCACACGAGTAACTATAAAAATTGAACTTTGCTTTGGTTAACATATTCTTACAAGCTTTAAAAATGCAAAATAATGCTAAAGTAAAAATTTTCCTTTTTGGAAAATTTTTAATTTTTAAGTAAAAATGAAACATTAATGTACCTAGATATGCAAAATAGTGCAAAACTTAAAATTTCCCTTTTGGGAAATTTTAGGGAATTTTTTATTTTCAAGTATAAATAATACCGCGCTTTGAGAGATTTGCATTTTCAAGCAATAATGTTAAAACACTGAGTCTCAGAGATGCAAAATAGAGCAAAATTAAAAATTTTATTTTTGGGAAATTTTTATTTTCTTGCCTAAACCAAGATAAACTTTAGTTCTTATTTCACAAATACAAAAAAAAAACCATGAAAAATATGCGTCGATTAGCTGGTATTACAAACATGAAAATCCTAAAACTTTGAAATATTTTTTGCAAAATACTAGTAGCTGGATCTCACACAATCTTGTTAAAGGATATAATAAACTCTCTGTTGAGAGTTGAGTAAAACTAAATATGTACATATCTACCTTCGGAACAAATCCTTTTGGAGAAAATTTATGGAATTTAAAATGAAAACAGCATTTTTAGTAAAACGTTACATTTTTCGAGTTAGAAAGGCAATACATAAGGCATGAAAAATATTCGTAAAATAAGCTCTTCTATGGTTGTCTTTAAAAAAATGCTGTGGTTGGATGATTCAAATTCAATTTAATAAGCAATAATTTGAATCAATAAAAACTAACAATATTAATAAAGTTGATAAATAAAATGCGAAATAGCGCGAAACTAAAACTTTCCATTTTGGAGAAATTTTTATTTTAACTCATTAAACAAAAAAACAAAATTGCATTAAAAAATGTTAATAGTGTTTAAGAAAATAATTATTTGTATCGATTTTCTAAATAAAAATAAAAATTTCCTTTTTTGGGAAATTTTTGGGAAATTTTTTTTCCATGCTAAAAAAAAGGAAAAATATAAGAAATTATATTTAAAAACAATTTTTGATAACTAAAACTAATATTCATATGGAAAAGCATAAAATATACGCATATTTTGAATTTCTATGGTTTTAGCAAAGTAAAATTGTTGCTGGAACATAAAAATTTGATACAACAAGCGTTAAAAATATACAATATATGAAATAGTGTAAAAATAAAAATTTCCCTTTTTTGGGAAATTTATATTTTTATGCTTAAAAAACAGGAAAAACATAATAAATGAAAACTAATTAAAATTTTTATAACTAAAGCTATTTTTCTTATGGAAAATTTTATAAAGCATAAAATGTACGCTTAAAGTTGTAACAAAAATGCGTTGAAGCCAATTTAAGCACCAAAAGCATGAAATTGTGTTTAAAACTATTACTTACGATTTAGGAAATAAAAAAAGGGCATAATTTGCGTCGATTTTCTTATAAAGTATAACAGTTTTTAGACTTTTTATGGTTATTGCAAAGTCGAATTATTATTTGATGGTTAAAATTTAGTTAAACAAGCTTTAATTAAGTTCTTAATGCGAGGGAAATTTTTATTTTCATACTAAAAACGACAGGCAAAACATACTACATGAAATTTAAATAAGATTTCCAATTACAAGACCCATTTTTTGTATAAAAAATTTTTTATATGTGACAAAAAAAGCCTTCCATCAAAGTCCAAAGCGAGGTTGTGTGCAAAAATTAAAGTTGAGATTAAGAAAATGAAAATAGCATGATTTGATAAAATCCCTAAACTTTTGGATGGTTTTTGCACAATAAAATTTGTGCTGCATCATTAAAATTCAATTCAACACACGGTAAATATGTTCCAAATCCATAAAAATGGCAAAATAAAAATTTCCCTTTTTGGGAAATTTTAGGGAAATTTTTATTTTGAACTAAAAACGACAGGCAAAACATAATAAATGAAAACTTACTAAAATTGTTACTAACTTAGTCTATTTTTCATATGAAAAATTATTTCAAAGCCCAAAAATATGCGCGCAGTTTTAAGCTGTGACCAGAAAGTGGTCCCACCCCTTTAGTTTTTGCGTTTGTAAAATTTTATTTTCGCGCTCTTGGCTTGCCACCTTTTTTTGTTTGCATTGAGTTTTGACAAAAAAAAAAAAAAAAAACACAAAAATATGTTGGGTTCAATGAACCACGCTCTTCTGTCGTTACGGCGTAGCTATATATTACGAATTAATGTAGTTATCTTGACAAACAATGAAACAACCAACAAGCGCAGTTGAGAACAACAACATGAAGATGAAAAAAAAAAAAAAAAAATCACACAATCTCTATAATGTTGGCACAAATATTGTTCTCAATGAAACGCAGATGCGCACAGCGTAAAATGTGCAAAACTACGACGAGAGTGACACCAGCCTAGACACGCTTTTGCATAGATATACATATAAATATGTATGTAAAAACATACATATTTGCAATTGCGAATTGCAATGGACTACAATAACAGCAACAATATTAATTACAACAACAGCCAGCAGACGTCTAAAATTAGCCACGAATGCCAGATAAAAGTAGAATCAGCAAGAATTTACGTCTACGTTAGGTTTTTCTGGATTTTTTTTGTTTTCTCTGCTTGGTTTTGTGGTGGTTAGTTTTTTTTCAGTGCACTAGGTGGCAGCTCTCTCTCATTTTGCGCCAGTTTTATTTTGCGCTCTTAACGTTCTAGTTTGTGTATTTTATAGATTTTTGTTTATATTTCACTATTCGTTGTGAGCGTTGGCGGCTGCGTAATAAGCATGTTTTTTTTTATTGTTGTTTTGCTTTTATTGTTTACTATAAACTGGCTGATTTTTTTTATATTGTTTTGGCTTTTGTTTTGTGGTTTGTTCTTAGTTTTATGCTAAAAAATATCTACCTAGGTACAAGCTTTAAGTTAAATTTAGAACTTAATGGCTAAAGCTTACCTGTTTATTGAAGGAGCTGGTATTTAGTTCGTTGAAACATGTTGGCGCTTATTTAACAGATATAAAAAAATGTAAGATACATTCTTAAGAAAAACTTGTTAACTTTTTTTTTGATGCAATTTTTTTCCAATATTTTTGAATATAACTTAATTTTTTTTTATAATCACTCATTTTTTCAAGATTTAATCAACACGTCTGCGTTAATTTCTACAAAAATTTAAAAAATTTACGTTGTTTTTATATTTACGAAATATTTTGTTTAAAATGATGAAATTATCTTTTACACTGAATTATAGTTTAAATTTATTATTTTTGTTTTATTTCTTGTTTAATGTTCACAAAAATTATCGTGAGTATTCAGCACTCTTGCGCACTACTTTTGTTATTGTTAATTTTTTTATTTTTTTTTTTTTTTGTTTTGTGCTCTTTGTTGATGATTTCTGCTAATCATCAGCATATATTTTTAGTTTGTTTATATTTTTTGTGGTTTTGTTGTTGTTATGGCTGTTTATTGCTTATCGCCTATTTACAAGCAGCACAAAGCGTAAAATTTGCGTAAATTTGCGGCAAAACAAAGGATTGAAAAACGTAAACAAACAAGCATGCGCGCTCTCTGTTGTGGTGAGAGTGTTGCCTGTTTAAAAACTCTTGACGTTGTTTGGCGCTCAGTAAGTTTTTGCCATGATTTTCCTTTCACTTGTGGTATAATACGAAAGGGGGGCGGCAAGTGGGTAACATAAGCTAATCTATGCTATTGTGTTTTCTACAGTTTTTCGCACACAGCAATTTTCCTTTAATGTGCTTATTTTTTTATTTTAGTTATTATTGGTTGTTTTTGTTTGATAATGTTGTTGTTTGGTTTAACAACATTTTTTTTTACTCTATCGGCGCGCGTTCGCGTTCTCTTTTCATGC
Source organism: Tetanocera ferruginea (assembly GCA_958299015.1). Lineage (NCBI taxonomy): Eukaryota > Metazoa > Arthropoda > Insecta > Diptera > Sciomyzidae > Tetanocera > Tetanocera ferruginea. Next base: position 28,677,250 of record OY282642.1, on the reverse strand, counting down.
TATCGATATTTACACTCGCGCGCGCACACACACGCACACATACATACACTCACTCGGGCACTGAGTTTTATTACACTAATTTTTATTTTCAGATAGATATGAAATTCGCATAATTTGCTGCGTAGTATTTTTTCTTGTTTGTTTTTTTTTTTTCTTTAGCTTTTATCTGCTTTAACTTTGTTATTAATTTTTTGTTATAAATTTTATCAGAACACTTTTAATTTATTTATATTATATCATCAAAAGTAAATCTCTTGAATTGAAATAATTGTTCACTTTAGTTTGTTGTTAATAACTTGGCATTTGTTTCCACACAGCACTAATTAATTTTTTTTTTGTTTTTTTCAATATTACAATTTACTTGCTACACCTGTTTAACAATATATTTGTTTATATTTTCAAATTATTTTCACTTTCAACTTCACTTTTCGACAAAGCATAAAACAAAAGCATATTTTTGCTTCTAACTTCGCAGTTGTTTTTGTTTTTTTTTTTTGGCTCTATTTTGTATATGAATTTTTGTTGTTATTGTTTTCTGTTAACAGTTGTTTTTTAAGGGCTCCGCGTTTAACACTACCAAAATATTATACGTCTTGACAAACGTAACGTAATGCACAGACTGACTGACCGCACAGGGTGGCACCAACTCAGAGTTAGCATCGTCTTCGTCGGCCAACATAAGGAGAAGCAAAACTCTCTTACTGTTCTTTAATTAGTAAACATTGCTCTCTAAAACCTTTCTGATGGCTCTCTTAAATATCCGTCTACTGTCGTGATCAGCGTTGCCAGATGAACGTTGGCATCGTCATTTTGACGATTTATGACCAAAATGACGATTGGACGATTTGAGTTCACAAACAGGGTTGCCTCTAACTACAATTTTTCCGTAGGAAAATATGTGGAACAATTGAAGATCACTGGAAATGGACTTCTTTAATTTTTTTTTTGGCAAAATGTGTATTTGGAGCTAAAAAAGATAAAGGTGAAAAAATTTCAGGCCGCTCGCAAGTAGTTTAGAAGTTATAGGGGTCAACGTTTGTGAAAATGGGCTTAAAAACTTGTGTTTTTTTTTTGTTTTCGAACAAAAGTAAACTTTATGGATATCAAAGAAAAGTGATGCCAATACCTTTTTAACGAGCTATTTATCCTAAAAATCTATGCGTTAATTCGGAAGATATAACTGTTTTTGTACTCAAAACATTTGAGGTGTACCAATTTTGTATGTCCCTTTGCAGTGTTTGTCTTTGAAACTAGATAAATAAATGTTTTCATAAAAGTCGTGCAAATATTGTTGTGATTAAGAAACAGTGGATAATATTTATAGTTTTTAATTATTATTTCGTAAAAGGGTGAACAGTCAAGAGTGCACGATAAATTAAGTGTTACCTGTCTTAACAAGTAATGTCAGTATTTTTAATTTTCAAGTTTGTTGTACACTTTTATTATATTGAGATAAAAAGAGCGCCGCAGGCGAAAAACTTTTATAAAAAATCGCGCGATTTTTTATAAAAGTTTTTATGTTCTGCCATTTATATGTAGCTGGAAGGGTAAACTGTCAAATGTGCATATTATATAAAATGCAATATCTTCAAAAGTAATCCATGGATTCTTTTGATTAATAGCTCATTAAAAAGGTAAAAGCATTACCTTTCGATATCCATAATGTTTAGATTTGTAGGAAAATTTAATTAAAATCACAAGTATTTCAGTACGATTTTTGCAACTTTGTACCCCCTATAACTTCTAAACCACTTGAGAGCGGTCCAAAATTTTTCCATAATTGGACTTAGAAGATCTAAATACATATAATAACAACAAAAAAAAGTAAAATTTGAGTTTCCAGTGATCTTCAATTATGCCAAATATGTATCAAATCTGGTTCTTATGTAGCCAAAAAATTGTAAGCTTAGCAATAACATTATAGAACAAATTCTGGTTAGCAAAAGTTAGGTCGTTTCTGAGAGTTAGTGGTGAAAATAGAGGCTAAATAGAAAAGACCCGTATCGCGGCGTTTGTTTATGTTTGTTCATTTTTTTTTAATCGATCTTCAAACTTTGCAGTCAAATGTAAAATTAAAAGTTTCGTTAAAAATCTCAAAACCATTAAATAAATTAAACTTCCATCACAAAAATTTTCTAAATCAATTTTTTAAAAAAATGTAATTGTTGCACAGATCTCTAGCAATAATTTGTCTGTTACAGATTGAAAAAATATCAATTAGTCGACGAGTTATAACCAAAAAACCATATAAACAATATGCTGCATATCGGCATTTGACTGCAAAGTTCGAAAGGTCGACTAAAAAAAAAATCGAACTAGAATAAACAAACGCCGCGATACGGATCTTCTAATTAAGCCTTTATTTTCACCCCTTACTCCCAGAATCGAGCTCACTTTTGCTAATCAGAATTTGTTCCATAGTGTTATATAGTGTTCCACAAAGTTTACAAAGGATTTAGACACATCATACTCAATTTGAGATATCAGTTTTTTACCAGCACGTCTAGTTTTTGAGATAACCTAACCGAAGGGTTTAAAAAACACTATTTTTGCCTTGTGTAGCACCGCGAATTGTTTGTTCTTAATCATGACAAGTACAAAATAGGGATTGATAGTCGAAAAGTCGACAAGTCGATTATTCCTTCAACATAACCCAGCTAGACAGGTAACCGTGACATACGCCGTATGTTTGGCATACGCGTCACGACTTTGACGTTATTTTCATATAAAGCACTCCATACAAATGCACGTTACATTTGTTCTAGCAACATGAAAAATATAACGTACCGACACTTAAGTTTAATTACCGACACTCATCCGTGTGATCTGGCATCCCTGTCTACCACCCATGTTTTACCATAAGAAAAAAGTATATCTGAACTGCTCACACCAATTACAAATTCATGCTCTCCCCTCACCCTTGATACCTTACCTATCATGTTTACCTACATTCACGTTAACCAAAAGAAAGCAAAAAAAAAAATTTATGTTGATTATAAATTTTTTCTTTATTTTCATTCAAATATACACTAAAACAATAATTCAATAACGTTAATTAAAAGAAGCAATAAATAAAACTTAAATAAAAACAATATATTAACCTATGTTAGATGTATCTTGTCCAGAATTTGTCCGTACGCTCACATCACCATATTTCGCACTTCTGTACAATCGAGAATCCTTTCATAGTCTTCACAAACACAGTTCGAACATAATTAAAATACGATTTCAATTTATATATTTGTTTTTTATTTATTTGTTGATTTCTTTTGCAATTATTTAATTTGTTTCAGAACTTTGCGATTTCAATGCTCAATATTTTTGTATGACTTTTTTACCGACTCAGGTATTTGTAGCGGAAAAGAGCAAGCTATGCAATCATATATAACTTATCTTGTTTTACAGAAAATCTCAATGTAAGAGTGTATTAGTAAATACCAAATTGTGTTTGTAAGTACGTTACAGCTGTCTAGCTGGGAAGGGTTTTTTGAAGTTGGCTATAGTTTTCGATTACAAATCTAAAATCGATTGTTTGAATAGAATATTCGTTCCTGAAAACATGCAGTCAACTTTGAAACAAAAAGTTTGTTTGAACAACGCAGTCAACTTTGAAGAAGCATATTTCACTTGCTTTGAATCGCAGCCAAAAACTTAATTTTAAAGATGCTTTAGCGCATATGATACTTTTTCTTTTATTTTCAAGAACTTCAAGAAAATCTGAACTACTACTACTTCAATTGGTTTGAAAAATAGTTTTAAAAAATCCTGAAATGTCACTTTCAATATTACCAATTTTTGGGTAATATATCTCAAATTAGCATAAGAATTTATATTAAAATTTAACTCAACCTTTGAAATAACTGAAGGCAAATTCAAAATCAGCACTAAATTTCACATTTTAGAAGGGATGTCGTAACTTTGTACACAAAATTACTTTGTACACAAAACTAACACAATTTTACTTTTTTGCCGCTAGCAGCTTAAAATTTGATAAAGTGAACTTTTTTCAAATTATGTTTTGCAATGGTTATGATAATGAAGGGACCAAAAAGTCGAAAAACTGGTTTTTCGGGCGTTAAAAATAGACTTCGGAAAAACCGTTCACTTAAAAATTAAAAAAGAAAAAATGAAGTCGAAACTGGTTATTCAATTCCTTAGTTAAAACGGTCCTTTAATATGCCGTTGAGATTCCTCAAATATCTTATTTTTTTCTGAGCAATCGCATTTTAATATTTTCGTGGTACTACATACATAAAATTAAATATAATCCAGAATAGTTTTATTATAACTTTTTGGGTAATATATCTCAAACTAGCATAAGAATTTATATTAAAATTTAACTCAACCTTTGAAATAACTGAAGGCAGATTCAAAATCAGCACTAAATTTCACATTTTAGAAGGGATGTCGTAACTTTGTACACAAAATTTTAAAAGATTTTTAAAGGAGCATTTTTGGGTGGTAAAAAGGTATTTTTTTCATATTAATTTGATCCTTTAAATGCGTTGGCCAATTTTGATCGTCTTTGAATTTTTAATAAAAGAATTATAGGTATTTAAATTGCTTAACTCAAAATGAGATTATCCTTCCTAGTTTTGAAGATGTTTTGATTCAAAGTTGAGAAATATTCAAAATGTTGTATAAACATAATTTTTGAAACCCTTTAAATATTTTATACTGCATTAAGTTTTCATAAAATTATTTGCGTATGCTGGAAAAACTGTGTAAAATTGTGTAAAATTTTGATAACTATGAAAATGTAGCCATTTAAGAAACTTTGAAGCATTATAGCTTTTTATTTTATATGTAGCAAATTGGCTACAATTGTAACCAAACGGCAACGCTGATTAACAAATGACGATTTAAGTGCTCATAAGACTATTTAGATATAGATTTTTTTTAGTGTTAACAAAACTTAAAATTTCAACTCTAACAACTTTGTAGATAATTTTTTAAAACCATTGTGCATAAATTCTAACGCACTGATGGTATCGATTATAGAAATAATTTTAATTATTTAAAAAAGATTAAATTTGTTTAGGAATTTATTTTATAGCAGAAAGTAACAAATGTGATAATTTAAATGAGTTGACAAACAATTGTAATGTTCATTTAACATTGAGTTGTGTGACCAAATTAAAAAGGTTTCGATTTCAATAATATAATTTTGAAAAAATAAATTTTATGAATTCGCAACTAATAGTGAAAATCAATCAAATTCAATCTTTATATGCAATCGCTAATGAGTTTTCAAATTTGTTAACAGGCGGTTCTCTTCAAGATATTAATATAGAACTTGGGGAACTATAACGTTTGGATGTTGATAACATTAAACACCGAATAAAGAACAAAGAACAAACATTTTTTAGGAAAACAATTTCAAACATCGAATGGGGCTATTCGTCTACAGTTTTTATAAAATTGTCAAAGTTTTTAAGCGAACTTATGTACCGCCTTAATTCTTCGGCAAACGTAAAAAGAATTTTTTCAAAGATTTAATACATCGTTAATTAATTAATTACGATTAATACAAATATATTTAAAAATCGTTTAGAAACCAATACATGAAAATCAGAATATGTTTTGTAGATACGCCATTGGATACGCCATTTTGAATTTTCAAAATTTGACACCCGATTTGTAATCAGAAACCCTGAAAACCTGTTTGTGCCGATTTCCATCCAGTACAATGATTGCTAATAGCTTTGGCCACAAAATGTGCTCAATGGAAAACGTCATCATCTGCACGCAAAAAAAAAATGTAGGCTGAAAAAAAACTCGTTTTAGGCAATTAATCCATACGACTCCCGCAAAAAGAGTTTTCATAGTTGTTATTTTTTCGGTTTTTTCCAGTCTTATGGATCAAAGTCACGTTTCTAATGAGCAAAACACTTTTGCTTAAGATTTTGCATAAATATCTCAAATGGTATAGATAAGATATGAACGATAAAGTGAAATTTATGTCAAAAAAAAATATATTTATTTAACAAAAAATCGTATAATTTGAACGTTGTAATTTTTTATTTTGGTGTAAACTTTATTTTTTTCTAAAAATTATAAAATAGTCTTACAAAACAATTTCAAAAATATTTTTTTATTTAATCTCTTTTCAGCTGTTCTGCTAGCTGTACTTCATTTACAAAAATAGGGTATAAGATGACGGAGATATGATTTATAGCAAATGACATTTGCATGATTTTTACTTATATTAACTTAAAAATGTATTAACTTATATTCATAAAAGTGGAAAAGAACCTATAGCCAATATTTCAAATCGAAGAGCATGACGTCGCGATTTTTTATAAATATTTCTCGATACAAAATTTTACGAAGCCTGATGGTTTAAATATCGCAAAATCGTTTCGTGGAGGGTACTACAAGGAGGCAAGGATTATTTTGGAACGAGTTTATTAAAAAGTTTTGTTTGTATGGAGACTGACCTGGCCTAGTCCACAAATCCACCTGAATTGAAAGCATTTAGTATGAAAGTAATTTTTGGCATGTGTGCCAAAAAGGGATAACAATAAATAATAACACAGTTCGGCATAAAAAAAGTTTTAAAAAAAATGTACCGCACAGAATTTCATCATCAAAAATATAATGAAGAATTAAATTATTATATGGCAGTATTATAAAAATACTCTTAAGAGAATACCTTCTCTTGAACGTTGTCTTGCCCTCATTTAACACTCATACACTCACATTTACTCTCTTTGATGCCGTTTTCATATTCTACTTCCGTTTTTCGGTATTCCTTGTTTTTGTCGCTCATTTCGCATGCTCTGCTGCGTCATTATTTTTCCATCACCAGAAATTCACTGTATTTGTTGTGCTCTCTTATTTCGTTTTACTTTGTGGATTCTTTCTTGTATTGAACGCTCTCTGCGCTTATGTCAACTTGTTTTCGTTGACTATTATTTGTTGTGTTTTGCGTTTTTATTTGATGCCATTGTGTCTGTGTGTGTGTCTTTTTGTGCGCTTTCGTAATGTTTTTGACCTTTTGATGTTTAGTTGTTGTTGGTTTGTTGATGAGTTTTTACGATTGATGAGTGAGTGAAGCAGCTAGCTCTGCTCTGTATACCTGTCGCCCTTGTTGGTGTGCTTGTGTATTTACAGGGTGACGGCAAATACTTTGTGCATTACCAGAACATGTTAAGTGCTGCCATCTAATTAATTTTTATGTAACTCATTCTTATAATCTTGGGATAAAAATAAGTTCTTGGAATGAGTTTTTAATTTTTGGCATTGAAGAGATTTTGGATGGATTTTACATAAGTGTGATAATATAATAAATTATTATATACATAAGAATTCATTTCGTGTAAAATAAGCTTTAATCGCTTCAAAACTAACAATGTTCGGAAAAAAGGTTATAGAGAAAAACAAGGGAGAGATGTTTGGGGTTCTAAGCCCTCCTCTCTAGTCATTGAGAAAAATAATTGCCAATCAGTTATTAAAACAATTATAAGCGAATTTTCTTTTGTAATCAAAGCATATGTCAACATTTTTTTCTTATCTCTGAGAGGTTCTGATAGTTAAAAAAACCAGTAAGAAAAATTACTCTTAAATCTTAAATTAAATCATAAAGAAATATTTCAAACGTGTTTAAAGTCTTAAGTTGAATTGTTTTAAATCATACATTTTAAAAAATATCTTTTTTTTTAAATTTTAACAAAGTTTTTGTGGGCTTCTAGGTTTTTTATTTCGAGCAGTTCACTTGAGTTCCGCTGTTTGCGTTTCAAATCATGAATCTGTAGTTGTTTCGAAAACATAAGAAGTAGATGTAATACAATATTAGAAGGTTACTTAAAAATAGAATATTTTGAAATAATACAAATTATAATGTATTTTTTTCACAATTGCGTACATTCTGAAAAAAAATCTTAAACCTATATCTTTAGTTTCATAATTTAAGATATACTGGTTAATATATATTTTCCTGGCTGATGTCGAATTTTTGAGATTGAACATACCAACAACACATTATCAGAGAGCACCAAACTTTAAAATCCAGCTCAAATCCCATTTATAGGAATAACCATAGTTCTCCAATCATAAATATAGAGGAATTAAGAAATTTCTTCGAAATTTATACATTGTACGAAAACTACTTTATTTTATTCATTATTTTATGCAGATAATGATAATTTTAGTATTTCAAAATTAAAAATTTTTGTATTGGATTCACCACCTTGAAATCTTTAAATCTGACTACAAATTCGTAAAAAAACAAACAAAAACAACAAAATTGGCCATTTCAGCCCTTGAAAGGACTTGGACCAAGTTTTTTATGATCAATTGTGTTGTGTGTGTTGTGTACATGTTTTATGCCGACTCCGAACGGGTAAAGTTCATGTTCTCAAGGAGTGCATTATTTACTCCTTGAGGTTTGCCATTGTCTGCAGAGAGGTGGTGACCAATCAGAAAAAATTTTTTTATTGAAAAAACTTTTCGCAACTGGGGATCAAACTCGGGCTCTGAGCATGCTAAGCCACACACTTAACCAGCATGCCACTGTCGCCACAAATTCGTAAACATTTATCCATTTAAATGTAAAAACAGAAGTTTAATTTTAGAGTTCCCAAAATCTTCCGCCCGAAAAAAGCTCAAACAAAAGCTACAAAGCTTTTATTATCATAAAAAATAATAAGGTGCTTCATGTCACTACGTATGTGCTTCGTAAGCTCGTATTTCGAAAGAATATACGATATGTCAGAAATATTTCATATGAAAATTGAGATACGAATATTTTTCAACTTTACGAATCAAATTTGATCCTTATGTCGTAAATAAGCAATCGTAAACTTATGTTGATTGTCAAAATAAAAAAATTATTAAGAAATATTTTTGTAAATTTCAAAGCTTCATTCAGTTTAGTTTGTTTTCACAAGCGATAAAAAAAAAACTGCTGATGTTTTGTCTTTGGCATATATCCCATGGATATTTTTCGTTCATAGCGTGCATCATTGCTACTGCTCCTGCATCCCCGTCGCCACTATTTGACGAGTGATAGCCACCATCATGCTGTGTTTTGTTGTGGTGCCATTCTTCATGGTAGCAAGGGCAAAGTTTTTTCGCCGCAGCTGATGCCTACAATTGGCAACGAATTCTTTCAAGTCTGCATGGTCGTTTCCAAGTTAAAGCCGAATGAACCGACTTTTAAGACTTTGGACAAAACAATTGTGAGTGAGAGCAAGCATGAGGAACACTGCCAAAGCGCAACCATCACCAAGTAAGGCACTCCAACAGATTGAGCAGGAAAATCAGAAAATAGTTCAACGAAAGTCGCATCATTTAAGTCTCATCGCATATGCTATTGTAGTTCACATATTCATTGATCTGTATTTTTATTTGAATAAAAGGTCCTGTGTAGGTCTTAAGGATTTTGAATAGAAAAAGTTCTGTACGTAAATTGAAAATGTTTTTAATGAACGAAGACAAGTACTTTTAAAAAATAAGGATAGCGACCCTTGAAAGATCTGAGCCTAAACATATTCTTGCTTCCATGCACAACAATCTTAAGCGGGATTCTTCAATCCTCGGATACGTAGAATACGATATACGATATACTAAGACTTACGAAGTGACATGAATCCCCTTAATATATTTATGATAAAAATAAAACAAACTAGGAAAAATTAAAATAATAAGATTTCCAATATAATAAATAAATTAACAGAATTTACCACGATTAATAGGAAAAGTAACTTAAAATTATTTTTTACTTTGTAGTGATTTTGAAGTAGGTTTTTTTTTTGTTAAAAAGTTTTTATTGGCTTGGCAAGCCACCGAGAAGAATGAAAGGAGTGCGTACAGAAGAAAATATTGTTGTCGTTGAGGCCAGTGTCGAAGAAAACGACAATTTATCGATTCGTCGTCATGGGCAAGAAGTTGGACTTTGTCCATCGACTTTATGGAAAATTTTGCGTAACGATTTTAGGTTGGGTGCCATACAAAATTCAATTGGTGCAACAATTAAAGCCACACGATCATCAAATGCGCCGTGAATTCAGTAATTGGTCGCTTAATCAATTAGACGAAGATCCGCTTTTTTTACCGCAAAATTCTCTTCAGTGATGAGGCGTATTTTTGGTTGAATGGATATGTCAACAAGCAAAATTGCCGTATTTGGAGCAAAGATAATCCACACGCCGTTCAAGAATTACCAATGCATCCCGATAAATGTACTGTTTGATGCGGTCTATGGGCTGTTGGAATCATCGGTCCTTATTTCTTTAAAAATGAGGAAGGACGACACGTTACCGTGAATGGAGATCGATACAGAACCATGATCAATGAATTTTTCTTGTCAAATCTTCAAGATATGGATGTGGACGAAATGTGGTTTCAACAGGATGGTCCCACTTATCATACTGCGTTTGAAACAATCGACTTATTGAAAGAACATTTCAACGACAACATTATTTCGAGAAATGGAGCGGTGAATTTGCCTCCGCGTTCGTGTGATTTGACGCCACTTGATTATTTTTTGTTGGGATACGTGAAGTCATTGGCTTATGTGGATAAACCATCAAGGATTGACACTTTGGAAACCAATATTCAACGTGTTATTGCTGAAATACGCCCTCAAATGCTTGAAAAGGTGGTTGAAAATTGGACCTCCAGAATGACCTTTGTGCAAAATAGTCGTGGTGGCCATATGCCCAAAATTATATTTTAATGCTAAATGCCAAGAAATAAAAAAGAATAAAGAAATAAAAAATTTTTTTGGCCATTTCATAATTTGGCATGTGTTTTATTTAAATTTCAAATCAGCAAGCTCTTAAAAAAAACACCCTTTATATCAAGATCAACAAAATGAGATTTATTCTGAAAGAAATAGCCTCTATTGATTGACTCCTATCATTACTAAGCCCAAATCCCATGTGAAGCTTTGCCAAGATAGCCAAACATCGCTTGTATACTTTGCTCTTTAAAAAAACTAATAAATGGATGACTACATAAAAGAAAATCTGAAAATGCAAGAAAAAGATATAATTTTACGTCGGACTTAATCAAATTCTCTAAATTCGACAGGATTCATAAGCAATAAACAATGTGATTCAACGCTTTTCGATTCGATATCAACCGTTACTAAAAGAAACATGTTTTATTTTTTTAATATATGTTTGAATAGCTATATAAGCTGCATAATAAAACCTTTTCTTATATTAATTTTTGCACATTATACAAAATTTGATAATTCGAATTTGATATTGATATTCGAATGAGCAGGATGAGCTGCTTCGATTTTGCACAATACTGTTAATATTAAAACAAGCATCAACTTAATTTTATGTTTCAAAAAATAATTATCAACAACTAAAATTGTTCGGAGTTAGGAAGGTGGTGAAATTTTAATTTTATGTTTCAAAATATAATTATCAACAACTAAAATTGTTCGGAGTTTGGAAGGTGGTGAAATTTTAATTCAGTAACATGTTAACCAACATCAAGCTGTTATATGAAAAATTTTGTTAAAATAATATAGAATTTAAAAATATTTAAGGATTTTAAAGAGGCACACCCTAGCATACTATTTCTTTTAATAGTGAGGTGAATTTGGTACTGTTCTTTGATTTTTGTAGTGGCTGCTTGCTGTCAGCAGCGGCACCTTCAGTAAAAAAAGTGCCCCACCTTCAGTAAAAAGTGGTGTGTGGAATAGCTAACTGCTGTTAAGAAAAGCTCTCAAAAGTATGCTATGCTAAAATGTTCGCTGTTTTATTTAAGCACGAACCCATTTCTTTCTTATATATATTTTGTTTAATTTTCTTTTGCTTTTGTTGTGTTTTAAAGGGTAAGTTAGTTTATATTAAAGCCAGTTGAAGCAGATTACAATAAATTGTTTTGGATATAGCATAAAATATAGTATGTATAAAAAAAAATCATAACATATAACAAAGAAAATGCGTTAAATAAGAGTGACAGTCAAGTAAAGCGTCAGCTTTACATACACCAGCCGTTGACCTTCTGAAGCTTTTCGTAGTGAAAATCAATGTCAGTAAAAAAACGAATTTCGAAACAATAAAAACAGGGGTTGTAATAAAAAAGTTGGGCAAAAATAAGAAACCTTAACCAGGCATCAATAAAAAGACATAAAAAGAGAAAAAAGAGAAAAAAACAACAAAACATAAAAACTTTTTGACACCCCCAAATAAGAGGAAACACAATTCCAGTCAATAATACCGATGATGTTTTTTATTTTCACCCGCCATCAATGGCTACCACATAAGGGAATATTTTTTTTTTGCGTATTGCCGCAGGCAGACACTTGATGTTGACGACATCCGTCAAAAGGCTGAAGAGAAGAATCGTAGCGAAAACTGAAATTGATGCGCTGAAAAGGGGAAAACGATGAAAACGATGAAAATAGAAATACAAACACACGAAATATTTCCGATACATTTCCTTGGCAAGGAAATAGCTTAACTCATGGCGGAAATGGCAGCTCACGAGTGGGTCCGGGTATTCGTAAAGCCGCAGCGAGGGTGGTAACAGGGTGGTGATAGCGTGGTTGATGATGGGTTAAAAGTAATTTTTTTCTTATAAATCAAAGTGTGTGTCTCTTTTTTGGTATGTGTGTGTGTGTGTGTGTGTTTGTTTTACGGAGCTTTGGGAACCTTAAAGAATTTTCCAATTTATTTTATATTTATTTAAATCAATGTCGCTCCGTTGACATTTGGTGATATTTTTACGACTATCTCAAATCAGAATTGCAAGCGTTTTCGAAAATTTCACATTTTATTGTGATGTCGTGAATGTGTTGTTGAAATTATTGTTGTTGTACGTATGAAATTATTAGCAAGTTTTTGTTTCAATTTTTTTTTTTTTTTTGGTTTTTTGTTTATTTTATTTTTGCATTTGTTTTAGTACGAAATGTTTAACCAACTGGAACCACAATCAACGATAAACAACGCAATGTAAAGCCTGTTGGAGATAAGTAAATTTTTACTTCCGGTTGCTTAGTTCCGACTAACCTTAGCCGGAAGCGACGCAAAAGCTACCAGTGTGGTTGGTTAGGAACGAGTGAGCTAGAGATATATTGGACTGGATGTTCTGAAATGTCCTGCGACTAATAAATATAATGTTTGCACATTATCAGCTGTATGGCGGGTGAGGCAAGCGTACGACCGGACGGACAGTTAAGCAAACAAACAGACAGATAGACAAACAGACAGAGTGCGTGGGTGAGAGAGAGAGAGATGTGGAGAGATAGGAAGAGCCACGGAGGTGGTGTGCGAAAGTGATGGTGGCGCTGAAGAATTGAAAACAAACAATGCGGAAAATTAGAATTTTCCACAAGAACGAATGCAACAACAACAACAACAATAACAAGCTGAGTGAAACAAAAGAGCCGGCGCGTTTTTGTGGGTGATACTTTCTATATGATTCTGTCTGTCTATGTGTGTGCCTGGAATGTGGGTTAAAACGGCGACTTTGTTAAAGTTTAGTGCTGCAGTTTTTTTCTTGCTTTTTTGTTGTTGTTGTTGTTGTTATTGTTTTTGTTTGTTTTTCTTGCCAAGCATGAAAGTTTGTTAGTTTTTATCTACTTGTAGAAATAATAAAGTTTGCAAATTGTTCAAGCTTGCATGCGGGCTTCTTGCCGGAAACTTGTTCTCTCGCATGACGCTTAGCTAAGAAGCGCAGATAAACTTTTGTTTTTGTTTTTTTTTTTTTTTTATATTTCGGGCTAGATGAAAATAATTTAAAATTTACCGTTTTAATTTTGAGTTTTTTTTTTATATGCATAAAATGCACAATAGATCTATAGTGATCACGTGGTGGCTCGATTGGTACAATTAGATCAATCAACCTATGATGAAAGCGAACTATAAAAAATGAGTCAGAAGAGAGTTTTTTAAAGCTACGCTCAATAAGTGCGATAGGTCGGCAGTGGCCAGATAGTGGCTCAATTGGCAAAACCTGAAATTCATAGCTAAAAAGTGCGGGCTTCTTAGCTTGAACTAATTTTTGAATAGGTTTTAGTAAAGAAGAGTTGAAAGAAATGGTTTCAGCAAGATGACACATTTCTATTTTTTTTTTAACGTTTATGGGAACTTATATATTTTTCGTTTCTCAGTAAAATGTAACATAATTATTATATACTAGTATCGCCTGGGATCGAAATTCGACCAACTATTTGATTGCCTATTTATAATTATATGCGAGATGATTAAAATAAGTTCGAGGCTATAACTCTTAATTGATTGGAGATATAAAGCTATTTTCTTCTAAAAAATTATTTTTTTATTTTATTATTTTGTTCATAAACAGAAAAACAACATTTTAAAAAAATTTAATTTTGTCAAAGAAATCATAGCCTTGATTTTTTGATGGCACGAACAGTTTATTAATTAAGTGTCAAGACAAAATAAATTCACCTAATATTCGGTACAGACTTTGAAAGAAAATCAAAAATGCAATTTTTCTGTTATTGTTTTTTTACAACAAAAATCATTTTTACCCCATATTTCAAGAATAAATCAAATTTTATGGTCTTTTTTTAAAAGGAATAATTTAAATATAAACAAACAAAAAACGGTATTATTTTACAATTTTTTTTAAGTTAACTGATAAGACTTAAATACAAAAAAGAAATAAATAAAATCTATTCACAGATGGCGGAGATATTAGCTTCCCAATTTAGAACATTCAATTTGAGACAGTTTTTTTCTCTCTCTTGGCACTTGGTTGAAACACACGCTAAATAACTAACGACAATATTAAGAAAATTCATTAAAAATATTTTTGGTAAGAACTTTGCTGTAATTTTTAACACATTGAAAAGAAAATTTAACAAACTTTTAGAAAAAATGAAAAAAAATTGAAAAACCGTTAAAATTCGACCAAGATATTTACATGGAAAGTCAAATTTTTGAATTCAAAACACATTTTTTTACAAATTTTACAATTGATGAATGGATAAAACTAAATTTTTTTTAAGAAATTGTTACTTTAAAAAAAAATTCAAATTCGACCAACTCAAAAACTCTACCCCAACCAAATTTCATATTAATTAAAGAGCGGGTTTTTTCTCAAAAATTTAATTTCTATCTTAGAAGGTTGGGAACCCCATCGATCAGATATATCATTTATATATACATTCTGCACATCTGGGCAACATAGCCTTTCAAATGATATAAGTTTCATTTATTTTGAGTTTTAATTAATACCAAAAAAGCGTACGACAAACTTTAATGTTCACGTATTAATATATAAGATTATTAATTATTAATTTTATTATTGTTATTATTATTATTATTATTATTATGATTATTATTATTATTATTATTATTATTATTATTTTTATTATTATTATTATTATAATTATTATTATTATTATTATTATTATTATTATTATTATTATTATTATTATTATTATTATTATTATTATTATTATTATTATTATTATTATTTTTATCATTATTATTATTATTATTATTATTATTATTATTATTATTATTATTATTATTATTATTATTATTATTATTATTATTATTATTTTTATTATTATTATTATTATTATTATTATTATTATTATTATTATTATTATTATTATTATTATTATTATTATTATTATTATTATTATTATTATTATTATTAGTAGTAATATTATTTTTATTTTTATTATTATTATTATTATTATTATTATTATTATTATTATTATTATTATAATTATTATTATTATTATTATTATTATTATTTTTATTATTATTATTATTATTATTATTATTATTTTTATCATTTTTAGTATTATTATTATTATTATTATTATTATTATTATTATTATTATTATTATTATTATTATTATTATTATTATTATTATTATTATTATTATTATTATTATTATTATTATTATTATTATTATTATTATTATTATTATTATTATTAGTATTATTATTATTATTATTATTATTATTATTATTATTATTATTATTATTATTGTTATTATTATTATTATTATTATTATTATTATTAGTATAATTATTATTATTATTATTATTATTATTATTATTATTATTATTATTATTATTATTATTATTATTATTATTATTATTATTATTATTATTATAATTATTATTATTATTATTATTATTATTATTATTATTATTATTATTATTATTATTATTATTATTATTATTATGATTATTATTATTATCATTATTATTATTATTATTATTATTATTATTATTATTATGATTTTTATTATCATTATTATTATTATTATTATTATTATTATTATTATTATTATTATTATTATTATTATTATTATTATTATTATTATTATTATTATTATTATTATTATTATTATTATTATTATTATTATTATTATTATCATTGTTATAATTTCACTATGGAACAAATTCTGGTTAGCAAAAGAAAGGTCGATTCTGAGAGTGAGGGGTTAAAATAGAGGCTAAATTAGAAGACCCGTATCGCGGCGTTTGTTTATGCAAGTTCGATTTTTTCATAAATGGATTTTTAGTATTTTACCCTCACAATTTAACGAAGTTAAAGATATAAAATTTTTTCAAAATCTCTTGATGAACCAATGATGTTTTTTTGAAAACTCTTTCAGTTTGTTATTAAGTGAACATTACAAAATAAATGAAAATTTTATTTACACTGAAAAAAATTCACTTCAAAAAAACTTTGCACTTTTTGATTAAGGTCCTCCATTTGGTTTTTACCGACCTTTCGTTGACCTAAGTGTATGCCCGACGCCATTTACGTCAAAACATTTCGATGTTTTTCGCAGTTTGTTTGGTCTTCTTAAGATTTCTTTTAAATATCTTTATCTTTCGATTGGGCGAAGTTCGGGGCAATTCGGAGGCTTGGCTTCTCTTGGTACCACAGTGACATTATTGGTTTGGTATCAAACCATCGTTCTCTGGGCGTAGTGACATGTTGTAAGGTCAAGCCAAAATAGTATTGAACCTTGGTGTTAACGTATAAAAGGCAGCAAACGCCGCTCCAGACACTCTCTGATGTAAATTTCGAACAAATTCCTTACTTCGAAGGCCACATTTGCAATTGGCCTGTCATACCCTGTATTTCTTTGGAAATTTGGTATGTTTTTCGGTGGTAAATTTAGAGCATGCTCTAGCCCTTCTAACCGCAGTATAATATCCGTGTCCAGGTAACTGCTTGGAATCCGCTTTGCAGTACGTTTCATCGTCAATGATCACGCAATCAAATTTGGGCAGGTAATCGCGATACAGTTTTCGAGCCTTCCTCTTGGCTTTCGGCGTCCTTTTCTTCTGACCTAACAGGTACTTTTTGTACTTTATAGATTCTTAGGTTGTACAAGTTTTTAATCCGTTGAACACTTGACTTCGATGTTCCCGCTTTTGCTGCCATATCACGAACCGAAGTGCCTGGATTCTGTGTAAACAGCAGCTTGACCACAGTTTCTCCCTAAGCCTGGCGTTTTTGATAAAGGATTAAGCTGGTTGTATCCTTTTATGGTCCTTCTGACATTTTTTACGCACACACCAACTTCCTTAGCGATCTTTTTGTGCGTGGTGTTTGGATTTTCCAAGTATTTGCAAATAATTGCTTTTCGCTTTTCTTCTTGTTGAGACGACATCTTTTCAGTAGCTCTTTTATTTTAATAATGATTATTTTTTGTTTTAATCTGAGTTTTGTCTCGCATGAAATCAACGACTTCAATAGCTTCGACAATTGGACACAAAATTTGTCAGTATATCATAAATACTATTGTGCTAAATTATTTTTGATGCAACCAAATCTAGGTCACATTTTATGTGGTTTCTCTAGTGCTATGCAAACATTTTTAGTAATCTTTTGCGCACATTTTCAATTAGCAATTTTTTTTTTATTCCAACTACCTGATACACTGCCTGGAATACTGCCGCAGGCACAGCTTCTAACCTACAACAGCCAACCCATCATTCATTCTTCAGGCCACTCGTGCAACTCTGCCTATTTTACCATAATTCGCCTCATAAATTCTACTTAAATTGCTCATTCTCCGCCATACTTCCGGTTCGACCGAGAGTGGCAGTCTATGTGTCTCTATTATCGCAACTTGTCGCACTTAATTTTGTTGGCATTTTTTTTGCGGTTTTTTTTATTTTTTTTTTGTTATGGTTTGTTTCTGCTGCATACTTTTCGGCATATGCCAACTAATTTGTAATATGTATGAATGAGGCTGGTAAAATGTTAAATATTTTGTATTTTATGCGACAGCTGCTAGCTGCTCTTGGCTAGATTGTCGGCCGACTTCTTAGTGGTTCTTTTTTGGTTCTGGTGGTTGCGACATTATTATCATTTTTGTGTTGCGGGCTTTTGCCTGCAGTAAATGTTGCTTGATTAAGTTACATTTACGCATACATTTAGGCGCTGTAAGGTGGTTGGCTGAAACTGCTGTAATGTTTTTATTTCATTTCGCTGTTGTTATGTGGCTGTTTTTTTTTTCTTTTTGCTCCCATCAAATGCTAATTAAATGGAAAAATTAATTTTGCTCATTTTGTATTTTTGTTTTTTTATTTTATGTTGAAGCATAAATTGTGTTGAGTACACTGTGGTGGTACTTAAAAATGACTAAAAATATCGGTTGAACACAGCAAATTATTTTAAGCTGTTTTTAATGTCGTTAGTTATGACTGAAATTATGCAAGAGTGATATAATTTAAAATATGAGCTCATTGTCTGTTTAATGTCTTGTCTACACAGAGCGTTTAGTTTGGATTGTTAAGCGTTCACAGCTGATGTAAGTTCACGGCTGAATCTATGCAAGTTATTATTTGTTCATATTGCAATACAATCATATTCAGTTAAAAACTACGAATTTTTTAAGTGATGCAAACTTCCTTTAAATGTAACAAACAGACTGTTACTAGAAAAAATGCTGTTGCTAGAAAAAATGCTGGTATATCAACCAAATCGTGGGCTAAAATAGTAGATTTTACTGTTAAATACCATCCAACAAATGAAACTTTCAAACCAACAGTCGGTTGACTGTTAGTCTATAGTTAACCTCTGCACGAGTGCGCTTGAAATGCGTTTCAAGTTACTCGTTTGTGGTGCAAGCCTTTGCTTTCATATGTTCTCATCAATGAAATCAAGCATAACACTGCAGAGAGCACTCGTCGCTTGAGCAGAACAAGAACAAACATTCGGCAAAGAAGAATGCAATGACTGGAAAGTTATGTAAACAACAGCAGAACGCATGGTGTTATGCCGTGTTCTTTAGTTTTTAGGGATTAGGTGTTGCTAAGCAAGCAATTAAAAAAAAGTAGCAACAATGCAGAGATTAACTGCGCTTAATATATATATATATATATCAGTGGTCGGCAAAATTTAAAATGAGACTGTAAGTGAAAGTGAGACAAAAAAGTTGCATATCATTCGAAACAATGCTGCTTCTCCAATAGTTGTTTGTCGAATGAGTGAAAGAGCATGAAAATACGTGTGAGTCTTGGCAAAGCATGTGCTTCATGTGTGCCAAACAGCGATGCCAGAATGTGAAAAATTTACCAAAACTGGTACATTTTTTTTCGATGTGAAAACGTGAATTAAGTTTCATTTTGGTAAAGTTTTGCAGTGAAAACCAAAAACATGTTTATGAAAATTTTCCAAAAACTTAAAGGATAGACTGTTAGCAAGATGACCGATTGTAGAACAAAGTTTTGTTGTTACGAACAAAACTTTGGCTAAGATAAAGAAAGCTCAACCTTACCTTTCGAGCTTAAACACTTGAATATGCTGCATCATTTGCAGAACAACCGAGCAGACTAGACCATAGTTTCGTCGGACGCTACTCCGACTCATCAGTAGTCTCTGGTGGTTCTTGCAGTCCACTAACTTTGAGAAGCTAATAAGTGCAACAGCCGCAAAACCAAAATGGAATTCCGATGCACTTTTCACTTAATCAAAGCACTGTTTTCCTACTCTTCTGCTAGTCGCGGAATTTCAAAAAGTTGACTGCATTGATTCTGCAAAGATTTTGTTGTTGCGCTTTTTGTTTACTTCTTTATCACGTGTCCAACTCCATTTTGCTTTTCGTTCAAATAGTACATAAATCGGCCACAGCAGTCACTGTCAAAAATCGATTGCATATTTTCGCAAAACTTGACACTTGCGAGCGCTATAGCCACCTTGAATCCCGAAGAGATTTTGAAAATAAAATTTTATTATGATCCAAAGTGTTATAAAACAAAAAAAAACAAATTGGCCATTTCAGCCCTTGAAAGGACTTTGACCGAGCTTCTTATGATCAATTGTGTTATACTTTGCATAAAATCGGTCGGAAGTGCTCCTAAAATCCATTTTTTCGATTTCACTTGTTTCCCTGGTTATAATGATTTTTTGTAAGCTTCAATTTTTTGGATTTTTGGGAGCAGGACAATATGGTAGAAACGGAGATCGATTGTGGAATCAGTCGAAAAAAAAACATTTGAGGTTAAAAAAAAAAAATCAAAAAATATTTGCATAACATCAACAAACACTCAAATATATAATTTTTCCGGATCGAACTAGAAACACCGAAGATATATCGAAAAAACCAAAATAGCACGATAGGGACCACTTTAAAAAAAAAATTTTTTCGAAAATGTCTTTCAAATATCTAACGATTGAGTCGGGGTCAAAAATAGGTTAGTTTTGGGCTCATGTACCAAGTATTCTTTTTGTAGCTTACATATAAACTAATTTATAGAATTTTAACTAAAGTGGGTTGTATGGGAGGTGGGCATGAAGGTCAACAGATGACACCCTTTTATGTGCACACCTTAGTTTTGATATGAAATGCTCCTCACATACCGAGATTTTATCTCTATAGGTCAGATCAGCCGCGTACCGTGGGGGGGGCGGGGGGGGCGGTCCGCCCCGGGCGGCACTATTTTAGGGGCGGCACTGAAGCTAAATAAAGCCTTTTACAAAATAAATATGTGTACAATATCATTTTAAGGTGTACAAACAAAAGAAAGAACTAAACTTAATGAATAAATTTGGCCACCACTGTTAATGTAACTATATTTATGACCTACGTATTGAGCACAACCAAAATATAAAATCGTTTTTCGAGTCTCGAAAGTAGTTGCCAAAGAAATAAAAAAAGACATAATATTTAGGCAGGTGCAAGTAGTTGAATTTTCGAGTAACTCGGCTGCGACTTGAAACTCGTATTGAATAACTGATGTTTTCAAGTAACTTAAAGTTTTTTGAGTTTTTAAGTGCTTTAACTTATCAGTGGAAATGCTCAGTAGAAAAATGGTTTAACAGAATAACGTTTTTCAACTAAGTTATATTTGGTAAAATTGAGTGTGGGAGGAAGGCGGACTGTTCGTTTGATTATGGCGTATTGTAAGTTCAGAGTGCATATTAAGAAATAAGACTTATGCGTATAATTTTAAGTCGTATCTATTATAATTTTTTTGTGATTTTTGAAGGGATTTCACTGTTTTAATAAAATCAGTTTGGAGAGGGGTTAGGCGTGGTCTATACTGATTTGGGTCATTTTCTAATTCAATTATTAATTTTGAAGAACTGATTTTGAGGAATGACCACAAGATTTCAGCAGCTTCATGTTCTTGCTGAAAAATACGCAAATCTTACTCCTTTGACTCTCCTGAATGATAAGTTGGAATGTAAACTGAATGAATTCTGTCACGAAGAAATTGACAAGGAAGAGTTTCTCGTTGAGAGAAAGATACTTCAGAATATTGTTTCTATTGCGCACAAAGATACTGATTCTTCAAAAAATTTTGTTTATTTGAATGTTTTAAAATGTGTATAAGTTCAATAAAAATAAGAAATAATTCTAAAAATTAAAAATATATTTTTCGGAAAAAAAATTTCACAAAAAAAAATTTTTTTATTGTTTTAATCACATATACTGCTAATGGAATTTTTTTAAAAAATCATTAAAAATTCATGGCACTTTTAATTTTATATGTTTTGTTCACCACTTTATATATCATAAATAAATTTTATTTTCAACTGTAGGGAATAAGTGTAAGGTGCATGCAATGACAAAATTTTATTATGCCAGGTTACTCCTTAAAAAATACTTGCTCAGGTGTCAATATATCAGATTTATATTTTAGTAAACATAGAAATCTCCCGTGATATAACAAAACCAAGTATCTTGTTTTTTGAGAATTGTGATAAATTGCGGTTTTGCCTTATAGGATATAATCTTTCCGTATATAAGATTTTTAACAATTTTTTCAAATTATTGAAGAGTTAAGAGTCGAAATTTTTGAAACTTGTGCTAGCCAAATTATTTTGCATTGCAGTTTTTTAACAATCAAGTCGAACTTAAGATACTGAGAAAATGTTTGTAAAATTTTTTTACATTTCATATAAACAAGATTTTTTGTGTTTTCACTAAACCAAGCAACTATGAAGTTACTTGAAAGCAAATAAAACATTTTTATGTATTTTAGAACACTATTCTTTCCTGTTTTTTCAAAATCAAGTAACTTTAAAGTTGCTTGGTTTTGTTGTATAATTTATATAATTAATAGGCTAAGGTTTTTTTTGTGACTTCAACTCCTCCCAGACCAATGAACCGATTTTATCGATTCAGATGTCATTAAATCAGGTTTAGGCTGTAGATGTGCAAACCACTTTTAAAAATTGTGATTTCGCTTCAAGGGGTTCCAAACCTTTTAAAACAGAAATAACATTTTTGTACAAAAATCCGCTATTTAATTAATTTGAAATTTAGTTTGAGAAGAGCTTATGAATTGGTCGAATTTGAAGTTTTTTTAAATCTAAAAATTTTTAACCAAAATTATCTTTTATGCATTCCTCAAATGTCAATTGTCCGAAAAATGCAGTTCCAAAATCAAAAATTCCACTTTTCGAGCAAACAACTCAGTCAAATTTCAACGGTTTTCAAAAAAAATTTTTTTTTTGGTTTTTTCGGCGTTTTTATATCTAAAGGTGTTATAAATCGATGTTGTAAGTGTTCTGTAAGTACCTTTTATTAATTTCTGAAATATCTCTTAGTATTATGTCTTAAATCTATTTTTCACTGCGTTTTTTTTTTTAATTAGTTATGTTTTATAGCTGGAAGAGTTAAGATGCGATGTTTTCGAATAGTCATAATGTTTGTCTCAGTAGTAATATAAGTGTAAGTCCGTCTTCGTGTTTTGACAGTTACATTAAAAAATTTAGTGCCAGATCATACGTTTCAAGTCAAACCATTCAGATAATGATCTTTTATGTCATTATTGAGACTAAATATATCGTTATTGAGTATAATAGCTTCCTGAATAGAATATCATATATTAAACGTCTTTAATGCTTCTAACACTTAATTTTTATTGAATTGCTCGAATTCGGGCAACAGGTTTACTAGTATCAATTAAAACACAATTGTTTAGAAAATAAGTTGAACATTTGTTACAATTTTAATTTGTAACTTGTTTAGGGTAAATGGAAAAAAGAATTCACAAGTATCTTATTAAGTAAATTATATATAAATCTATTCATTAAACTCAATAAAAAAATCTTTTGTTACTATTTTTAACAAAATTAATAGAACATATAAATAAATTCATGAATGTTGGTGGTGTTGGCTAGTAAAAACAATAGAAAGATCCTTAGAATCTGCATATTCCTTAAAATCTTCCCAAAAATTAATTTTTGTGTTATCATGTATTAAAGGAATTAATTTATCTTTAATATCCTTCTTTTTAGATGGGTTTTTCACGATTTCCTTTAATTGTATTTGAATATTTCAGAAGATCTTTTTGATGAACTAATGTGCATTCATAAAGCTTTGCATCGGTTTCGAAGGAAGTTTTATAAAAAATTACAATAATCCTTTTCGAATTCTTCTGAAAATTTTGCATTACATTTTTTTCGGCAATTGCTGTATGCTGGATGCAATAATCTTTTCTTTGTAGTACGATTGAAAACGAATGTTTGAGAATCCTTTGTAGTACGATTGGAAAAGATTGTTTGAGAATCTTCAGATCGAGAATCCATGAAATGATTGTCCATGAGCTCCTCTTCGTCACTTTTTTTTCATTTTTTGGATCAAAATCAGGATCATAGTACGACGATGCAGGACTAAAATCAATTTTACTTTCTCCATTATTATCGCAAAAATCACTGGAGAGTATACTAATATTTTTGTAATAATTTAAAAAAAAAAATTCAAGGAACTTATCTTATAATATTACTTATAAATTTTCAATTAAATGGAAATTTTTTTCAAGTGACGACATTGTACCCTGTTTTTTATTATATTCGATACGTTTGAAGAAGAAGATGTGACTAAGAAAAAATGTTCAATAAATTCTGGAAATAATTTTTCGATTGCGGTATTTTTAAGTGAATTTTTTCGCATAAAATTTTACTTCGTTTAAGTAAAGTGCTGAAAAGTACTGAAGTTACTTGGTTTTGTTGTAACCCATTTTAATCTAATCAAAGCATTTCAAGCTACTTGTTTTATTTCTTTTTTAATTTAAGTGTTTAGAAATGAGATAGGCAAAAATGGATTGAAGTTGTTCGTAGACCTTTTGCTCTAGATTTTCAAACTTGATAGAACAACAAAACCAAGTAACTAGCAGTTAACTAGCAGTTACTTGGTTTTGATATACCACGGGAGAAATGAGAGCAAAATTAGACTCATGCGCGCGTTTTGCTCCATTTTTTCCAAACTTGCGTCGTATTAGAAATAGGTTGATGATATGTATATTAGAATTTTTTTTTTATTTAATTGAGAACAATGAAAGATCACATTCTAAAGTGAAAACTATGCATACAAAACTGTAAATTAATATAAAAGATGTTTTTTTTTTGTATTGCATATGAGAGGGGCGGCAAATTTGGAATCCGCACCGGGCGGCTTAGACTCTCGGTACGCCACTGGGTCAGATATAAACCTTTTATAGTATTAGCCCAAATTTGATTGCGAGATCATGGACAATGAAACGTACTGCAAAGCGGATTTCAAGCAGTTACCTGGAAACGAATATCATACTGCGGTTTGAAGAGGAGCATCCTCTAAATTACCACCGAAAAACATACCAAATTTCCAAAGAAATACATGGTGTGACAGGCCATTTGCTAATGTGGTCTTCGAAGTAAGAAATTTGTGACAGATCGCGTCTGGATCGAGTGTTTAGAGCGGCGTTTGCTGCCTTTTATACGTGAGCACCAAGGTTCAGTTCTATTTTGGCTTGACCTAGCAACATGTCTCTACGCCCAGAGAACGATGGTTTGGTACCAAGCCAATAATGTCGCTATGGTACCAAGAGAAGCCAATTCTCCGATTCGCCTCGAACTTCGTCCAATCGAACGATATTGGGCTTTAATGAAAAGAAATCTTAAGAAATATTTCGACGTAAATGGCGTCGGACATACACTAAGGTCAACGAATGGTCGTTAAAAACCTAATGGAGGGCCTTCATCAAAAGTGCATAATTTTTTTGAAGTGTATTTTTTTTTCAGTGTAAATAAACTTTTCATTTGAAAGAATTTTTAAAAAACATTATTGGTTTTTTTACAATAAAAAAAAACAAAAGGACAGCTTTTTCTAGGACAGTCTTTATTCAAATATTATTGGAGTTTTAGGGTGTACCATAGCCGGGAAAGACCGTTTGTTAACTTGTTTAAACAATTTTTTATACTACAGTTAAAACTTCTAAATATTTAAATACATAAAAACCAAGGCTTTTCTATGTTGGAATACGCTAAGCTCCCAGCATAGATTCGATTTCAATGAATTCTTTTTATCTGCATGATTGAGTCTAGTTTGAAATATAGAATAGTTCTGGTTCCGATAGGTGGCCAACGAAATTTTAATTTTCAAAATCATTAAAAAATACAAACAACCAAAATATCTACAAAAATCAATTTCTTTTGTTCGTTTGCGTGAAACTTCGCTCGCAACATTAATTTTTTTGTTGCGTGAAAATTCTGACAAATATTTTGTTGAGAAGAAATTGAAAAATTTAAGAAAGTCATGCTGTACTCCTCAAAATAGAGAAAAATAAATACATAAACACAAAAAATTTACGACAACTGTCACTTTCAAAATAAATGTGCAGATCAATTTAATTGTTGTGAAAAAATGTTGCAAGAGAAATATTGTGAGTATTGCTTACAGTGGAATAGAGTACAACTTTGACGAACATGTTGTGAAAAATTTCACAGCTTTAGTTTTTGAAGTGAAACTTCTTTGGCGGCGAGTGAAATTTCAAGGTCCTTTTTCGTGACGCTAGGCTAACGTTTTCAATTCATATGAAAATTAAAAAAAAATTACTGCCGCTGCCGAGAATTGAACCCCAAACATCGTTTCTTATGAGCCGGAATCTATTCCTTTACGCCACTTAGGCACATGATAAATAGCCAAACAAAATGTAATTAAAACTGAACGCGTAACATACTGAAAATAACATAATTAACATTAACATTACATTAACATTAACATTACATTATTAACATAACCGTAACATTAATTTTCATCCTACAAGTATGCACCGAAAAAAAAATAGAAAAATAGCTAAAACAGGAGCAGAACGCGTTCGTGAAAATAGAGAGCGAATTAGAGCTCTTAAGAATACAGCCGCAGCTGGGTCTGCAACTAATGATGAAGGTAAGGTGATTGCAAGAACGGCTGAGTTTCAAAATGCATAAAAATGCATTTCGTAAAAACGAAACATCAGTGTATTTTGGTGAATCTACAAAGAACCAATCCCCAAAAACACACTGATGCATCTCAACAAAATTTTAAAGCCAACCAAGTTGATGCACTCAACAATCAACGTTCGCTGCTTTATGAGGCCCTCTATCAACATAGAAACTATTATGATCAGGAAGCAGGAGGTAATAATGAACAAGATTTGCCCCTGCTTTCGGAGGCTTCTTCAAAGAGTACTATGCAAATGCAATCCAGCATTCAAAAAGTAACAATGTTGAGAAGACATTCGAAAGTAACTAAAACACCAACTGAACTAAAACAAGTACCGAAAATAACTGTTATTTTACAATTTTCAAATGAAAAAAATTATCGAAAGACTTTTTCAAGTTAATTTCTTGCCTAGTATATTTCGAGGAAAAATAAAGGTTACTTTTGACTTTTATTTTATCGGTCAAAAATAGCAGTTATTTTGTGACTTTAATTTTTTCTGTCAAAAATATCAAGCAATTTGTGTTTTCTTAAAGGCCGCTTGACAGATTGAACTGTTTACACCATGTGTAAAATGTCTCACCGGTAAGATGAAAATAATAATATCAAAATTTTGTTATCGGTAAAATGATTTCATCAAATATAAATTACCTGATATTTTTGACCGAAAAATAAATGGCAGAAAATAACTGTTATTTTTGCCCAAAAAAACTATAAGGCACAAAAAACTGTTATTTTTGTCGGAAGAAATAAAAATCAAGAGATAAAAGTTAATATGTGACACTTTCGACAAAAACCATATTCGGTACGGTCCCTGGATGAAAATATTGAATCAACAAATTATTATTCCATTTCGTATTGATTGAGTTTCTTTTCAGATATTTTCTCTCTCTATTTCACACTAAAATCTCTCTTATTTCTTACTGTTAAAGAAGTTTCACTTCTGCCACGTGTACGTTGCTACACGCGAGTTTTTTTTGCAAGTAGATTTGAATGAAATTTCACATAAAACTGAACAGAGTACTAGGCTTAAAGTTAAAAAATAAGAAATGATTTTAAATAAATATTAGTACCCAATAGCCGTTCTGCTCTTAGCGATTTTATAACTTATTTTTACGTATTATAAACCACTTATTCCAAATAAAGAATCTATTTTTGTACTAGATTTGATAGTTAAGATATGAGTTGAGATTTATTTGGATTTGTGAATTTTTATATTTAATAAATATTTCTTTAAAGCAAAACTAAGGTTCAATAAAAAAATTCTTGGTGATTGACATTGATTGATTGCCTTATTTTTAACTTCGAACAATTTTGATTATAAATTTCATAAGAATTACTCTTAAAAGAGTTCAGTCAGATAATTTTTCTAGCCTTGAACCCCCGCTCTCAGCACAATCGTTATCAATGACCCCAAATTTTTCTCGCGCCACACTCAGAAGTGCTGAACTTCGTGGAAAATTTAAAATATTAATCTGAAAAAGAACGAGACTTTTTTAAGAGGTCATTGAACGCTTGTGCAGAATTGGCTGTTATATGAAATTGTTTATGTTTCTGTCTTTTCTTATTATTTATATTTTTTTTTTTCATTTTTGGGACGTAGACGCTTTTGGGATACTATTAGAGTTATTAGTTTTTTTGCCAGACGCTCCCAAATTTTAGACAACATGGCAAATAAGTATATTTTCTATTGATACAAGTTTAAAAGAGGCTGTTTGTGTCAATAAACATAAATATATTTGTAATATGAAATGTTTTGCGTTATTTGCAAAAGAATAAATATCTTAAGGTTTTTGGTTGTATAGAATGACAAAATCACAATGAAATGATTTTATGCTGCATATCTTTAGGCGTGTTTTTTTTCTACATTGTTAACAATACTGCCCTCTCTTAAGCTTAAAATTTAATTTTACGTTAACACAACGATTTCTCATAAAAAAATACACAACAAATACTTAAAAAGCTCTTTCTGTACTGTTTTCTCACAACATTAGCACAACAACAGCAACTGCAAATGTAATAAAATAAAATATACTTTCAGGCGAAATTTATGCTTTCGCAAAATCTATGTACTTTATTAATAGTTAATTTCAAGACGCTACATAAAATTTTCATGACACCTTCTTTAGGCAACACAAAAATACATAAAAACCATTAAAAATAACGAAATCGCCTGCAGTCAAAATCATCAATAAAGGCGCGCACACACTTTCGACCATTCGTCCAGACTTATTTTTCAATATAAATGGGCAGTTAAATGGGCGCCGGCGGCAACATTATGCTTGTTCAACAAGAAAAGCAAATGAAGAAATAAAACTGCTCAAATAGGCTCCTGATGATGATGATGATCAGCTCAAGCGCTGAAAAGTGTTTTCATGTATTTTTATGTTGAAATTAAAAATTATTTTTTATAAACAAGTTATTGAAATATAAAATTAAATAGCCATAAACAATTTCTTAGCATGCTGCACAAAGCTTAAACAAATTGCACAGTGAATTTAACTTAATTTTATCCAAGCAAACCCTTAAAATTAAAAAATTTCTAAGCATATTTTCAGGCTTAGATGTACCGTGATTCGTCATGCTTTAAAAAAAATCTCGTACATATGGTGTGGACAAGAAAGAAGACAAGAGAACTCTTCTCATAAAAGATTATTATGGGAGCTCATTTTTATGACCTACTTAGGAGTAGGGAATTTTTGACGATATTAAGAGCTTTCATATATATAAGTTTATGAGTCTAACAAACTAGATTGTTCTTATTATCTAGGCAGTTACAAATTCAATTTGCATTTTATTTACATTTAGTTAAAACAAACTCTTCGATGATTTCATCGAGATCCAAAATGTCTAAAACCTCATTTTTAGACATCATTGCAAAAGCGTTTAGCTTCGTCTCAGACAATTTGTTTCGCAAAACAATCACATGGATGCGTGAGAGACGTGGGAATTTTTTCCTCGAAAAAAATAGTAGGGGTATTCACACTGACTTGGGTAGTTGGGTACGGTTAGATTGAGTAATTTTGATTACTGCGAGCACCCTTAACTGCAATTGAGTACTTTGTAGAATAACAGCTGATGACTGAGAGATGAGTGACAGCTAGAAAAGAGTTGCCACCATATTTTTCATGTCATTTTATGAGCGGAAAATTAAGGTCATTGTAAAGGCGTAAATAAGTTATTTTATATAGGAGTAATTTTTAACGTAAACTTTGCGGCATTGAATAATTTTCTCATTTTAACACATGTCTATTTTATTCACTTATAATTTGTTTACTTTGTTTTAGTTTTTTGTTAATTCAATTATTGCCTACTTTTGGAAAAGGTGGTAACCCATAAAAAAGTATTCAATTTCAAAAGAAAATCTACCAAAACAAGTCAGGGGGTAGATTGGTAGAATGGCGCACTTTTACAAAAAAAAAAAAATTATGGCATGTGCCAATCTACCCAACTACCCAAGGCAGTGTGAATACTAGAGTGTATCGAAAATCTGACCCCCAATTCCGGTACCAAAATTAAATAGTACATGAAAAATCCTTTGAATTGTTGTACTTTTTTTTTATTTAAACCAATTTTGGCGTCCCCCAAAATGCATATTTGTGCATTTTTTGTCAACTTTTGTACTGGAGACCTTTTAATAGTTGATCTAAAAAGCAAGCTTATCAATCAATTCCTTTCATATTAAAACACAGAACTGTAAAAACATATCAAATATTAAATAACAAGTAGATTCACGTTGAAAAAAACTGTTATATCTCGTCAGATCATTTGTCAACAGAGATGAAAATTTTCAGTTCTGTGTTTTTATATGAACGGAATTGGGGGTCAGATTTTTCCCATACAAGTCGATACACTCTAGTGAATACCCCTAATATTTTCCCCATTCACACTCAGAAAAAATTCCATCACCATTAACATCATTCCGTAAAATGATGCAGGCTAATGAGATTTCGCTTGTGCTCAATTTGTTGAGCTTTGTCAGTGTTTAAATAAAATTTTTCAGTCAAACTCACGTAGCATTCCATTCTTTTCCTCAAATGTGTGAGAAAAGAGTTAATGACGGAAGAGTGAAAATGGAACTGTTGCAGCTGTCTTTCTTTTAATCACTGTTGCCAGATTGAGGTTAATTTCCCTAAATGAGGTAATTTTTGACTCATTTTTTGGGCAGAGGTACAAAAGGTAATTTTTGACTAAAAGTGGTAAATTTTTGCAATATAATAATTTTTTAGATTTCCAAATATTTTAAGTTTCTTGCACTTTTATTACCTCTCTGAATGTGCTCACAAGCCGTCCTTTATTATTGGGAGTCCCCTTTTGTACCAAAAAATAACAAATGTAGGATTGTAATCAAATGTTTTGGAATTGCATTGAATATTGCTTAAAAGAATATCGGTTATAGAAAGCCATGACCAGTTCTTACAAAAAAAGGTTAATGGAAAAGTGGATAAAAGAAGTTCCTTACACATCATGAATTGGAAAAGTTGTTGGCAAAAGGAAGAAATGA
This sequence comes from Tetanocera ferruginea, assembly GCA_958299015.1. NCBI lineage: Eukaryota > Metazoa > Arthropoda > Insecta > Diptera > Sciomyzidae > Tetanocera > Tetanocera ferruginea. Next base: position 28,646,129 of record OY282642.1, on the reverse strand, counting down.
ATTGTTCAAGGCTAGCAAAGAAATGTTTTATTGTGGAAGTAGTGAAGTGAGTTATAACGACTGTTAATCATTAAAAATTTTGTAATTTTTTTTTAGAAAAAGTTCAATTTTCTCAGAAAGTAGTAATTTTTTTCCAAATAGTGGTCAATTTCAGTTCGGCTCTCTGGCAACACTGCTTTTAATTCATATTCTCGAGAGTGATGTATGTTCTCAATAATGTCAACGTATACTCGTCAGCGTCAAATGCAATGTAAGTCGATTTGACTTTTTCATTCCAAAACTCTTCGAATGGTCGACAAGGCTTTGATAAAGTTACGGCGCTACTGATAGATTCAAATCTGACTTCTGCAGAGCACGGCTCACTCTATCGAATTTATTGAGAACGACGTTCCAGATTTTGAGCATGAGAATATTTTCAAATTGCATAGTTCTCGCGATACAAATGTCGGTAGCGTTTTGTTGACCTGTGTTATTTGAAGGGATTCATCATCAATAAGATGCGGCAGCACACCTTTCACCACGACAATGCTCGCATTGAAAGAAGAAATTGAATCATTTTTGGCAGACCATTGCGTGCCTGTTACTCTCTTCAGTATACATTGATTGGGTTACAATGCGTGTTGCAGTAAATCTCAAAGCAAAGTTGATCTGACAAAAAAAAACATGTGTGTGGCCACCACGCACGGTATAAGTGAAACTTTAACCCAAAGTAGAGAATTTTTTAATTTAGTTTTACTAAAAAAGTCTCATTTCATATAAAGCCATTAGAAGATTAAGTTTATTTTAAAAGAGCGAAAGTGCTGATCCTCAATTTCATGTGTCATCAAAGAAAGCAAATAGTACGGGTAAGACTTCCCATTTCAGCGTTTCAAGGTATGTTTTGACCCGCTGCGTAACATATGACCGAGCGTTGTCATGTTGCAAAATAACCTTGTTGTGCCTTTGATCGCACTCTGAACGTTTTTGCTTCTAAGCTCGGTTCAAACGCGTCAATTGAGTTCAGTAGAGTTGCCCTGTGATAGTTTCACCAAGATATAGCAGCCTATAGTACACCATGGCCCCATCAAATACAGAGACCAAACACAGAGAAGGACCATGTCACTGTGAATTGGCTTTGGCAACGATTTTTGCGTATGGCCGGCGGCCCAGCCCTTATGGTTTTTATCGATAAGGGTTATCGAAATGAACCCATTCCTCATGATCATCAATATAAATTGAGTTTGTCTTGTAAAAAAATGTACTTCAACATGGAATCCATTAAAGTTTCAATGACCACCTGCGAATGACGACCCATCTGTAACCTCAAGAATCCCATTGCATCCGATTGGCCAAAGAATCATCCATATTTTTCCAAATGCTCCATGGAATCCATAAAAGTACAATTGGCACGCCTGTGACCTCTGGTAATCCAATTGTCCAAATCCCAAATGATTCATGGAATCCATGACATCGCCAATGAACCGTCTGTGACCTCATATAATCTCATTGTATTCGATTCAGGAATCAGAATCATACAGGTTGAAAATTCCAGCGTAACGTGTCACGGTTGAAAATTGAAGCATAACGTATCTAGTTGAAAATTCCACCTTCAAAAAGTACGGTCTAAAACTTTGTTGATTAATTCGTCTGTAAGTTCGCACTCAAACCATTGTTTGATAATTTTTTTCTTCGTATTTATAAGGTGTCTTGAACACTTAATTTCTACTAAATTCACCTAAATTGACCAAAATTCACCTTAATTCGTCGCCTTTACATTCGCTTCATCGGTTTTTCTACCCGTTTTGTTCGCCGTATGTTGTATACGCGGCTAAATAAGTTTTACTTCAAAAATTAATACATATTTTCCATGAAAAGGAAAATATTTATCAGTCACAAATAGTATCTGTTAAATACGATGGTCGGCCTAAAGAATATTTAAATTAATGTTCGTAAATCTAAGCTTAAATATTTACTTATATTTATTATACTTCGATCCTTGTTTCCATGTTTTGTGATGTGCGTCGCAAGAAATGGATCGAACTCGCTCAATAGATCCAAAATACCCAAAAATGTCCGTTACGAATTGATCTGCAAATTAGGTCAGCTCCGCGAAACGGTAATCCTCTCGATACAAGAAAGTTGATGAAACTCACAATACCTAATGACAACAAATCGTATCTTATCTTACATATTAATACGTGAACATTAAAGTTTGTCGTACGCTTATTTGGTATTCAATAAAACTAAAAATAAATGAAACTTATATAATGCGAAAGGTTCTGTTTCACAGATGTGCAGTATGTATATATAAATGAAATACCTGATGGAGAGGGGTTCCCAACATTCCAAGAAAGAACTTAAATTATTGAGCAAAAACACGGTCTTGGATCAGTATGCAATTTGGTTGGGAGAGAGTTCGTGAGTTAAATGAATTTGAGTTTTTTTTTTTTCAAAAATAAAAACTTATTAAAAAAAGAAACAGTTTCGATAGTATCGTAAGTGTAGACGTAGAATTCCGTTTGAGTTGTAACCTCTTCTACTTTGTCTCTTTGGTCTGATTGTTTTGTCATTTTGAACGTATTTTTATTGATCTTCCAAAAATTAAAAAAAAAAATTAATAACACTCAATTATGGACTACTTATCGATGCCAAAACAAAGAAAAATCTAAATAGTAAGTATGATTTAATGGTTGAGTCGAACAGGTTGAGTTCATTGACTTAGTTGAAAAGAAGGCGAAGCAAATGCACTTTCAATTGGTGCCACTTTCGTCTCTGCTCGATATATAGTTTGCGAGCTACAGTCAGTTTAACTACTTATTTCAAATTAAAATGAAGACCCCCATTTTTAAAAAATCGTATGGTTACTATATTTCACGTTGAGCACATGTCCTTTCCTCTCGTCTCTGTCTGATATTTAGTTTGCTAGCTACACTTTCGTCTCTGTTCGATGTATAGTTTGCAAACTACACTCGCTAGTGCTAGTGGGATGTGGAATCCAAATTAATTTGCATTAAAAAGAAAAATTAAAATTTTACGCCATATATTGGGAAAAAGCATAAAAAGAAATATGATCCAACTTGTTTTTTTTTCATAAGAGTTAAATCTAACCGGATCACCCATTTCGTTAAATTTGACAGATTGAGTTCATTGACTGAGTTGAAAAGAGGTTCATGAACTCTGGTTTCAAAATAGTATACTAGAACATTAGTGCATACATAAACCCAATGCGAACTAATGCTTACAGTGCTGCCAAAGCGAACCAATCAGTTCGTGCAAAACCAAGACATACAAGCATAAACAACGAAAGAAAAACAAAGAAAGCAGCAGACACATAAGCAGCCGATGATTGATTTTCTTATATAAAAACATGCATTTTTCTTCTTTTCAGGATATATCTGATATTTTAGTATATATATTATCTTTGAACGAAGAGTATTAAAGGCTGTAGGTATACCCTAAAGTATTCGCCAAAAACGTTGCATGACCTACAAAAAATCTGTTAAAATTACCCCATACAAACCGCGCTGTAAGACGTAATTCTACGTCAAAAAATTATAGCAAAGTTCTAACCAAAAGTAATTCTAATGAATTTTATTAATATTATCTTTAGTTATTAAGCGTGCGTTTCAACCAAATGCCAAGAGAAAGAGAAAAATAAACCGTCTCAAATTGAATGCTCTTAATTGGCAAGCCTATATCTTCGTCATCTGTGAATAGATTTAATTTATTTTTGTTTTGTATTTAAGTCATATCAGTTAACTTAAAAACATTTTTAAAAATTTGAACGTCTCTTTTTTGCTTATATTTAAATAATCCCTTATTAAAAGAGACCACAAAATTTGTTTTTTTCTCAAAATATGGGGAAAAATTATTGTTTTTTTTTTTTAAAACACAAAAACTCAAATTGCATTATTGATTTTTTTAAAAATCTTTACCGGAATTCTGGTGAATTTATTTAGTCCTGATACTAACTCAATAAACTGTACGCGCCATCAAGGCAACCCCTATGATTATTTTGACATAATTAAATTTTTCTAAAATGTGGTTCTTTTATTTTTAAAAAAAATAAAAAAAAATTTGTTTAAAAAAAGAGACAAAACAAATAAAGAAAGTCTAAAGTCGGTCTAGGCTGACTATGAAATACCCTAAACCTACTTTTCCAAAAAAAAAATATTATTGAAAATGGGCGTGTCCATGGGCGGAAGCCCATATTTTATATGCATTTAAATATTGATGAAAAATTTACACATACCAAGTTTTATTCCGGTAGCTCACAGTAAATGCCTTTATAATGCTTTCGCTATGGGAGGTGGGCGTGTTCATGGATGGATTACTCCTAATTTTTTAACACACCTTAGTTTTGGAATAAAATACATACATACCAAATATGATCTCTCTATGACAAACATAATCTTATTTATTCAGTTTTAAACTTTTTGGGTTAAATGGGAGGTAGGCGTGTTCGTTGGCGGATGACGTCGATTTTTCAAAACCATCTTTGTCTTGTCATAAAAACATACATGCCAAAGTTTAGCTCTGTAGGTTAAACAGAGGCTTATTTATTGCATTTTCAATTTTTGGCTTGTATGGGAGGTGTGCGTGTCCGTGAGCGGATGACACCCATTTTTCGAAGACATCTTTTGTTGATAAAAAACACACACACGCCAAATTTTATTGTTGTAGGTTAGTTATGAGGTTATTTATGCAGTTTTCAATTTTTGCGTTGTATGGGAGGTAGGCGAGTCCGTGGGTGGATGATGTTGATTGACATAAGTCCCAGTTTTTATCTCTGTACGTTAAACAGAGGCTTATTTATTGCGTTTTAAATTTTTTGGTTGTATGGGAGGTGGGCGTGTCCGTGAGCGGATGACACCCATTTTTCAAAGATATCTTTTTGTTGATGCAAAACACATACACACCAAATTTTATTGTTAGAATATTTATACTTTTCTATACCGGACTCGCTTCGTTCTATGCGTTACAAACGTTTGCACAAAGTTAATGTACCCTGACCTTTCAGGTTTAGGGTATAAAAAGGATGGCAAGCAAGCATGATAAAAAATACATTTTCATTATCCAAAATTAGATATATCTGATACAATTCGGGCAAGAAAATATAATTTTTTAATTTATTTGCTGCACTTTTAAACACTTTTATACTAACTGGAACACAAACCAAACGTCGTTCAGTTCAATTTTTTTTTTTTTGGATGAGCAATAACAACAATAAAAAAATTCATTTTTTTAAAAACAAGCTCAAGACGACACTTTTTAAGCACAAATTGACGTGTTTATCAAAAAAATTTTCAAATTCAAATTCTGCCATAAATTGCGAATGTCAAAACCATCTGCTTGTTTTGAGATGGTTTTGAGCTTTATTGAGCTCATTTCAGTTAATACCGCTTTGAGCTTGATTTTAGCCCATTTTTTTTTCTCCGTATAAAGCAGCATTGTCTTTCAGTGCGCTACAATCGGCATATGACAATATATATGAAGCTGAAACTTGCTTGAGTTAAACGCTCATATGTCAGCGCTTCCGAGTTCATATCTCAACATACCTTTGAGTGCTTTCAGCTATGCACGGAGCGGACATTACAGCGCACACCTTCTCAACACAACTCTTACCTAAATGCAAGAAAAAAACAGTCAATTGCAAGCAGAACACGAGCAGAAGCAGTGCTAAATGACCCGTTTTTATATTTAATTAAAAAGCACTTCAAATTTGAGCTTAACTGGTAGCAACAACAACAATTACATCAAAGTGAAATAGCGTAATATTTGTGTTTTGAAAAATTCCAAAAAATTTAAATTGCATTTTTAGACTTGCACTTAGAAGAGAGCTTAGAACCAGTTGGAAAAGGTAAAGAAGTCACAGCAGTTGGGTTGATAGGGAGCTCGAGAAGAGAAGTTCATTTGAAGCAGCCCATAGGACCAACGACTGCAAAGCTGTTGAAATGTGATGTGAGGTAAAAAAACACATGTGTGAGTGAATATCGTATTGAATAAAAATTGCTTGAATTTGTCAACACAGTGCTGCTTGTTGTCGTCATGTTCTGTCCGTCCAAGCATGCACTCTGTTCAACATTACGAGGTAAAGTTAAGGATTTATGCTGGCATAGAGCGCTCGCTTGTAAAATGTTATGCGCTTCAGTGCCTTCAGTGGTTGGTGAGGATGTTATGCTATAATGATGGTGTGGGTGGTGGTGATGGTGCTGATGGTGTGGATGTCAACAGAGTTGCTGTCAAACAATTCTATTACTCCGCCATTCAATTCCCAGGATTGAATGAATTAAAGTCACTCAATTTCTTCACTTCAAAGAAATCAAAAGACCCACCAATTTCGAACCCCAACTCACCCGCTTGGAGCCTCAACACATAGACAATGAATCATGGTTTCCTTGCGCAATTGCTATCGTTTTTATATCGTTTTTTTTTTAAGTTTTTGTTTATATTTTCATTTGGCGCTTAACTGCTTAAGTTCAAGCTTAAGTCACTTCATTTCAACAAGTTGTGGCTTCGAGCTGCTGTGCCACACAGAGCTTGTGCCGAAGACAGGTCGTTGATGTAAGTTGTAAAGGTAGGGTCGGTCGGTCTATAGCATCAGCTATTTGTCAACTTGTTTCTATGCTGATTATGACGATGCTGATGATGAAGATGTGTTAGCAGAGTGAGAGTTGGTTGCATCCTTGTTGGTGTTTGTGCTGCTCCCTAACGTTGCTTGGCTGAAATTCTTCGAAATCCTTGAGCAAGACGTAGATTTAACTTGTTTGTGCAGAAATTAAATTAAATTCATTTGCTTTGACTCTGAATTACAGTCTTGATTTTGGTTAGAATCTGACGTAGCTTGTTGGGGGAAATTAAATAATATCAGGCACGTGACGCGCACTTTTGAGCAGCGAATTGAATTTGGCATATCATGGCACGATGTTACGTTTTGCGACTATAAAGTCTGCAACGTCGCTAACATCTTTTTTGTTTACGATTGAGTTGAAAGTTGAAGTTGGTAAAATATTCACGATTTGCGTAGAAAAATTAAGAGGCGTTTGATTTTAATTACGTGAATCTCAAAAGGTTCAGCAGAAAAAAACTTTCAATTATATCGAAAAAATAAGAATTTCGCGTTTTATTAAATAACTGAAGAAATGCTTAATATGCTGAGTTTCATGATCTTAGAGCAATATATTATGCAGTATATCAGAAAGTAAAAACATGCCAACACGTATTCAATTCAAACTAAAATTACACAAACAAAAACACACACACACTTCAAAGTGCAGTCATCTGTCATTTTCAACACAAAAAGTCAATTTTGTCGGTGTGAAAAGCAGTCAAAAACTTAAATTTGCCAGCAGCAATAATCGATAGAACAGCAATATTAGCAACAGCAACAACAATATCATGGCTTCACTAGTGGTTGTAGAACTGCACTTTAAAATAGAAACAGCAACAACAACAACAGAAATGGACGTAGTAGCAGTTCCCAAACACTTACAATTCCATTAAAACTTTCAATATTTGTCAATCAATCAAAAATTGCCAACGATATGTTGCAATTTTCACAAATAGCAACAACAGCAACAACAGCAACAACAGCAACAACAACAACAACAACAGTCACAACAATAACATCCACAACAACAATATCCACAACAACAGCAATGATTGTAGCGCTTCAAGAAGCCATACTGTATGCACAACAATAACAACATCAACTTGTCACTGGGTCATTGCATTTCCAGTTTCAAGCCAGCCAGTCACTCGGCCAGCCTGCAAGGATTAAGTTGAAAGGATTTGACAGTCAATTAAAAGCTCAATAAAATGCAATTCATTCAATGTTGCAGCAGATGAAAGAATTAATAGCGTACAGGGCAGGGCAGTGGGAAACAGGTAGCAAACAGAAGTATCAACAGAATAATGTTCAGTTCGGAAGGATGTAAGAAATTAATTGTTTGCATTGATATAAATATTGGTTGCAGCTGACTTGGCAATATAAGGAATGGGTGAAGAAAAAAAAAGAAAGAACAAATTTGTCAACATAAAATAAAATTTTCGTACTTTTTGTACGAAAAGCAAATATTCATAAAAATTTATGCACACAGATTCCTTGAGAGATATTTTTTTAACAAAAAAATAGTGGAATTTAACAAAAAATTGTCTGTTTTTATGTTAGCATGTGCATGTTATCATATCTCTATCTTCAAACCTCTCCTAAGCAATATGTGATACATATCCATATCCATATCCATATCCATATCCATATCCATATCCATATCCATATCCATATCCATATCCATATCCATATCCATATCCATATCCATCTCCATATCCATATCCATATCCATATCCATATCCATATCCATATCCATATCCATATCCATATCCATATCCATATCCATATCCATATCCATATCCATATCCATATCCATATCCATATCCATATCCATATCCATATCCATATCCATATCCATATCCATATCCATATCCATATCCATATCCATATCCATATCCATATCCATATCCATATCCATATCCATATCCATATCCATATCCATATCCATATCCATATCCATATCCATATCCATATCCATATCCATATCCATATCCATATCCATACCCATATCCATATCCATATCCATATCCATATCCATATCCATATCCATATCCATATCCATATCCATATCCATATCCATATCCGTATCCATATCCATATCCGTATCCATATCCATTTCCATATCCATATCCATATCCATATCCATATCCATATCCATATCCATATCCATATCCATATCCATATCCATATCCATATCCATATCCATATCCATATCCATATCCATATCCATATCCATATCCAAATATATATCCATATTTAACACAAAACTACACCTCTCGAACAATCCTCTTATGCCTCCGAGTGAGCAAGATATTAGAGTGGAGCAGCTTACGAGGACTATTAATCAGACATTATATATCTCATGGGCCAAGGGCAAATCCTTAGGTAAACGAAAACCACCTTGGTGGTCCAAGATATTGGGAAACTTAGGTCAAAAGTGGAAATATTTTCAACATTGCGGCAAAATTGTCTTACTAGGATGAATATAAACTTTGTTTAAGCACTAAAGCAAAGCAATAGCAATAGGGAAAGCTCTACTGAAGCATCCAGACTGGAAAATTGTCGTTTTATACTCAAGCTCTCCGAGGTTGTGGTTCATGTAAGGAAACCCCAGGTCTTCTTCTGAACATCCATTTTCCACATTGCTCCGCAGAAACGTTTGACATAAGGTGTGAAGAGAATCTACTGAAGAACATTTTTAATATGATCATATCTGACCTTAAAATCAACTGAACTCTGAACAGCTTTCAGCCATAAAAGTCTAACAAATCTGCTGGAGCGGACGGTATAATTCCGGCTACTCTACAGCAGACTGCAACTATTATTCTTCCTTGGCTGCAAGTTATTTTTAAAGAATGTCTTGAAATGGCATGCATTTCATCATAATGGAAGGTAGTTTAAGTTGTTTATTCCGAAAGTGGGTAAGAACTCGCAAACTAGACCAAAATATCCCTCTATAAGTCTATCATCATTCCTGCTGAAATCCTTGGAAAGAATGATTTGTCTTCTTATTCGTTCCATTGAAAATGATTTTACGTGGTTTACTTAAAATCCAACGCACAATCTTTGCTTGAAAGCCAAACGAGCCCGTCGCTTCAATAATCCGTCAAGAGTTTGCCGTTTCCAGGAGTCACCACTGAGTAGGTTGGAGTCGAGTTGAGACAATTTTGACATGGATAATGCTACCTTCTCCAAGTTGAGGTAATGAGACATGTTGCCAAGTGAAGATCGCCCCCAATTGTTTGCCACCTGAAAATAATGATATAAGTACATATTCAGCTAAATAGAGAAATATTTTTGCCATAAGGAAAATACTAGGTGGCATTCTTGAATATCGAAGGTGTTTTTAACAAAGCCCTCCCGGTGATAATTATAAATGCTCTGACGAGGTTTCGGGTACTCCACATTATGCTGAGCAGCACAGTTATCAGTTCATCTCTATGGGACTCAAAGACTAGTTCGTTAAAAAAGGCATCCCTCACATTTTTAGCGCTAATATTTTTAATGACGGCTAAAACTCAACGACAACGTTGGGAGAGATGTTAATCTTAAGCTTAATCTTAATCTTAATCTTAATCTTAATCTTAATCTTAATCTTAATCTTAATCTTAATCTTAATCTTAATCTTAATCTTAATCTTAATCTTAATCTTAATCTTAATCTTAATCTTAATCTTAATCTTAATCTTAATCTTAATCTTAATCTTAATCTTAATCTTAATCTTAATCTTAATCTTAATCTTAATCTTAATCTTAATCTTAATCTTAATCTTAATCTTAATCTTAATCTTAATCTTAATCTTAATCTTAATCTTAATCTTAATCTTAATCTTAATCTTAATCTTAATCTTAATCTTAATCTTAATCTTAATCTTAATCTTAATCTTAATCTTAATCTTAATCTTAATCTTAATCTTAATCTTAATCTTAATCTTAATCTTAATCTTAATCTTAATCTTAATCTTAATCTTAATCTTAATCTTAATCTTAATCTTAATCTTAATCTTAATCTTAATCTTAATCTTAATCTTAATCTTAATCTTAATCTTAATCTTAATCTTAATCTTAATCTTAATCTTAATCTTAATCTTAATCTTAATTTTAATCTTAATCTTAATCTTAATCTTAATCTTAATCTTAATCTTAATCTTAATCTTAATCTTAATCTTAATCTTAATCTTAATCTTAATCTTAATCTTAATCTTAATCTTAATCTTAATCTTAATCTTAATCTTAATCTTAATCTTAATCTTAATCTTAATCTTAATCTTAATCTTAATCTTAATCTTAATCTTAATCTTAATCTTAATCTTAATCTTAATCTTAATCTTAATCTTAATCTTAATCTTAATCTTAATCTTAATCTTAATCTTAATCTTAATCTTAATCTTAATCCTAATCTTAATCTTAATCTTAATCTTAATCTTAATCTTAATCTTAATCTTAATCTTAATCTTAATCTTAATCTTAATCTTAATCTTAATCTTAATCTTAATCTTAATCTTAATCTTAATCTTAATCTTAATCTTAATCTTAATCTTAATCTTAATCTTAATCTTAATCTTTATCTTTATCTTAATCTTAATCTTAATCTTAATCTTAATCTTAATCTTAATCTTAATCTTAATCTTAATCTTAATCTTAATCTTAATCTTAATCTTAATCTTAATCTTAATCTTAATCTTAATCTTAATCTTAATCTTAATCTTAATCTTAATCTTAATCTTGATCTTCATCTTGATCTTAATCTTAATCTTAATCTTAATCTTAATCTTAATCTTAATCTTAATCTTAATCTTAATCTTAATCTTAATCTTAATCTTAATCTTAATCTTAATCTTAATCTTAATCTTAATCTTAATCTTAATCTTAATCTTAATCTTAATCTTAATCTTAATCTTAATCTTAATCTTAATCTTAATCTTAATCTTAATCTTAATCTTAATCTTAATCTTAATCTTAATCTTAATCTTAATCTTAATCTTAATCTTAATCTTAATCTTAATCTTAATCTTAATCTTAATCTTAATCTTAATCTTAAACTGATTCTTAATCTTAATCTTAAACTTAATCTTAATCTTAATCTTAATCTTAATATTAATCTTAATCTTAATCTTAATCTTAATCTTAATCTTAATCTTGATCTTGTTCTTGATCATTAAGACAGCTTAATTTAGTTTTTTTTAAAAGTATTATTCAAAAGCGGTATCAAAACATTCTCCATTTATGTTTACAAATTTGAATTCAAATCAATAGATTTTTAAACTATTCAACCCCTATTCCTATGCAACTGCAAATACAAACGCTTGCCTCTTGTGAAACAAAAACTGTCAAAGGGTTAAATTCTACATCAAATTTCAAAATTGCAAAATGGCAAAAACCTATATAGCATAGAAGCCAATTTTTGGATATGAGGAGTCGCAGAACAAAACGTGCCTTTTTGATTATTTCAAAATGTTGGGAAATCGAAGAAAACTTTTTTCACCGGATTATTATATAGCATGAATCCACAAAATATACCAAGTTTCTTCCTTATATTAAAATACATTATACCACAAAAATTCGCAACAATAAATGTTAAGGACGTATGAAATTAAAGGACTTTTAATATGAAAAAAGCACGTTTTGTTAAAATAATAGTAGAAAAGTACGTTTTGTTAAAATAAAAGTAAAAAAGTACGTTTTGTTAAAATACAAAAATTAAATTTTTTTACTTGAGATTTAAATTTGCTTTTATTGAAATTCAGTTTTATTGTGTAAATTTTTTTATCTGAGCGATTTACATTTTTTTACCGCAAATTCAATAACAAAAAAAAAAAACAATAAAATTAAATAAATTAATATATTGTTAAAATTAAGTATCAATTCAATCAATTTAACATATCTAGCAAAAATCAAAATTTTCAAACTTTTCTTCCAATATCTTCTTCAACGCAACCGCATTGAACATTTTCCTCTGTATTGTTTCCGATATTGTCATTTTGATTATAAATGAGTTCTTTGTACCATACTAAAGCCTTGTTTTGTATTCAATCGTTCCCAAACTGCTTCTTCAAAAGATTTGTCACATCCTTTATTTTGTCGGCGTTAATCCAACGGCCTGTTGTAACGTTTGTAAGTGAAATTGAAGAAGGGGTTTTCCCTCGTTTTAGCAGGTTTAAATTAGTATTTTGTTCTTCGTCTAATTCAACTTTAAAATGCTTAAAGGTTTTAATTAGACACTTTGTAGTCTGATTTTTCGAAACATGTTTATTAGATACTATCCGTTTTATATCTTGAATCTTCTCAATTTTTTTATACATTACTTCAAAGTCTTTTATATTGAGAATGGTCCAATCCTTCTCCAACAATAAAATTTTTCCATGTCTGGAATAAATGTCACAATATTCTTCTACTGTTGTTATAACATCATGCCTTTTAATATCTTTTTCAATACGACCGAAAACCCTGTCAGCCGGTAAAAAACTGTGTCCTCTTACTGGGAATGTAATGGTAATATTTCGTAAATTAGAGGGTGATTTCGATTGGAGCCAAAATAATATAGTACGCACTATATGGGAGTTCTTGTTTTGACCGCCACAGCCATCACAAAAGAGTCTAATATAATTAATTTCTTTTAAACAGACTGTGTTTAAATAGTGAAATAAGGCCGATCCAATTTCGCTTGATCCTCGACCTGCTTGGTTTTCAGTCCAGCAGTAAAATGATGGATTCTTACTATCAACACCTACAAAACATAAATTGTAAAAGCCAATTTGACGAGAGTAGTAAGCTTCTTGAATTGGACATTTTGGTAACATTTGAACACTTTGCATATCAAAAACTATTGTCAAAGTATTTGCAGGTTTCTCTCTCATTAACCCATAGAATGCATTGGCTCTTAGCTTATGTATCCTTAAATCTGTCATTAGTTTAATTTTCTTCAGAGGATCAACTTCGTTTTTAATTTTAGTTTGCGTAAAGTGACATACAGTGCAGACGTCTGATGCCGGTGAGGAAAACCCAATATTGAAATTATTCAAAAAAATTTGTCGAAATAAAGTTTGGCTAACTGTTAAATTATCATCGACAGATTCATTATACATGGAAAAAATTTTGGAAATGTTTAGGTTACTATTCAAATATATTCGTTTTGACTTAGATCTATTATAATGACTCTCAATTGCAGGAAAGGAATTAATAAATTTGTTTACACTTTCCTTTTTTTCAATAAATTTGTGGGAGCGATGATCTCCGCCTCTTCGCTCTGATGGTATTCCACCATTAACAATGCGTTTAAGAATAAACTCTATTCTTCTTTTAGTGATTGAAAGCACTTTCATAAATGCCTTACAAACTAATTCTCTTTTACCATTTTTAATCAAATAATATTTCGATGTTATGTTGTTCTGCTTTGTTGATTGGAAAACTAATTTGCGGCTTCGACGAGGTTTTTTGGTGTATATTAGTCTGCTTAAGTAAATATCTTGTGGTATTTTGTGTTCATTTTTATATTACATTCGTCGATTTTTTACACAATCGACTTCACTAAAATGTATGCATTGAAATTTGCTATTTCCCTTATGACTGCAACTATGTTTGTGAATGCCACCGAGAGTGTTAGAATCTTTATACACCCTGCAACGAAACCGAATCCTCTTAAATACTCAAACGTGTATTTAATTCCAAAAATGTTTAATATTACCGCTTTTGAGATTTTTTTAGTTTTTGCTTCTTGCGTGTTCCAGTATTTAGAACTTTCACCGTATTTTGTAATTCTTCCATCGTTCAATGTGCTGTGTTATTTTCAATAACTCTCAAATAACAGATAATACTGAAATTATTGCAATTAACGAATAGGTATACTAGATTAAACCATTTACTTTCAATATGGAACAATTACTGAAAGCAAGAAACGTTAATCAGGCAAAAAAAAATTATGAAAAGAGAAATTTAACGAAAAGTTCTGTTATAATTAGAGATGAGAAAATGAGAAATTTTATCCCCACTATCACGCACTCTCACGCGTTATAAAAAAGCACGTTTTGTTAAAATAAGAGTAAAAAAGTACGTTTTGTTAAAATACAAAAAAAATCACGTTTTGTTCTACATCAATTTTTTAAACATCAAAGTTTTCTATGATCAGATGAGAAAAAGTATCCAAGTAAGATTTTTTCCAATAGAACTTAACCAAATTCAACAAATGACATCAAAAAACCACTTTGTAAAAAAATGTAAAAAGTCACGTTTTGTTCTGCGACTCCTCATATAACAAAGTATACACAGTCAATAATACAATTACACACATGTTCACACGCACACACTGACAAATACATACACATGGGAGCTTTGCAAAGACTCTGGGAAAAAAAGGGTTGCACAATTTAAGCCAAAATCGATAAACAATTTGACCTAAAATAGCTGGCACCTAAGTTGATGCGTTGTCCAGCACAAGCGGAATTGAAAAAACACACACAAAGACAGTTGTTAAATACATAGAAACACACACACATCCACACCCACACTCAAATGGATGTTTATTTGTGCATATGAGTGTGTGCGCCATTATCAAGAAAATCAAATATCAGTGCATCGAGCTTTATGCTTACAGCTGCCACTGCAAGCACATCAAATATTCTTATGCAAGCACACCTGGCCACCAATACAACAACACGTACACACACCAACCCAAACATACAAGTGCAAGCATAAAAACGCAACAATAAATTCAATTGTTCGTTATTTTCCGTACAATTTCACAACAGTTCTGAGAATGTCCTTTTCTGGCATTTAGATGGATAAATAAAGCTGACAACAAAACCAACAACAACAACAACAGTAGCGTACAATAGAGCAACACAAAAAAAGAGAGATTCAGATCTGTGTGAGTGCAACAATATGGCAGCCATAAAAAGCACACTGCAAGCACTGACAGACTACCTGCACAAAAAAAAAAAAATATTTAACAATATAACCAAAGGACAAAACTAGTGTAGGACTTCTTTTCAATAAGCTAACGAATAGCAGTAGTTGCAGCAGCAGCAGCAACAACAGTGCTGAAATGAAACATTTTATATATCAAACATACGAGAAATCACTGATAGGCGATAGCAAGCAGAATATAAAAATAAATCCATTCCTTAGAAGAAAGACAGCTTCTGATGCAATCTGCTTGAAGCCAAAGCCACACATGTCATTGCTGTGTAAAAATTGATCAAGGCCACATTACTTAGATGCCCTTCAGAATGTTAGTCGTATGGTTTCAGTCAAAGGGTTATTTAATAGACAGAACCAAACAAGTAACTATTAAACATACATATTTGAACAACTTAACTAACATTAAATATTTGCTTTAATATTGAAAAAGTTTACATGTCGAAATAACTGAAATTGTATGCGAGAAGTACAAAAAGCTTAGCTGAACGTACCAAACGTTTGTTACTTTTACAATCCAACTGTTCTTGATTTGATTTCGGAGGTTGTCAAAACAAAAAATATTTGCTTAACTTATGAGAAATTGTTGAAAATTTAAACGAACTAATTTTGTAAAGTGAGTATTTTGATAAAACGACTGAAGGAACTTTGTTATTATTAAAAATTTAAAAATTTATCGCAGAAAGGTTTCGAACTCAGGTGCTCCATTAGTCTATCACATTTCCTTTGAGATATTGGCAATACTAGATAAGTAGAAAGGATACGTCTTTAAAAATATATTTATATATTTATGTTGATCTTTTAAGAGTTTAAATTAATATTAATACAATGATTTCGGATCAAAATAAAAAAATTGTTGCACACTTAGGTAAGAAAAATAATAGATTTATGCAACAACTTATTCAATTTTTCCCCCAAAAAGTCGTTGTTTCTCCACTAACAATGCACTTGCATAAAATAAATACATACATACATATTGACAAACAATTTAGTATGGTTCAATCCTCACCCGAACCGTGCTGCAGTGTATTTTTTTTTCTGAAAATTTTGTATTTGTAAAAATTTAAAGGAAAAATTGCCAACCATCAAAAATTATTAGAGTACAAAAACATCCGTCATACGCATCGAACCATGGACTTATGGAGGTCCATCTTAAATGAGTCGTACGAATGTGTTAATGCGATATGCTTTTGCTTGTTTGCAACCCAAATATTAATATGCAAAATACCAAAAATGCACATAAAGTATTACATATTACATATTACATATTACATAGTACATATTACATATTACATATTACATATTACATATTACATATTACATATTACATATTACATATTACATATTACATATTACATATTACATATTACATATTACATATTACATATTACATATTACATATTACATATTACATATTACATATTACATATTACATATTACATATTACATATTACATATTACATATTACATATTACATATTACATATTACATATTACATATTACATATTACATATTACATATTACATATTACATATTACATATTACATATTACATATTACATATTACATATTACATATTACATATTACATATTACATATTACATATTACATATTACATATTACATATTACATATTACATATTACATATTACATATTACATATTACATATTACATATTACATATTACATATTACATATTACATATTACATATTACATATTACATATTACATATTACATATTACATATTACATATTACATATTACATATTACATATTACATATTACATATTACATATTACATATTACATATTACATATTACATATTACATATTACATATTACATATTACATATTACATATTACATATTACATATTACATATTACATATTACATATTACATATTACATATTACATATTACATATTACATATTACATATTACATATTACATATTACATATTACATATTACATATTACATATTACATATTACATATTACATATTACATATTACATATTACATATTACATATTACATATTACATATTACATATTACATATTACATATTACATATTACATATTACATATTACATATTACATATTACATATTACATATTACATATTACATATTACATATTACATATTACATATTACATATTACATATTACATATTACATATTACATATTACATATTACATATTACATATTATATATTACATATTATATATTACATATTACATATTACATATTACATTTTACATATTACATATTACATATTACATATTACATATTACATATTACATATTACATATTACATATTACATATTACATATTACATATTACATATTACATATTACATATTACATATTACATATTACATATTACATATTACATATTACATATTACATATTACATATTACATATTACATTTTACATATTACATATTACATATTACATATTACATATTACATATTACATATTACATATTACATATTACATATTACATATTACATATTACATATTACATATTACATATTACATATTACATATTACATATTACATATTACATATTACATATTACATATTACATATTACATATTACATATTACATATTACATATTACATATTACATATTACATATTACCTATTACATATTACATATTACATATTACATATTACATATTACATATTACCTATTACATATTACATATTACATATTACATATTACATATTACACATTACATATTACATATTACATATTACCTATTACATATTACATATTATATATTACATATTACATAAAACATATTACATATTACATATTACATATTACATATTACATATTACATATTACATATTACATATTACATATTACATATTACATATTACATATTACATATTACATATTACATATTACATATTACATATTACATATTACATATTACATATTACATATTACATATTACATATTACATATTACATATTACATATTACATATTACATATTACATATTACATATTACATATTACATATTACATATTACATATTACATATTACATATTACATATTACATATTACATATTACATATTACATATTACATATTACATATTACATATTACATATTACATATTACATATTACATATTACATATTACATATTACATATTACATATTACATATTACATATTACATATTACATATTACATATTACATATTACATATTACATATTACATATTACATATTACATATTACATATTACATATTACATATTACATATTACATATTACATATTACATATTACATATTACATATTACATATTACATATTACATATTACATATTACATATTACATATTACATATTACATATTACATATTACATATTACATATTACATATTACATATTACATATTACATATTACATATTACATATTACATATTACATATTACATATTACATATTACATATTACATATTACATATTACATATTACATATTACATATTACATATTACATATTACATATTACATATTACATATTACATATTACATATTACATATTACATATTACATATTACCTATTACATATTACCTATTACATATTACCTATTACATATTACATATTACATATTACATATTACATATTACATATTACATATTACATATTACATATTACATATTACATATTACATATTACATATTACATATTACATATTACATATTACATATTACATATTACATATTACATATTACATATTACATATTACATATTACATATTACATATTACATATTACATATTACATATTACATATTACATATTACATATTACATATTACATATTACATATTACATATTACATATTACATATTACATATTACATATTACATATTACATATTACATATTACATATTACATATTACATATTACATATTACATATTACATATTACATATTACATATTACATATTACATATTACATATTACATATTACATATTACATATTACATATTACATATTACATATTACATATTACATATTACATATTACATATTACATATTACATATTACATATTACATATTACATATTACATATTACATATTACATATTACATATTACATATTACATATTACATATTACATATTACATATTACATATTACATATTACATATTACATATTACATATTACATATTACATATTACATATTATTTATATTTATATTTATATTTATTTATTTATTTCTTCGAGTTTAATCCTTACGCTACAAGATTATTAAATAACCTTAACATTTAAAGCGTCAGTCACGGACACATAAAGTTAATACAAATTGGTAAAATTAAATACGAAACAAAGACTTAATTAGAAAGATAGATGTTCTTATAACTATTTAATAGTATACAATTTAAAACAATAATAAAAATATAATAAGTTAAAAAGAAATTGAAATTTTAGTTATTTATTTGATAAAATTTCATTAAATTTTCCTTAAAGATATATGCATTGCTAATTTTACGAAGATAGACTGGCAAAGTGTTCCAGAGACGAATGGCATGGACAAAAAATTGACGCTCAGAAACAAGTGTAGAGTGCCTTATTGGCTTAATCAAATTGTTCCTACTAGACCTCGAGAATTCTAATTTATTAAATAAAAATTCAAGTTCTTTGGTATAAATGATTTTATGTAGCATTATTAAGGTTCTGTATTGCAACAGATTATCAAACGAAATCGTAAAGATTTTTTTTACATATTGTGAAACATGAGCATAGCGATTGAGGCCGAAAACGTATCTAGTAATGTTGTTGAAAACTATGTTCAGTTTTTGCTTGCTAATTGAGTCACAGTTACTAAGAATTTCACATCCGTACAGAAGTGTTGGGATGAGATATGTTTTCGCGATTAGCATTCTTATTTTATGTGGTGTAAAGTACTGTGAAGGCCATAGCCCACGAAGCATTCCATAAACTCTACCGATTGCGTTATTAATTTGCAAGTTCCATGAAAGAGTTTGATTAAAAAAAATGCCTAGATTTTTAGCATTTGACACGAATTCGATTTTGCAGTTATTTAATATTAAATTTGGCAAGCTGGAAGTATCAATAATATTTTTATAAATCACTAGGCATTGTGACTTTTTAGGATTTAGAGCTAAACCATTTCTTTGCGCCCAGCCATTAATTTTGTCTAAGTTTACATTTATTTTGCTGATAGCTCTATTAAGTTCATTGGTAGAGCATGAAGTGTACAGTTGGACGTCATCTGCATACATATGCATCTCGCAGTCATTCAGTGTAGCAGGCAGGTCATTAATGTAAATCGAGAACAGTAAAGGGCCCAAAACAGACCCCTGAGGGACACCTCTGGTAAGCCCAATGTAAGAGGAGAACAGGTCACCACAGCAAACTGCTTGTTATAAAATTTCAAGAGTTTCGTAACAAGTACATCATGATTTACTGCATCGAATGCTTTAGAGTGATCGAGCAAAGTGAGAAAGGTTACTTTTTTGTCATCTAGTCTAGAACGAATATCCTCAACTACATCAATTAATGCAGTCACACATCCACGCTTAGCTCTAAAGCCTGATTGCTTTATAGATATCAAAGAGTATTTTGTAAGGTATGCATTTATTTGCTTGAAAATTAATAGCTCCAGAACTTTTGCTAGAAAGGGCAAAATTGCTATAGGCCTGTATTCATTAGCGGTTTTTGGAATTGGCAAGATTTTGGCATTCTTCCAGTTTTTAGGAAAAACACTAGTGGTTAAAACATTGTTGAATATAAAAGTGGCATATTGCGATAGTTTGGGAAGTAGCGCTTTCATAAAGACCGGGTGTATATTATCGATGTATATTGCATTTGATTTTATCGAAAAAAAGCTTTCAACCACTTCAGTCTCACTGACATTTCTGAATCTGAAAGAAATGTTGCTTCTAACAATGCTAACAGAATTTTTGTAAAAGTTATTCATGACCGGTGGTACTGAGATTTTAGAAAACTTTTGATTTAGTTCATCAACACAACCTTCAAAGGTGGGTTCTTTAGTAGTATTTTTACTTATTCCTATGTTACGAATTTCTTTCCAAACTTTTCTACCGTCCGTTAAATTGGCAAACTTGTGCTCATAAAATTGGCGTTTGGCCGTTTTTACAGCTTCAATAGATCTATTTTTTAGCAAAAGGTAAATATTGTAGAGTTCAGGGGTCTTGTATCGTTTCCATCTATTATAAGCTCTGTTACGATCAGTAATAATGTTTTGAATATGCGTATTGAACCATGGCCTAGCAGGGTTTATTACAGTTTTGGTAATAAGTGGTACAAACTTCTCAAAGAGATAATTAATGTTATTTTGTAGAAAGTCGACTTGGTTATCAACAGATGTCATGTTGTATATGTAACTCCAATCAATAGCATCGATCTCTACATTTAAACTATGGTAGTCTATGTGCTTAAAATTCCGATAAGTGTATCTTTGAGGGCTTATGATCGGTTGAAAATCAAAAATGATGAAGATCAGATCATGTTTGGAGAAAATTGGGGCTGAGATCTGATTATAAAAAAGAATTTTTTTCTTGTTGTTAACAAAAAATAAATCAAGAAGAGTATTACATGTGTTTGTAAAGTGTGTCGGTGTATCATCATTTGCCGAGAAAAGTCCAAGACTCTTCATGTTTGAGGTTAAATTCTTTTCATTTAAAATGTTGCTGTTAAAATCGCCTGCAATCACAATGTTGAGGTAAGATACAGAAATTTGTTCAATCACATTCATGACATCGGAGAAATCTATGTTTTTATTTGGCCTGTAAATAGTACCAATGAGAGCTTTTTCAACCCCACGCATAATATCTATGAACATATATTCGATGGCACTGTTTTCTGGTGATTTACATACGAGTTTGCATTTAATACCTACTTTTACAAATATTGCTACACCGCCCCCATGCCCAGCTCTGTCCGCACGAAACATATTAAAACCATGCAATTTAAATAATTCATTGTTCATATTGATATTAAACCATGTTTCTGTGACACAAACAATGTCAACTGAACCATTTTCAAATATATGCCTGAATTCATCAATCTTTTTACCTAGACTTTGGGCATTGATGTGACAAATTTTTATGCCATTTTGTTGCTTGCAAAAGATTTGAACCATATTTCGCACATTGTCTCCAGAGTAAATACCATTATTATTTATTAATGTCATATAAACTTATAAAACAAAAAAGTTTCCTAGCATTAGCAATGCATTGCTTTAAATAAATATCAATTAAAGAGATGAGGTAACAAAAATTCAAAGATAAAAAATAAAAGTTCAGCTTGTACAAGAAAAAAGTTGAAAATGTGAAATCAAAGTTAACATAAACAATTAGAGTGTGAGAACTACTTCTGATGATCACGTTCATTTCTAGGAGTGTTTGGCTGTGAATTCGCTGTATCCCGAAACCCATCGCTATGATGGCTGGGAACTTCAGTGGTTTCATTGTGATGTGCTGAATGACTGTCGCTACTGAGACGGTTGGAGCCAGAAACAATATACTCTAACGCAGCAACAGATACCACATGTACAGGAGCATCATGAGACGTTCTTTTAGCAAAGACAAGGCCACGTCTGGTGAAGACAGCCCACAGTTTCTTTTTTTTCTTTAGGTGATGGGTTGCTTTAAAGATGTCATGGTTTGCTTTGCTGAGGCATTCATTGACAAAAATGGGCTGGTTCGACTCAAATCCGGCATGACATAGTCTAAGCAAATCATTATTTTTGCGTTTGAAATCAGCAATTATTTTTAAGAAATTGTTACGTTCGCCTGGGGAAGTGAGTTTTATTGCTATAATTGGGTCGGTTTTAGTACGAAAATTGCCATGATTCTTCAAGCGATGAATTGATTTGATTGGGGGTGTGCAAACATTGAGAGTTTTGCACAAATTGTTGAAAGTATCTGAAAGATTTTCTTTATCAAACAAAGGAATGCCATGCAGCCGAAGTTCTGATGCCACGGCAGTGTTATCGTGCTTTGCTAGTTGATGCTGCACGGCAGCGAGTTGAGTCTCAAGGTTCTGTACTTTAGAAGAGGCCTCTTCCAGACGTCCCACCCTGAGAGCGATGGCAGTAACATCATGTTGAAGATTTTCATATTTCTTACCAAGTGTGGTGAGCATATTCTCGAATGCAGCAAATTTTTCTGCCATCAGCGCATTTTGTTCTTCAAAGCGTCGATCCAGTAGTTCTAGCATTTGAGATGCTTTGGGATCATTAGTTGAGTTGGGTCCTTTAGGTATTGGAGAGTTTTTTACAACATTGTTGTTCTTGCGTTCGCGAAGACCATGCATTGTGATGTTAATACTTTTGTGTATCTTCTTTGTGTATAAATTTTAACTTTGTGAGCGTTTACAAGAGCTGTCACGTTTTTTCGTATTTACATCCGACATAGGCACAAGTAATGTAAACGTAATAAATGTTTGCTGGGTTGCGTGCGTGACCGTGTTCACTGGGTTGTGATTTGACTTAAGTTTGGAGAATTTGCTCAAATGCCACCTGCCACAATTGTTTTATATAGATCTCAATTGTAACGAGAGCAGCAGCGTAATAGCAACAACAGATTAAAAGTTTATAACACGACTTGTTTGTATGTGAGTATATATAAGTATTTATTTACTTGCGTTTACAATTTTTGATTTTTGTTAACACAGATTATCCGGTCTCTTTTCTTGTTTTTAAACTAAAACTCAGTTTGATAAAACACGGAACACAAAAACCGCCTGCTGTAAATATTTTATGCAGAGCTCAATATTGACGGGAGCAGCAGCGCAGTAGCAGCAACAGCTTAAAAAAAAATTATGACACGACTTTGTGTGTGTGCGTATATGGAAAAAAAAACTTCACATAAGTTTATGAATAAGTTGATATTACATATTACATATTACATATTACATATTACATATTACATATTACATATTACATATTACATATTACATATTACATATTACATATTAAATATTACATATTACATATTACATATTACATATTACATATTACATATTACATATTACATATTACATATTACATATTACATATTACATATTACATATTACATATTACATATTACATATTACATATTACATATTACATATTACATATTACATATTACATATTACATATTACATATTACATATTACATATTACATATTACATATTACATATTACATATTACATATTACATATTACATATTACATATTACATATTACATATTACATATTACATATTACATATTACATATTACATATTACATATTACATATTACATATTACATATTACATATTACATATTACATATTACATATTACATATTACATATTACATATTACATATTACATATTACATATTACATATTACATATTACATATTACATATTACATATTACATATTACATATTACATATTACATATTACATATTACATATTACATATTACATATTACATATTACATATTACATATTACATATTACATATTACATATTACATATTACATATTACATATTACATATTACATATTACATATTACATATTACATATTACATATTACATATTACATATTACATATTACATATTACATATTACATATTACATATTACATATTACATATTACATATTAAATATTACATATTACATATTACATATTACATATTACATATTACATATTACATATTACATATTACATATTACATATTACATATTACATATTACATATTACATATTACATATTACATATTACATATTACATATTACATATTACATATTACATATTACATATTACATATTACATATTACATATTACATATTACATATTACATATTATATATTACATATTACATATTACATATTACATATTACATATTACATGTTAAATATTACATATTACATATTATATAGGGTGTCCCGCAACTGAGTGCAACTATTTGCGGAGGTGAGATGCAATGTCAAAATGATCAAAAAATCGTATGGGAGGAGGTCCATTTTCACATTCAATCACATTCATAAAAAATGTTGTAATTGATTTAATTTTCATTTCAATTACAGTTAAAACATAAACATATCTCCAAAAATTAAAAAGTTGACTGTTTCAAAATAAATTATACTTATTAAAAAACATATGGAGGTAGGATAAAATATCACATGATAATATCATTCATTGTTTTCTTAAAAGTATAATTTTTTTAGTACAGTCCACTTTTTTATTTTTAAAGATATATTTATGGTTTAGGTGTCATTGAAAAGAGAATTAAATAAATTACAAAATTTATTAAGAAAAAAAATTCAATTTTTTAGGTGAAATTTTGAGAAATTTCGGCTCAAAGTTGAAATTTTGTAGTTTATTAAAAATTTAATTTATTACGTGAAATTCTGAGAAATTTGGGCTCAAAGTTGAAATTTAGTAGTTTCCGCCGATTGATTTCATCTTCAGATGAGCTCAGGAACGGTTAAGTCGGTGCGGTTTGTTGGTATACCGTTAGAAAGGTGACATTTCCTGTTCAATGAGCTCTCATAAGTTTTCTATGAGTTCATTTTTGTGCTAGAAACAATAATTTGAATCAAATTCTTGAAATACTAATTTACCCTGTAGCTCTTAAGAATGTGAAAAAGACTTATGATTTTTTGTTCAACTCGACCTTTCACCTCCATATACAGGGTGTCCCAGACTTATGGGACAATAATGCGGGGGTGATTCCCCGTCATGATACGATCAAAAAATTGTATGGGTGGGAGTGTTCGCAAATATCCCCCTAGGAAGCTAGGAGGGAAAACAAAAAACAAAGGTGTCTTTTCGTTTTTATCCATAACCAATTTATCTCCATAACAATTACAAAACATTATAATTTTTTAAAAATAAAATTGAATTTCTTTCAAGTTACCCGTACAAAGTTTTTTTATAAAATAACAACTGAAAAAGTAACGAGCACCTAAAATCAAAACAGTAGTTGAATTTTAACAAAATTCAACTTTCAATTCAATTTTCTCGAAAAAAAAAACAAAATTTTTAAATATTCTTTTTATGATGTAGTTTCCGCCGAACATTTTACTCAGAGCAGCTTATTTTCTTAAAAAAGCTATTTAATATTTTTTATTTTTCCCCTAGCTTCCTAGGACTACGTTTGCAACCACCCTTTCATTATTGGTCTATGACACCCTGTATTTTACATTTTACGTATAACAATTTTTTTATAATAATTTTTTTTTCAACGTCAATGACCAGAATATTTCACTTATTTATGCTTCTTAAGTTAATTTCTGCAACCGTAACCTTATAAGAGTCTGCCTGAAAGTAGGCTATAACTTTTTAAAAATAAAGATCTTAAGTCTTAAGACGGTTTAGCTCAACTATGAAATACTCTTATGCTATGTCTTCACAGAGAGTTAAGTTAATTTTAACTAACATTTAACCGAAGTTGTTCACACAGAGATACCGTAGCAGAATTGAGTTAAATTTGCCGACAATGCTGCTGGTGTCTCTGCGTACACATGCGTTTTTTTCTTGCTATGCGAAAGCTCTGCTCATATTTGGATGAAAACTACTTTCCCCACTATTGCCCAAATCCTTTTCGAAGTTCTTTTACCCATTTTTAAAGAAAATAACAACATATAGTTAAAAAAATAAATTGTATAATTAACGAATCAGCTGTTTTATTTTGACAGTTCTTGTAAAAAAAGTTTCTTTCATGAAAAATACCACTGAATATAAACATTTATATTATTTTGTAGTGTAATTTTAGGCACTTTTTACATTGAGTCATAAAAACTCAGAATATATAATGAGTTAAGTTGAGTTAAATCGTACATTTTTGTACTGGTAACGCAAGAGTTTATTTCTCGTTAAATGGGAAAACTCAGCTTTGTACTGGCAACTCAAACTTAACTCTCTGTGTAGACGTAGCATTAATCCACTTTTTCAATATATATTTATAGTATGGCAGGAAGGCGTGACCGAGTAGGCGAATGAAGCTTATAATTTGTACTTATCTCAGTTTTCAGGTTATAAATAATATATGTTCAATGGGGGGTACTCCAAAGAACCGCACCAATTTCCACAATTTTTGAAAATGTTTTTAATTGCCTGAAACTAACAAGCATGCAAAATTTCATTTTAATACAAGCAAATTCTTGTCCAGCGTCGGATCATCGCACTGTGCCGCTGCACAAAAATATATATCTTTAAATAGCATGAATTATCTGGAATTCGGTGTCTAGAGTTAATGAATATTTGAAATCTATTTTGTTTTAAATAATGTCAAAACCTTAAAAGAATTTTTTTTTATTTTGAAACGCTATTTAGCTTTTTTTTCAAGGTTGTCTAGTGCTTCATTAAATTATTGTTTATTTCTATGCTTACAACCGTTAATTAACCTGCAAGTTTTAAAGGTCAAATTTTTTTTCAGGGTTTCATGGCATATTGTAACATGACAGTGTACTGCCAAAAAAAAAAGCAAAAAAAAAACCATATCCCATTTCATTGCTGTCAGACATTTATTTAATTTTTTTATGGCTGTTATTTTGCTAGAGACACTTAAAAGATTTGATTACCATTTGTTGACATTTTAACACCCTCTTTAGAAGCATCTGCAGCAGAGGCGGCAGCAATTTTAACCCTTCAAATTTGTTGCTTCTATTAAGGACGACAACAAGTATGACAACAACAACAACAACAAGAACAACACAAAGAAATACAAAGAATACAAATGTCAGCCCTTAGAATAAGGCCAACATTTTGAAATTTAAAACCGCTCAATTTGCATATTCATAGAAACAATATATATAGTTAACAGTAAGTCACACACACACACTTAAACATAACATACATACAGACACACTAATACAGTGCCCTGAGCAACATACAAATTTCCAAACCAGAAACATTTAACGTGCTGGGGCTCAAGTTTCATTGCTGATGATGCCGTAATTTATACAACAACAACAACCACAACAACAGCCGCCAAAAATCATACAATGACAAACTCGTTGACAATATAACGAACACAAATGCAACACGCTGTATCAGTTACACTATGATGACGTCATAAATTTTAACATACATTTGCATTTCAAGACACATACAAACTCACACTCTTGTATATTAAAAAAAAAAACAACACTCATACTATCATGTATTTCATACAATTTTTGGCCAAAGGGAATTTTTGCGGTTCGTTTGATGACTTAAATGGCAGCTAATGACCGTTAACGCTCTTCTTCTAACGCCCACACATCTCTCAACACACACTCAGACACAACAACACACACACACACACTGATATGCTTACAATCGAACAATGCAAGGCAATGTTGTAGTTGCTATGGAACATTCAGCTTGTTGGCTGTTGTTCTCGTAGCAGAATTCGGTAGTCATCGAAAATGTCCAAAAAGGGTTAACAACATAAAATATTTTCTTGTGTTTTTGTAAACGTAAAGCAGAGCTTTACGTTGCGCATCGCTGCTTAAAATGTCGTTAGAGGAATCTTAATGACATTCAACATGCTCTCGCTTGGGAATGGTACAGAGCAGCGGTTGGCTTAAAAGCATGTCGCTTGGCTTTGTATTGCGTACATGTTCACAAGCGGCACGTAATATACATGAAAATGTTTAACTTTTTTGTTCGTTTTTTCTTCTTTTTTTTTGTTTGTTTTTTCGTAAATTGTTTTGGACGACAACTTGTCTTGCATAAAAACTATTTTGGTTTTTTGTTTAATTTTTTTGATTTTTTTTTTTTTTTTTTTGGTTCTTTTGAGCGGAATTAAGCAGCGGATATGTTCAGCAATGCTGCTCAGCAGTTTCGAGAAGATTAAAATATCATGTTTTCATTTTTTTGTTAAATTGAATTTGTTGTTGGTGCCACAATAAACTTAAAATAACAGTCAAAAAGATGTTGCACATAATTTCGTACATTTTTTGGCTTAATTTGTTTTTCTTCTCTTTTAAGCTTTTAAATAAACGTGATAACGTTTATCTCGAAATGGTTATAATACTCATTGTATTGTTGGAAACAAATCACTCAAAGCGGGCAGCCAGAAAATCTTCATCACACATGGGCATTTTTGTGAAAACAGATATGAACAAGTTAAGTTAAGATATGAACTATGTATAGACAATAAACGGTGAGACTCTGAAATTTATGAATATGTAATAAAACATGATGGAAAAATTCCAAGTTGTAAGTTTAGGCGTTAATGTTCAGTGAGAACATCAAGTGAACATTTTTTGTTTTAAGCAACTTAATTTTAAATACATCTCAATCCAAGGTTTGATGAATAATTTGAAAACTAAAATTGAGATTTTATGCAGAAATTCCTCAAGAATATGGTAAAAATAATCGAGATTATACCTACACCTCTCAATCCCGTCGTGGTGGTGTTCTAATTGCCAAACTCCCTAACTAGTCAATTAATCGAAACCAAACAGAGAAAAATAGACCCGCTAAAATTAAGAAGATTGTCATCTTAAATAGTTTTTAGGCTAAGGGGAAAGAGCGAAGGTAGAAACGAAGAAACTTCAAGAAGAAAATCTTCTTATTAATATGTTGTAAATCATCTTAAATTTATTAAAAAGAGAATCACTCTAAAACAAGAGGATTCCTTCTTATTCGGTATTTTTTTTTTTGTAAAAAATTCGAGTTAAGATGAAAATCTTCTTAAATTATGTCTTTTTTATAGGGAAAACCTAATAAATTTTATTAAGAAAACAATCTTCTTAATATTCTTAGGTTTCATCTTAATTTTATTGAGAAGAAAATCTTATAAATACTACTATTTTGCCCTATGCATTGATTTAAGATAAAAA
Source organism: Tetanocera ferruginea (assembly GCA_958299015.1). NCBI lineage: Eukaryota > Metazoa > Arthropoda > Insecta > Diptera > Sciomyzidae > Tetanocera > Tetanocera ferruginea. The sequence goes on along the minus strand of OY282642.1, from coordinate 28,615,819 downwards.
TCTTCTTATTTTATCTCTATTTTACAGGAAAATCCAATCAATTTTATTAAGAAGACAATCTTCTTAATATGCTAAGATTTCATCTTAACTTTATTGAGAAGAAAATCTTATTAATTTTACTATATTGCCTTATACATTGATTTAAGATGACGATCTTCTTATTTTATATCTATTTTGAAAGGAAATCTAATCAATTGTTATTAAGAAGACAATCTTCTTAATATTCTTACGGCTGTATTCATAAAAATTTATGAGCCTCTTATAAAGCCTTTATAAGAAAAATATCATTATTCATAAACGTTCAATAATTAGAAAAACCTCTTATAAAGGCTTCATAAATGAGAAACCTTCAATAAACCCTTGATAAAGCATTTTTAAAATTTTTACTCTCATCTGAGCACAAATATTATCAAAAATGCTTCAAACCAATTCAAAAAATATGAAGGCATTGCAAAACATTTCAAAATATTGAAAATAAAAATAATAATTGACAGTTTTTTCAGAGCAAAACATAAATAACAACATTTTTTGACGGCTTGAATGTCAAAATAATAATAAAATTGTGACAAATAAGCAAAATATTATTATATTAAACGTCCAATAATGACAAAAACCTCTTATAAAGGCTTCATAAATGAGAAACCCTCAATAAACCCTCGATAAACCATTTTTAAAATTTTTACTCTCATCTGAGCACAAATATTGTCAAAAATGCTTCAAACTAATTCAAAAAATATGAAAGCATTGCAAAACATTTCAAAATATTGAAAATAAAAATATTAATTGACAGTTTTTTCAGAGAAAAACATAAATATCATATTTTGTGACTTCTGAATGTCAAAATATTAATAAAATTGTGACAAATAAACAAAAAATTATTGAATTTATCAAATTCACAAACCATTTCTGACACTGTTCCCACTTCAAATTGAAAGTGTTCCTATTTTAACAAAAAAAGCTGAGACAACATTTTTATGAATAACAAAATTTTAAAAAGCATTTTATCGCTAAAAAGCTTTTTAACTATTGAGCATTTTAAAGCTATTTTAAGATTTTTTTATGAATAAGACCGTTAGATTTCATTTTAATTTTATTGAGAAGAAAATCTTATTAATATTACTTTTTTGCCCTATGAATTGATTTAAGATGAAAATCTTCTTGTTTTATCTATATTTTAAAGGAAAACCTAATCAATTTTAATAAGAAGACATTCTTCTTAATATTCTAAGATTTAATCTAAATTTTATTAAAAAGAAAATCTTATTAATACTACTATTTTGCCCTATACATTGATTTAAGATGAAAATCTTCATGTTATATTTGAAGGGAAACCTTATCAATTTTATTAAGAAGACATTCTTCTTAATATTCTAAGATTTCATCTAAATTTTAGTAAGAAGAAAATCTTATTAATACTGCTATTTTGCCCTATGCATTGATTTAAGATGAAAATCTTCTTGTTTTATCTATATTTTAAAGGAAAACCTAATCAATTTTAATAAGAAGACATTCTTCTTAATATTCTAAGATTTAATCTAAATTTTATTAAAAAGAAAATCTTATTAATACTACTATTTTGCCCTATACATTGATTTAAGATGAAAATCTTCATGTTTTATCTATATATTTGAAGGGAAATCTTATCAATTTTATTAAGAAGACATTCTTCTTAATATTCTAAGATTTCATCTAAATTTTAGTAAGAAGAAAATCTTATTAATACTACTATTTTACCCTATACATTGATTTAAGATGAAAGTCTTCTGGTTTTATCTATATTTTTTAAAGGGAAACCCAATCAATTTTATTAAGAAGACATTCTTCTTAATATTCTAAGATTTCATCCAAAGTTTATTAAGAAGATTTCTACTAATTTTTAATAGATTTCATCTTGATTTTATTCAGAAGATTTCATCTAATTTTCAAAAGATTCCATCTTGATTTTATTAAGCAGATTTCCGCTCATTTTCAATAAATTTCTTCTTGATTTCATTCAGAAGATTTCATCTTATTTTTAAAAGACCTCATCTTGAATTTATTAAGAAGATTTTAACTAATTTTAACTAGATTTCTGCTTGATTTTACTTAGATGTCATCTTATTTTTAATAGATTTCATCTTGATTTTTTTAAGAAGATTTCGACTTATTTAAAGTAGATTTTTGTTTGATTTTATTCAAAAAATTTCATCTTATTTTTAAAAGATTTCATCTTAATTTTATTTAGAAGATTTTCCGCTTATTACAATAAGACATTCTTCTTGGGTAAAAACTATAGAGAAATCATCTATACTTTGTTCTAGTTTATAGGGTACTTTTCGCTCTGTGCACCTCTCATGAACTTTATGATCACCAAATAGTTCGGATTAGTTCTCAGGATTATCAATATATCTATATTGGTGTCATTTACATTCCTCCTAATTCCGTGAAAACCACTTATAGGCATCTTTGCGAAAATATCTCATCACCTACTACGACATTGAAAGAGGAAAATAGAATCGTTATCTTCGGTGACTTTAATTCTCCAAATATTTGATTTGTTATTGATGAGAATAACAACTACCTTATTCCTGTTGACCTCTCCAACTCGATTGATTATACTTTACTCAGTATCTTTTATGTTAACGACCTTCAGCAAGTTAACAGATTTCCAAACCAAAAATGGTAAATGGCTGGACCTAGGATTTACCAATACCTATGATGAAATAAACGTTGTTCCAACCCTTGCTGCGGAAAACTTATTTTCTAACAACTCTCACCATTCAGCTCTATCTACAGAGCTTTTTTCGACCAATATAACTTTCGTATACTTATGTAATAACGCTAAAGTATACGATTTTTGAAATGCTGGCTATGATAGCATAAAGATCTGTCTCGATTCTATTGATTGCAATGATTTCTAAGCACTTGATTTCGATGGTTGCAGTCTCACTCTTTAACAGAGCGTCCTCACAATTGTTGATAAATATGTGCCAAAAATTTAGAAAAAGAATCAGAAATTTAAGAAATCAGAGAAACAAATTATATAAAGTCATTAAATCCACCATCAATGTCACCAATGAATTGAAAACGAAGTATGTAGAGTTATCACAAGTATTTTCTATAAAATCCAAGTAAGCATTAAATCTTTATATTAATCTCATTGGAGAAAGAATTGCTGTAGAGCCAAAGGAAATCTTTGAGTATGTAAATGTCAAACGCAAATCAAACGGATACCCTTCCTCCATGTTAAAAGGCAATGTTACATCTTCTAACACTCAAGAGATCATTTCAAGGAAGTTTTCTGTGTTTCTACACAAACATCTTACAATCCCCCTTCTATCAGAAATTTATCACCTCAAATCAATCACATCGAACTAACACGTGATGAAATATATGCAGCTATAATCGAGCTAGATCCAAACAAAGGACGAGGCGGCCCTGGCCTAGTTCCACCCAATTTACTTATTCAGTGCGTAGATCCGATGCTCTTTCCCTTACAAATAATCTTCAATAAATCATTTAATCAAGGTGTTTTTCCTTCTTATTGGAAAACATCTCACCTCACAGAAATATTCAAAAATGGTGATAAAAGGTCAGTCGAGAACTATAGGGGTATTTCGGTTTTAGCTTCTATCCCAAAACTGTTCGAAAAAATAATAAGAAACACTGACAGGTTTCATAAATCCATTTACTCAATGAACAGCAACATGGTTTCCGTTAAGGTAGATGTGGTTTCTGATGTATTAGGCAAAATGGAAAAAGGACATCGAGCTGATGCAATCTACACTGACTTTAGCAATGCCTTCGATCGCGTTGATCATAATATTCTACACGGTTAAAAATTTTGGACTAGTTTTTAATCCAAACTTTGGTTTAAAGGAATTTTTAATCCAGAAAGTACTATTTTTTATTCCATACTTTAGTTTAATTTGTTTTTAATCCAAAAAAGTTTAAGTTTAAGACTATTTTCGGACTACAAATTTGCATTAAGGTAGTATTTTCAGGAAAAAGTATTTATGTTACCTAAGATTGAAAACTACTACTACTACGAAATTTACGCTAAATATAATTGTTAATGATGTTAAAGCATACGAAGTTTATTTTTAATTAAATGAAACAAATCGTTTATTAAAATCTGAACCAAAATATTATTATATTCATTATTAGTTCTTTTTATTTTAAGAGTTGCATTAATGCTCAATGCAATTAATTATTTACATTTGGCTAAGTCAAAACGGAAAAACTATTGATGATCAGTACATGTTGAGTGGGAAAAAGTGGGAATAAAAAGTTAATGTTTTCTTTTAATTGCATCTTCAACTCAAATTTGGATTATACAAATTTTTCAGTTTGCAAGCTTCTAAACTATTTGAATATTAAACTTTTGTCTTTTCGGTTAAGAAAACGTTAAACCTTTTTGGATTAAAAAGTAATCCTTTTCGGATAGCAATATTTTAAACTTTTTTTTGACTGAAATCTAATCCTTTTTGGATTATAATATATTATACTTTCTGTGGATTAAAAATTATTCCTTTTTGGATTAAAAAATTTTAAACTTTTTGCGGTTTAAAATAAATCCTTTTTGGATTGGAAAATTAAAAACTTTTCAATGGATTAAAAAGAAATCTTTTTTTGGTCGTGTCCTATATGTAATCCAAAAAAGTTTAAAATTTAGACCAAGATTTTTAACCGTGTAGCATTCTATAGCATCAGGCATCAACTTTCTCCCGAAAAAATCTTATCACAATTGCAATAACTCACTTAATGGTAAAAAAATTAAAAATGTCAATCATTTTGTTGATCTTGGAGTCGTTTTAGCTAATAAATTGAGATTTAATCTGCATTATGATAAAATCCTATCAAAAGCCAGCACACAACTCGGTTTCATACAACGACGCACAAAAGAGTTTAAAAATGTATGTGTTACCAAAACGCGTAGGACTGGAATCTATTCAAAAGCAATTCCTGCTTTTTGCTTTAAAAAACACCTACAACTCCTGCAAATACAATACCCTGCCATCTTATGCACGCAGAGAAAAAAAACGTTTATCGCCAGTTTGCTGCAAACGAACTTCGTTTGTCATGCTTCAATTCATTGTTTGTAAACGTTTGAACAGTTGGCATAATAATGGTTAGTTGCGGGAAACACGTTATTTAGTTGCAAGAAATTAATTTTGTTTGTCATAAACGGCAGTGATTTTTAAATTGCAGCAACCGAAAAATTTATTTTTTCCAACTGAAAACTTCGTTTGCGAAAAAAAAAAATTAGTTTGTTATAAGCGAGTAGTTCTCAACTCACAAAAAAAGTTGCTTGATTTCGGTGATGAAAAGAGTTTAATATTTACTATCAACGAAAAGTAAGTATTTTAAGAGTGTGAACAAACAGACACACAACTGTGAATCACAAGCGCAGTCACACAACTGCTACACAGCTCGCTTTCGTTGATGACAAATGTAAAATATTTGCCATAAACGAAGAAACAAGAATGTGTTACAGTTTAAGTAAGCGCAGCCACACAAATGTCATCTCGCTTGTACCTTTGCACTTTGTCTTAACAAAAATTTTAGTTGTTGTTTTTATAATAATAGTCAGTTGCGGGAAACGCGTTATTTAATAGCAAGAAATTAATTTCGATTGCCATTATCGTAAGTTGTTTTTAAATTTCGGCAACCAACAAATTTGTTTTGTTCAACTGAAAACTTCATTTGTAGAAAAAAGATCCATTTCTTATGACATACACTTTCTTAATCTAAAAAAATTCATTCTAGACAATATCTCACAATAGCTCAATGGATGCATGCTAGACTGGCACGCGGGAGACGTGGGTTCGATTCTTGGCTGTGTAAGTATCAAAAATTTTAATTTAATTATTGAAATTGTAATTATGTTTCATTAACTGCTTGGTCAAAAGGAACCGTCAAAATAAAAATAATAATAAAAAACATTAGTTAAAAAAAAAAAATATTTGGTATTCCTGTTGGGAATTGAACCCAGGTGACTCAAGTTTCTAGACTCGAACGCCAGCACGCTCGGCTAAACTTGAACTTCCAAAACAATGATAAAATTTCATTAAGCTCGATTTTTTTCGTTTCAAGCAAGAATATTTCAAGCAAGAATATCAGCAAATACACTTCGCAAACGAAGTATAGTTGATGAATTTTTCAGTTACGATAAACGAAAAATTTCTTTGCGTGTGTGCATAGACTAACTTGCTAAATTTGATGCCCCTATCAACCAGAAGAACACTACTTACCTCATGTTTAACATTTGATGTTCTCAACGGAGCTGTAGACCAGGGATGGAACTTTACGTACAATTGTGCTTTTTTCAGCACTTTCGAGACTTGACGACACTTTAAGTACGTGCTTTTTCATTTCGGCACAATTTGAATATCCAAAATTGCAAAAAGTTTGAAAAAAAAATTGAAAATTGCAATTGGTCCAAAATTGTTATAAACGGTGATATTTGCCACAATTTAAGTCTTTCGTCTGAAGCAGCAGCTGCAACAACTCTAACAGCAGTCGAGAGACTAATTATGAACATCAATGAGCATTTTTGTCAGAGCGCTAGTAGAACAGAAGTTTTCACCCAGCTTCAAGCAGATTTTGGCAACGAGTGGCACCAAATTTTGCGATTAGCTCCAACGCGATTAGCTCCAGCGGGCTATCGCTGGAGTCTTTCGAAATATTTGGGGAACCATCATAATATAAACCAAGGATTATTTTGAGTACCTGTGCCGAACAACTTTTTTTCGTGAGGCCCCTTAAAATACATATATGAAAAGCATTTAATGGATACAATTATTATTTTTTTTTTTAGTTTAAAAAATATCTCAAATAATATTTGTAAAATATGAAAATTGTTGAATTTTGTATCAAGACCTTTTCTACTTTTTAAATATCTTTCATAGAGAAAGCGAGTTAAAGGTGTTCGCAAAATCGTTATATCAATGCGAATAAAATAATCTTGAAATATGCCATAGAGCTCTCAAGTGTTTTTTCTGTATATTTTTCTTAAAAATGATAAATTTGATTTTTGACAGTTTTTTACGAAATGAGCGCGATGTGTTAAAATTCGGCACTATTTTTATCTGAAAAGCACTTTTTTTCTCTCTAATTTGGCGCAATCAAGAAAGGTCCAATTCCGTTCCTGCTGCAGACAGTGAATATATATCAAATAAGATAGAGCTCAAGACAAGATACACACGAATGTTATATGATTATCAGCACCATACAATATACGCCAATAATGAGCCAATTAATAGATGTTGTAAAGAATTCAATAATATCAGCGATAGCTATTCACCATCCATATCTGAATTCTCCTTCAAAACAAATCTTAACACGTCGACTGCCGACTACGAGATAACTAGTAGATTGCGTTCCCTTCTAGGGTGCCAACTACGAGCTATCTCGTACTCAATAAACTTGTCATTTTTCGTTGTCACTCGTTCTTGGCTTCTGCGTAGCGATTAAGCCAACTACGAGATAGTTCGTAGGTCTCGTAGAAAAAATCAAATTGTTACTTTTCCCAGTTTTGAAAATTGCCGCGGCAGTCAATGTGTTAAGACCTGCCAACGACTTAAGCCATGTTATAAAACTGTTCAAACGTGAATGTTATTTTCATTGTAAAAATTGATAAAGACAACAGTAGAGTAACTTTGGGTAATGTGATATAGGCATTTTTAAATATATAATTACTAGTTATTTTTATAACCTAGCTTTTACTGCATTACACAGGATATTTGTTGATGGATTTTACAGTGTTTTATAACTTTGTAGCTCTATAGCGTAACCCAATGTGGAGCTTTTTCATAACAATGAACAAATTTCATGTAACTCCACTTAATGAAATTGGCGGGTAAAGTGATATACCACGTTAAGGTAATGTGATATACCAATATCAAATTACCCGCATAGTGCTCAACAGCAGTATGTATTGTTTTTTCAACCAGAATAAAAAAACACAATGTTATTGAAAAGAAATAAATGCTGTTTTAGTTTTATTAATGTTGTTGTTGATACAATTTTATTATTTAAGTAGAATTTACATAAAAGAAAACAAAAAGACAAGCAAACTTAACTGAATATAAATACTTATGTAAAAACATGTTAAAACAAAAAAAAAAAACATAACACAAAGTATGAAACGAATGGAATGAGTAGATATCGTAGGAATTTATGGTATATCACATTACCAAACTTTGACTATATCACAATAGCCGAATTTGGTTTTCATAATAATAAGGTTATTTTTGTAAAAATACACTTTAGAAAATAAAAATCTCAACTAATTTGTGTCTAAATTTATTCCAACAACAACAAATTTATCTATTACAGTTTACAATTCTGCAATTTAGTTATTGTAGTTCACTCGCAAAGCTCACGCAAAAAAAAAATATCGACTACAACGATAAAACAATTTTACAGCAATGAGAAAAAAAAACAGCGAATGAGATCGCGCATTAAACTGCAGCATGACTAGTTTTCTGTTACCGTTATGTTCAAATGTTTATTCTTGTCAAAAAGTGTGTATTTAACAAAAGATGCAGGTATATCAGATTACCCACTATACATATAAAAAGTTGAACAAAAATCAACCGAACAGTATCGACTAAAACCGAAGTTGAACGAAGACAATCCAAAAATTAAATCGATGCTAAAAGGATTTTTTACAATTGGAATGCTTTTTTGAGATAAAAATGCATTTTACTTAAACTTTAAACGCATAAACTTTAAACGCATTTTTCTCGAAGATCGAGAAGTTGAAGATGTAATTTTTTTTATCATGTCCGGCAGCTACAGTTTTATGGAAATTTAAATAAACACATCGTCGGAGGGAGGTGTCAAAACCCCACAAAACACGATAATTTAAAAAATTTTAAAAATTTAATTGATAATTTAAAAAATTTTAAAGTGAGAGCAGTTTTGAGATCGTCCTTTTTCTATGTTCAAGGCACATTTATGAGTAACACCGCTAGTTTGATATAAAATATTTAACAGCTAAATTTGTACATTCAACCAACAACTGCGTGTTCAAATTTTAAACCAAGTAAAAATTTTCTTCCTTAAACTTAAACAATGCTGAAAAAGATATGTGAGAAAATTGCAAAGAAATCCGTTCATCGGAATCCATTAAACAAACGACAGCCAGCAGCAACTAAGCACCATAAAACTCTACTAAGTTCGTTGCGGTAGGCCAACGAACATAATCCTTTCTTGCTATAAGTAAAGAGAAGAATGCATACGAACGTTCAGGACATGTGATTGCACTTTATAGCTGAACAGAAGGGCGACGGTGGAGGTGCAGGGGTACAAAAGAAAACCGAAAAAATAAAGGGTAGACGAAAAAAAAAACGTAAAACAAAAAGCGTACCTATGTAAACGAGTTGGTAAAACTTGAGTTGCTGAGTGTAACGTCAACCATGCTCGATAGCTTGTTAAAAGCTAAATGCAGGTTGGCAACATATTGAAGTAATTGAGCGTTACACGAAGGGCGTTACAAATGAATTGGAGTGGCTTTTCTTTGGTGATGGTCATGGTGTAACAGCTGGCAAAGGTGAGAAATTGATATTGAATAGTTGTTGAAGAAAAAAGCTTTTAGTGAGCAAAAAAAAAAAAAAAAATTAAAATAAAATAAAAACAATGAAACGCAAAATAAATCTCAAAGCAAAATCTATTACGCTCTAATGCGCTGATATAAATTTAAGAAATATATAACATAAAATATATCTAATTTTGTCACATTAAAGCTTGATTTTATATTCTTGATACCATAGCGGCTTCAAACAGCATATTTTGTTTAGATTTTTTTGCCAAATTTATGCCAAGTAAAACTCATGCAAAATGCATGAAACCCTTTTTCTTTTCTTTTTATAACATACCAACTCGTTTCGTCCCCTTTGTAGCAAACAGGCATACATAACAGTAAAACGACAACAGCGTAAAAGCGTTGCCAGCCTTAAACAAAGGCAAATTCAAATAATTTTTGAGAAAGCACACAATAAAAACACAAAGAAAATTCTAAATGCAAGCTTTATTCATATCGGCTAAAAGTCAAAATAAATACATTTATTGTTTGTGCCAACTTTTCATTTAAAATTCTCGGCAAATTCGGCTACACATGCGTTATGTTTGTTGAATGTGCAATTTTAGAATGTTTTGCCTGACATGAGAAACGAGTAAATGTCAAATAAATTGCGACTTATTGTATGATTTGTAAGCAAAAGAAAACAAAGCATAATTTCAGGCACAAGCGAAACAAATACAGGCAGGCTGCAGGCAAAACGCGCGAACTTCCTTCAACATGTAAGCGAGTTTATGAGTGGGAGCTTGTTTAGCATTAGATGAATTATTTAAATCTAAAGCAGCATAACACATACTTAGTTAAAAAACACACAAACACACATGCATACATGTACTCGGCTTCAGTTTGAGCTGAAAAGTATGCAGAATAAACAATAAAGTCGAAATATTATTTCATTTTTGACTGTCAGGCAGTGGCAGTAGAACTGAAATTGTTGTTGTTGTTGTTGCACATAATGCTGCATTTGACAAACTTCTGATTTACGATGTGTTTGTTGATCGTTGGCAAATTTATAACACTGTATAACAAATTGTGGCATCAACATGCATGACTAACTATTTGTCCGTCTGTCTGTCTGTCTATCAGTCTGTTCACACTGTCACAATAGCTTAAACATGTTTTGCATAAAAAATCCATCATATGCATAACACTAAATGCGACTGCTTTATGTTTTTCCACACATCAAATAGTTAAGTTCTATATATATATATATATATATATTTAATTGCTTGAAGGACATGCTTGCAGTTGCAGCTGCAACTGACAGCTTCAATCAAAATTAATTGACCTCAATAAACTGGAAGCACGTTCAAGTGTTGCTGAAAAGCGCAGAGATCTCTCTTTAAAAATAAACAAAAATAAAAAAACTGCACTGGAATCTAAAAACTAAAGCAAGCACAAAAAGGTGCCTGAATGTATGCAAAACTTTATTTTTGCGCTTTAGAGTGGCTTTAATAGCCACTTGTTTGTATTGTGCTTGGCACGCATGCAAACACATGCAGCTATGCATGTGCATAGGCATTTATACACACACACACATACACACACACATTCACACACTCAACCAACTCATGCATACACTCAAAAGACATAGAAATAAATACAAATAAAGCGCAAACTAAACAACAATTTAAATAAAAACCACAAAAAAAAAGGAAAACAAAATATAAAAAAATTCAACTCAACTTTATTTAAGCGAGTCTAAAATGCAAACATTTTTCTCTTTCTCCCTTTAGTCACGCTGCTTCACTAGCACTCATCCGCTTTTGGCGTAAATCTATTTGTACGTGTTTGTTTCGGCACTTTTTTAAAATAAATTCTGCACTCTTGCAGTGGTTGCCGAAGCTGAAGTGCTCATTCTAAGCCAAATCAATTGAAACGTTGTGTGTAAAAAGCGTAAAAATTAAAATCCACAAACAACATGAAAGAGTTGCAAAGAACAAAAAAGCGATTCTATGAAATTCATTTAGAAAAATATTCAATATTTTTATGGAGAAAAACACCAGTTATACGAATAAATCTGCCGAGAAAAAAGAAAAGAAAAAACAAAAAACGAATATGATAAAATAAAAAATTTAAATGGATTTTTTGGGAAATTTATTAAATAGTTCGAAGTGACTGACACGAGTGGGAGTTTTGGCATTTTAAGCGGAGTTGCCAGTGCTTTAAGAAAAGAATAAAACCTATGAATCTAATGAAACTAATGAATGTAGTGAATCTAGTGAATATAATGAATCTAATGAATCTAATGAATCTAATGAATCTAATGAATCTAATGAATCTAATGAATCTAATGAATCTAATGAATCTAATGAATCTAATGAATCTAATGAATCTAATGAATGTAATGAATCTACCGAAACTAATAAATCTAATGAATCTAATGAATCTAATGAATCTAATGAATCTAATGAATCTAATGAATCTAATGAATCTAATGAATCTAATGAATCTAATGAATCTAATGAATCTAATGAATCTAATGAATCTAATGAATCTAATGAATCTAATGAATCTAATGAATCTAATGAATCTAATGAATCTAATGAATCTAATGAATCTAATGAATCTAATGAATCTAATGAATCTAATGAATCTAATGAATCTAATGAATCTAATGAATCTAATGAATCTAATGAATCTAATGAATCTAATGAATCTAATGAATCTAATGAATCTAATGAATCTAATGAATCTAATGAATCTAATGAATCTAATGAATCTAATGAATCTAATGAATCTAATGAATCTAATGAATCTAATGCATCTAATGAATCTAATGAATCTAATGAATCTAATGAATCTAATGAATCTAATGAATCTAATGAATCTAATGAATCTAATGAATCTAATGAATCTAATGAATCTAATGAATCTAATGAATCTAATGAATCTAATGAATCTAATGAATCTAATGAATCTAATGAATCTAATGAATCTAATGAATCTAATGAATCTAATGAATCTAATGAATCTAATGAATCTAATGAATCTAATGAATCTAATGCATCTAATGAATCTAATGAATCTAATGAATCTAATGAATCTAATGAATCTAATGAATCTAATGAATTTAATGAATGTAATGAATCTAATGAATCTAATGAATCTAATGAATCTAATGAATCTAATGAATCTAATGAATCTAATGAATCTAATGAATCTAATGAATCTAATGAATCTAATGAATCTAATGAATCTAATGAATCTAATGAATCTAATGAATCTCATGAATCTAATGAATCTAATGAATCTAATGAATCTAATGAATCTAATGAATCTAATGAATTTAATGAATGTAATGAATGTAATGAATCTAATGAATCTAATGAATCTAATGAGTCTAATGAATCTAATGAATCTAATGAATCTAATGAATCTAATGAATCTAATGAATCTAATGAATCTAATGAATCTAATGAATCTAATGAATCTAATGAATCTCATGAATCTAATGAATCTAATGAATCTAATGAATCTAATGAATCTAATGAATCTAATGAATCTAATGAATCTAATGAATCTAATGAATCTAATGAATCTAATGAATCTAATGAATCTAATGAATCTAATGAATCTAATGAATCTAATGAATCTAATGAATCTAATGAATCTAATGAATCTAATGAATCTAATGAATCTAATGAATCTTATGAATCTAATGAATCTAATGAATCTAATGAATCTAATGAATCTAATGAATCTAATGAATCTAATGAATCTAATGAATCTAATGAATCTAATGAATCTAATGAATCTAATGAATCTAATGAATCTAATGAATCTAATGAATCTAATGAATCTTATGAATCTAATGAATCTAATGAAGTCAATAATTTTGCCCGTCCTTCTTTACGCATCACAAAGCTGGACGTTGAACAGCATTGATTATTCAATGGAACCGAGTACAATCCGCTCTTTAGACCTCTTTCCAAATGAGCGGATTGTACTCGATTTTCGGCTCAAGATGTGTTACGTACACTATGATAACCTAGTCAAATTTATAATTTTCTATAAATTTATAATAAAATTTATAATTTGATAACCTGTGAAATTTTTCCTAAACCTTATTAAAAAACCTAGTAACTTGGCTAATTGTATAAGTATGCCTAGCACGTCAAGAGCTGCGCCATAAGATCCATCCGCTCATATTAAGCGGAGCTAAAGGCGCAATCCACATTTCTTGTAACTTATGGGACAACACTGAGTCCTACTTGCATGAAACTCTAGTCTATTTGCAAAATCCAACTTGGATTTTTTTTCAGGCGTTAAGGAGTGTGTCATTCATATGTTGCCTCTTTCTCTCAAACTCAACCACAGAAGATCGTTGATAAAAGTCATTAAGTCGTAGTTACAACCAGATGGAAAACTTTTGTCCTGTAGACGCTGTTGAAACGATTGCATAAAGGTCGAACCAGAGTAGAAGAAAATGCTTCAAAAAAAATTCATAGCATGTCATACGGATCAGAAGCTATCCTTAGAAAATATATCGCTCACATAAAAGAAGACTTACCTTCAATAAAGGGCAGTCTCTACTTCCAGGTAGGATTGTGAATTTATGTGAAAAAAAACCAGTCGCAGATAAGGACAAACATGTCTGATTTTTTACTTCTTTAACGAATGATCAAAAGTTTCTGCTAATTTTGTCACAAAGAAGAACCTGTGCTCTTATCCGAGTTTCGTGAAGAAAATATTGGTGAAGAAAAAGGTTTGTTCATTAACAAAAAGTTATATAGCCTGTTTCAAAAGAGAAGAACATTTTCGCGCATGTTTGAAAATAAGCAAATAATATTAAGAGTGTTCTTCATTTTGATTGGTCCATGATAGAATAATAAGGTAGGCGCATATTGGAGAGGAAGTGAGCTAGATGTCAAAGTCAGCTGTTCGAATTTAAGTTTTTCTAGTTGTTGTTGCTAGCTTTATTGTTTGACGTTTATAGCACTCACAGCTTTGTTAGTGCAAAATTTGACATTTGAGCAGCCGTGAAAATATGAGCCTACCTTATTATTCTGTCATGGATTGGTCGACATTAAAAACAAATATTCAATTTTCTCTGAGCAGAAAAATAAATAAAAAAAAATTAATATATATTCCTTAATTTTGTTGTTCATCGCAACTGCGCTGCGGAAGTACTAAATGTTATTTTTCAAAATCAACCAATCAAGATTTAAAAAAAAAAAATGTGTTTCAGAAAATAATTTATCAGCCGGAATTTCAATTCACAATTTTTTTTTTTGAGAAAAGAATTTATTTTTTATGTAATTTGTTTTTGATTTCTCTCTCAAGATGCACATTGGTTGAGGTTCATAAAATGAGCGGCTAAAAATTGTCGAAGAAGTTGTCGAAGGACAATGAAACTTGACACATAGGCACTTTTTGTTTGAATAAAAAAAAAAATGGAAAAATCAAAATGATCCGCCCACTTAAACGCCCAGCTCCCATACAAAGTGAAAATTAAATTTTGACCTACGGCATTGTTTTTTGACACATAGCATTCTTAAACCCTCAGAATCATTTGTGTGAAATTTGAAAAATATCCGCCCACTTTTACGCCCACTTCCCATACAACTTGTATTGAAAAAGTGGCATAACTCTTTTGATTTTTAATGCATCAATTCAATTTTCACAACAAATAAATACTATAATTGTAGAATGGGCTCGTGAAAATATATACCTGATCCGCCCACTTTTACGCCCACCCCCTAAATAAAAAACAAATAGAAAAACATGAATAAGTAATTCAAGCTTAGTTTTGTAACATCATTATCGTACTCCAATTTTTTTGATTTGCAGCTTTAAGCGAAATCTATTTATAACGTCCAATTCTTCGCGAATGATGTAATCTACAGGCCCTATAGTCTTTATTCCTCGCTTCGTGAGCTTCCTCGGACAGCATTTTTTTACTGTTTTTTTTTTTAAAGGAGCAAGTAGGAGCAGCCGAATTTGTTTTTAACTTTTAGCTGAGACTTCTCGACATCTCAATTTGACATCTTTCGTTAAAGAGCGCTCCACAGCACTAAAAAGATGCAGTACACTGAAGTTGACAGATGAACTTTGAATTTTGATGTTGTTTTTATTTTGTTCTACGAAATTTTTTATAATGCTTTTGTCCAACTTTTTTTAATGCAAATCTCATCTATGACAATTGTCATTTACGAAAATATACAAAAAAGTCAAATGATTAGTTTACTTTGATTGTACCAAAAGATAGAAAAGAATATATTATGCGTGCTGTTTAATGCAACACTCTGTCATTTGGCTAAAATTAAGGAATGATGAATTTCTCAGAAATATAAGAACTTAAAAGTATATTTTATATCAAAAAATACATTAAAAAATCGATTTAATCCTGAAGATCGCTTATTCAAATTTCTGCCTACACTTGGGTCCAGTCAAATAAATCTTTAAATGAAACACAGCAAGATTTTCGTAAATAATTTATTTAAAAATTATTTCTTAGTTGAAAAGATTTAACAGCCTACGAGAATGGAAAAAGTTTAAAACTAACTGAAGATTTCTGTTTGCATTTTGAAATATTCATTATATGTGCAAATCCTGGAACTTTTAAGCTAAAAATAAAAACAATTTAAAATAATAAAATATCGCCCTGGTAACTCTACAAAATTTCGTTTCGTAATCCAGCTTCTAACGCAGCAGGATTTTGTCTTTCAAAATATTTTCATTTTTGTTAAATTTAACATTTTCGCTGCTTTATTTAAGAGAGTTAGAATTTTTATTGCCATTGAATAAAAAATAAATAAAGCAGTGACGCAGAGCAAAGCAACAGACAAACAGCTGCGGATTCGGTTTGATTGTTTTGGCCAAAATAAAAAGACACATGGATGGAAATTGTTATCCTTAAAGCTTTATTATTGTTTTGTTTTTTTGCTGAATATTTAGGATTTACGTTAAAAGCGCACGATATTTGTAAACGACAACAACAACAAAAAAACCATTACAATGATTTGATGTTGTTGCTTTTGACTGACTATTCAGGCTGTTATTTCAATGGTATTAATTTAGCAAATATTTCACAAGTTGAACTTTAAAGCTTGCAGCACAGCTAAAGATCAAAGAACCCAATAATTATTTGTGTTTGGTTTGTTGTTGCATTCGTTACGTTTTATTTGTTTCGTTTCGATGAATAGTTATTTAAGTCAATTAAAGCTAATTGCCACCGAAGTTTGTTGTTTGCAATTTAGTTAGATATGCCGGAAACGGAAATATATTTTAGCTATTTCCCACCCACCCCACGCAATACATTACACGTATAATTAGGAATTTGTTGCTAATTAAAAGCTGCCAATATAACCAGCAACAATAACAATAGCAAAAACAATAGCAAAAACAAAAACAAAATTGAAAATTATTTGTTTTAGAGTTAAGTTGGGGAAAAATTAATTTCGTACGTCGAACAGAAAATCGAATTTTCAATTAAACCCTTTCATTTATAGGGTAGATGTTTTCGTCTGTCTACAAGTACTCTGCATGACCAGAATTTATCATGGCATGTGGGCAGAAAAGCACTTCACGATTAAAGAAGGCGCGCGCGCTGCAAGCGTTTGAGCTTGAAATTTTAATGAACTTTAGAATTGAAATTAGCAAAATTAATATTATTTCATAGAAATATCGCTGATTGAGTTAAATTAATGTTCGGCACTTGGTTTCGATTAGGACCGCACTTATGTTGATGGCTTTTGTAATAATTACATGGCCTAGATGATGGTTTCGTTGTGAAAACAAGGTAAAAGATTCTGCTGATAAGAAGAGGGATTTTTATTGAAATGAAAGGTAAGTAAGGTTAAATAATATTTTTAAATTGTTGATACTTATTAAAAAAGGGGGTCTAACTAAAAGTGCAAATAAATTTCTATATAAATTTCTTATGAATCTAATGAATCTAATGAATCTAATGAATCTAATGAATCTAATGAATCTAATGAATCTAATGAATCTAATGAATCTAATGAATCTAATGAATCTAATGAATCTAATGAATCTAATGAATCTAATGAATCTAATGAATCTAATGAATCTAATGAATCTAATGAATCTAATGAATCTAATGAATCTAATGAATCTAATGAATCTAATGAATCTAATGAATCTAATGAATCTAATGAATCTAATGAATCTAATGAATCTAATGAATCTAATGAATCTAATGAATCTAATGAATCTAATGAATCTAATGAATCTAATGAATCTAATGAATCTAATGAATCTAATGAATCTAATGAATCTAATGAATCTAATGAATCTAATGAATCTAATGAATCTAATGAATCTAATGAATCTAATGAATCTAATGAATCTAATGAATCTAATGAATCTAATGAATCTAATGAATCTAATGAATCTAATGAATCTAATGAATCTAATGAATCTAATGAATCTAATGAATCTAATGAATCTAATGAATCTAATGAATCTAATGAATCTAATGAATCTAATGAATCTAATGAATCTAATGAATCTAATGAATCTAATGAATCTAATGAATCTAATGAATCTAATGAATCTAATGAATCTAATGAATCTAATGAATCTAATGAATCTAATGAATCTAAAGAATCTAATGAATCTAATGAATCTAATGAATCTAATGAATCTAATGAATCTAATGAATCTATTGAATTGAACTTCGTGATCTAATAAATCTAATGAATTTAATGAATCTAATGAATCTAATGAATCTAATGAATCTAATGAATCTAATGAATCTAATGAATCTAATGAATCTAATGAATCTAATGAATCTAATGAATCTAATGAATCTAATGAATCTAATGAATCTAATGAATCTAATGAATCTAAAGAATCTAATGAATCTAATGAATCTAATGAATCTAATGAATCTAATGAATCTAATGAATCTATTGAATTGAACTTCATGATCTAATAAATCTAATGAATTTAATGAATCTAATGAATCTAATGAATCTAATGAATCTAATGAATCTAATGAATCTAATGAATCTAATGAATCTAATGAATCTAATGAATCTAATGAATCTAATGAATCTAATGAATCTAATGAATCTAATGAATCTAATGAATCTAATGAATCTAATGAATCTAATGAATCTAATGAATCTAATGAATCTAATGAATCTAATGAATCTAATGAATCTAATGAATCTAATGAATCTAATGAATCTAATGAATCTAATGAATCTAATGAATCTAATGAATCTAATGAATCTAATGAATCTAATGAATCTAATGAATCTAATGAATCTAATGAATCTTATGAATGTAATGAATATAATGAATCTAAGGAATCTAATGAATCTAATGAATGTAATGAATCTAATGAATCTAATGAATCTAATGAATCTAATGAATCTAATGAATCTAATGAATCTAATGAATCTAATGAATCTAATGAATCTAATGAATCTAATGAATCTAATGAATCTAATGAATCTAATGAATCTAATGAATCTAATGAATCTAATGAATCTAATGAATCTAATGAATCTAATGAATCTAATGAATCTAATGAATCTAATGAATCTAATGAATCTAATGAGTCTAATGTATCTAATGAATCTAATGAATCTAATGAATAATTTATTAATGTAATGAAGTTTATGGCCTGAATGAATCTTTTTCATCAAGTATTATAAATATCAAAATCGTCTGTTTATCTGACTGAGACACATTTTCGTTGAGAGAATCATTTGCCAGGGTTAAATAATATATAAGATCTATTCACTTAATGTCTTGCATTAAATCCGTTGAAATGACTTTAAGGCAAAGTTCATAATTTCAGTGTGAGAGCATAAATTAAAGTATCTGAAAGAGGTGCGACTTTTTTATGGCTGTCAAGGACAACGGCCACTTCTTACTGTATTTTGTTATGCTTCAACATAAATATTTAACCCAGTTTTTGCTGTTTGTTCTGTGGCTGCTGTTTTACCGGAACACAGTCAAGCATAATAAAAGCGAAACCGATCCACAAATTTTTTGTCATGCATTTTTTGTTTTTTTGTTTTTGTTTGTTTTTTTTTTTTTTTTGCACAGATTATTTATTTAAATATGCAACGTTTTCGCCATCAACGTTAACAATCGTGGGCTGCAGGACGAACGGACGGACGCGTTGAACGAACGCTTTTATGCGGCAGTAGCACCACATCCGCACTTCCGCATCCGCTGTGTGTGCTACCAATATTTTTGTTTTGTTTCTCATGCTGGTTTTTATGTCAGCTAGTGTTTTTGTTGTTGTTGTTTTTGTTATTGTTGATGCTGTCAAGCGTATCATCAGCTTGTCCTGTCTGACCGACACATTAACAGCGGCTGTGGTAGAATCGGAAAAAATCGATGAACAAATGAATTGAGTGCAAAAGCAAAAAGAACAAAAAAACACAAAAAAAAAAGAAATGTTAAACAAAAAATATCTGTAATAAAACAAAGCACATAAAAAACATAAATAAAGCAAAGTGCGAGCATTTTGCAGAAAATTATAAATAACTGCATATAAACAGCGCGACCTTTGGCTGCTTATATAAGCATATTTTTTAACCTGATGGCATGATAAATTATTATGTTGCCGCTAATGTGTGTTTGAGTGTACTATTGTGCAGTCAGTATAACGGCAGAGTGTGTGGGTGTGAGTTTGGTTCGTGTGAAAAGGCCACTTTTGCTGTATGCGGCATAGACAAACCTGGCTTTAGGTTATTTGAAAAAAAAACCCGGTTTTATTAGAAATGTTCCATTTTCTTTAACTTTTGCGGAATACATATTATTTGAAAACTTTTTCAAATAGACGGTAGTTTTCTTGCTTGGTTGAACACGAATATGACTTCGAATTTTATAAATTCGTCAATTGGTCAATATGATTGGATTCAATATGCTGGACCATTACCTGGTACCCAATTTTTGATAAACATAGATTGGTTTTAAAAATTTTCAAATTCTTAATTATTTTTTAATGTTCGCTGTTTGTAATTTGAAAACTACATTTTGTCGAATTCACACATCTTGATATACTTATCTTATTAATGATACACCATTCTGTCAGAACGAGGCCAAAAATATGCAGCCTTTAGAAGCCTTTATAAGAAACTTGTAAAAAACTTTCTGTGAATTATAAAACTCGTTTGTGGTTGAGTGCAAAATATTATTAGTTAACCTCCTATACATCGCAAAAACAAGGCTTAGCTTGGTTTGGACAACAAAAACGTTTTTATGTTGCTAAGCGTTTTCCCATAGCGTATGTCAATCGCATGCTTCCCTCATTATAGGGTGCACCTGCCAAGCAAATTTAACAACGAAATGATGTCAATAATTATTTGTGATCTGATAACAATTGCTATCAACGCAAATCGATGAGCGGTATAGCTGCGAAGTTTTATTACTATGTTTGAAAAGGGTCAGTATAATTAAATCAAGCAAAGCTAATAACTCATTACAAATACTAAAAGGGTTTGTAATGACGTTGTGCCCTTCATCTCTGCTGCAGTTTTAGGTACAGCGATAAGGGGGCGAACTTCACATGGCAACGTGTCTGCCTGGCTCAACTTGGCGAGGCCAGCATTATCCATGTCAAAATCGTCTCAAGTCGACTCAAACCTCCGCGTGGTGTCTCCTGGAATCGTCAAAAAACTATCATCCGAATATATTTTGGCGGCGAATCTGAGCGGCAGGCTTCCTTTGGCCATCAAGCAAAGGTTGTGGGTTCTTGAACAAATTACATAACATTTCACATCCAGCAACACGAGTTTCTCGACGACTCATAACACAAAGATAGTTTTGGCCCAAAATGAACACTCAAATCAACAAATGGTCACAAGAATGCGTTAGATGCCAACGAGCTAAAATACATAGACACACGAAGATAATTCCACACAAAATATAAATTTCACAAGGTCGTTTTGAGCATGTTCATGTCGATTTTGTTGGCCCTTTACCAATATCAAATGGTTACAGATATCTGTTTACCCTAGTTGACCGAAACACACGCTGGCCTGAAGAGTATCCAATGAAAGATACCAACGCCAGTACTATCGTAGATACACTTCAAAATGAATACATCTCACATTTTGGAGTTCCGCTGGAAATTAGTTCCGATCGAGGACCTCAATTTACGTTCAGAGCATTAAGAAACTTCGTTAAGAATCTAGGAAGCAAACACATTACCACTTCTGCTTATCATCCACAAGCTAATGAGATTGTAGAACGATTTCACCGCCAACTAAAGACTTCTGGAATAGCGAGTAACAACCAGACAAATTGGTACGCAGAGCTACCACTAGTTCTTCTAGTACTCAGGTCCACGGTCAAACAAGATATTAAGGCTTTACCAGCTGAAATGGTTTTTGGTTAAACACTCAGGCTACCACAACAAATAGTAATACACAGCAGTCAGAACTTTAATTCGTCGGACACCTTATCCAAATTTAAAGAGGCCGTAGAAGATCAAAAGTCGAACATTGCGCATCACAGCACCAACTTCCAACAATATATATCTCGAGCCCTCAGTTTTTGTAAGTTCTTTGTCTTCGTCCGCAACGACACAATTCGTAAAACACTGCAAGAGCCGTACGATGGTCCCTTGGAAGTTATTGAGAGAACACTGAAATACTTCACAATTCGTAAAAATAACACTAACATAACAGTCAACATTGATAGACTTAAGCCCGCCTCCTTACCCAGCAGGAAATGGGTCGATCCGTCTTCGAAGACGTCTTCGAGACATGTCAGTTTCTTGCAAGACGGATCGATCCATTTCCATGTGTGTCATTGAAGACATTTTTAAACAAAATTCCATTTTGTAGTGCAACACATGTTGTCGAAATGTTTTCAAGGACGGCATGCGTCCATGTATTGCAGAACGGATGCAAACAGGGTTGCCACAGCCTAAAATTTTCTTTTACCAAAATTCCCAAAAATATTTCACATTTAAGAAAAAAATTTCACATCCACAAAAATAATATCAAATATGTGTGATCAATCAAAAAAACGAAATATTTTGAATTTTTGACATATGTTTCCTCCAATAAAATTATAATAACAAAACCTGTCTTTTATGACTCTAAATTTAGATTTCTTACTACAGATCAGTAATAACTGTTTATTGAGGACATTTTTCTCTTTTTTCCTCCTCTTACTTGATATTGCTCTTTGTTTTTTAAGCTGCTCTAAGTTACGCTT
The DNA here is from genome assembly GCA_958299015.1 of Tetanocera ferruginea. Taxonomy (NCBI): domain Eukaryota; kingdom Metazoa; phylum Arthropoda; class Insecta; order Diptera; family Sciomyzidae; genus Tetanocera; species Tetanocera ferruginea. Next base: position 28,593,096 of record OY282642.1, on the reverse strand, counting down.
TCAGCTCTTTTGTACGCTTATATTTTTTGTGGTGTAAGTTAGAGTAACATGCATAACTTGATTTATTTTGGTTCCTGTTGAAAAATTCGAAAAATTGAAAGAGCATTAAATAGGTTCTTTGCTTACCTATTTCAACAGTTTAATGAAAACTAGTAATTTTTCTGGCTTATTTCTTAATTTGTTTGCTTTTGGCACTGAGAATTTGTCATCGAACACAACTAATATTGTTGTATACCAGTATTCATGTATTCAGGTTTCAAATATTTTAAAACATGTAGCAGATATTATGGTTAACCGAGAAATTTCCAATGATTTTTCTTAACAGTGTTTGGAACTTAAAATTCAACATCTGAAAAGCGCTTTATTTTTGTTGCGATGATATTGAAGAAAACGAGTAATATTGAGTTTGAGTTTTACGGACTTTGGTACTACCCCATTTTTATATTTTAAATACCTGTTTTCAGTGTCACTGTCTAGAGAATCTGAATCTTGTTTTGTGCATGACATGTAACCGCGACTCTAATCCTTTAACCCTAAAATGTAATTAAATTATTAAGTATTACGATGGAACAAATTTATAAATGTTCTTTTCAATATGATGAAGGCCAATAATTTAAATACGTTTTTAAAACTAATTGGAGTTCGATAGTGGCCGAAATTCGACCTTTTCACTTTCATTCTCTCGATACAAAAGTAATGTGAAAAACAAATTTTCTTCATAAAAATTTAGCAAAAAATTTAAAAAAAAAAATTCGGTGCACTCGTTCTCCGCGCTTTGATTCATTTAAAAGAATTTAATCAAAATCAGCTAGAAAATGGTTTTTTACCATTTTCCCTACGCCTATTTATATATAGATAAAAAACAGAGACGATCATTTAAGGGCGGTAAGGTTTTTAACCATTTTTTATATGAATGCTCAACACCTCTAGAATATTGTGTCCAAATTTGAAGTCAATTCGAGTAAAACTAACGGAGGTACAAATTTTTAAGTAAGTGTACCTCGAACGTACAAACGTACGTGTAAAAAAACTTTAAAGCAGTTTTCCCACAAGTTGTGTTTTCAAAGTCCGTGTTCACTGACAGTCTTTTAGAAACTACTTGACCGATTGATTTCAAATTTTCTACATATAAAATACTTTCCTCCAACGTTGACTAAATTTTAGTGGTTTTTGATTTCAGATAATTTCCGACCGAGACATAGTGAACACCGCAAATTGCTATTTTTCCAAGACGCTCTAGGAAAAGCTCTGTCACCAGCTTGTTTTTCAATATATCTGGAAGAAAAAGAGTATTGTTAAAAGTACTCTTAATAACGTACAAAAGATTAAAACAAATTTGCTCAATCCATACTGCTAAAAAAATTCACAACAAAAGTGTTTTTCACGCTGAAACCCTTACTTCGCCCTTAAGCTTTTGGGAAATTTTCATAAAAATGTTTTTTGTTTTCACTAGAAATTTTACCAAAATGAAACTTAATTTCACATTTTCACATCGAAAACAAAATTTACCAGTTTTGGTAAATTTTTCACATTCTGGCAACGCTGGATGCAAAGTATAGACAAAATCATACGCTCTGCGAGCATAGCTTTGTTTTTTGGGAGTGAAATATTTATGCTCCGAGAGCATAATCAGTGCTGCCAGGTGTCAGCAAAAATAAATCCCCATTTTTGCATACACAAAAAAAAATTTCCCCGTTATGTACTTTGAGTTTCCCCATTTTTTTCCCCGTTTTTAAATTAAGAAAAAAGTATCATTTAAATGTAATAAAAATGAAATCATTTAATTTAATTATGACAAAAATAGATTCATAGATCAAATACGTACGTGTCCATAAAAATCATACAATAATTATAAGCAATATATTATTGATATTCGGGATAGAACCTTATGGCTGAGATCAACCTAACAATCATTGCAAAAATTGTTTAAATTTATTTCAAATATAAACATTATTATTATAAAGACTTAAACATTCATTATTTATATTAATTTCAAACATTTTTGAAATTTCATCAAAGATTTAGTGTGGAGAGTTCCGGAAAGAGAGCTATTATCAAGAGAGTTCTTTATTTTTGTATTGTTTACACCCTGCAGAAAAATGGACCAGATTTGAGTAGATCTGAACTAGTTTCCAAATGGAATAGTACTGGTTCCACTACAATATCGTTTTGCATTGAACGAACTGATGATTTTTACGTGTTGATGTCATATGAAAAGACAATTGTCCCTATAAACATTTCCTTTTCAATATATTTGTGCTAGTTCCATTGTCAATGGTTTTGAACTGGTCCGTTTTAATACAGCCCAGAAGTGGTCATTTGTAAGCCCTATTATCAGCATTATTTGGAACACGGGTTCGTGCAGTAAAACTGATTTAATTATTGTATAGTTTTAACTGTATATTTACCATTTACCATTTACCATTTTATTTTCATCGAATATGTTTGCGAAAGCTAAAAGAAGTACGGAATCTAAAAATAAAAACGGTCACGACACGTTTTGAGCGTGTTTGGTTTTTGATTTTGTTAGTTAGTGCTTGCTGACAAGAAAAACTAAGAATATAAAAAGAAATTCAAACTGTTCTATGCTGAGCGTCTTTTGCACTAGTTCCAAGCTAACTCCAATTTCACTAGAAATACACTAGTTGGTTTTTCTAATTGTCTCCAAAATAACTGCTGGGAATTAACAGCGAAAAAGCCCTTTCAGTACATGCCGCTTTGGTGAAGGCAAAAACTAAACGAAACTAATTTTTTTTTAAAACATGGAAACGTGTGGAAAATAAGAGGACATGGGACCGATGATGAAAATGATTTTTAAATCAATTAGCTTCAAAACTACCATTCGTTAAGTCAAACTTTTTGAAAATTTCTTCGCAAGCGGCAATAAGGAATTGTCTACAAGATGGCATTAGAAATTACATATTTTCCTTCGACAGGGTAGCTCTAAAATATAAAGCAAGGTACTTTACGTTTTATTTTTATTTTCCCCGTTTTTATCAATGTTTTCCCCGCCATCCCGATTTGAAAGAAAAATCCCGAAAAACGGGGAAAATCCCGCCACCTGGCAGCTCTGTTTGGGAGTGAAATATTTATGCTCCGAGATCATAATAGAGATAGAGAGAGAGAGAGATAGAGAGATAGAGAGAGAGAGAGAGAGAGAGAGAGAGTGAGAGAGAGCAAGAGAGGAAGAGAGGCAGAGAAAGTTATAGAAGTTGACTGCCAGATGAAAATATACAGGGGGTTTGTTTTTTAATTTTTTAGAATTTATTTTTAATATTAGAAAAAAATTAATGATATTAAATGATATAAAAAATTATGATATAAAAACAAACTAATGCTAAACAAAAATAGTTTGAAAGTTAATTAAAAAACACAAATATTAATAATTATAAAAACTATTTCTTTGGCTATTTTTTGCATTTCTGTTTCTTTAGCATTTCTATTTCTGAAGTCCTGCTTATGCAGCTTTTTTTCGATAGTCTAAGGACTTTTCTGCGGTGTGCTACAAACTCATCAAAGTCAAGATTCATTTGTTTGCTTAAAATAGATTCGATGTTTCCAAGCTTTCTGCCACACCGTTTCTTTAAAGCAACGATCTAGAAACATATTAATTATAAACTTAATTAATTATAAGCAATGTCCGGCTTTTAATCCCCCCGTAGCTCTTCGCTCAGATTCAGAAGGTTGATTCTACTAAAATTTGCTGCCGATCAACATCAACTCATTGAAAGTTCGCGTACATATATTTTTTTGTTTTTTTATTTCCTTTTTTTTATTTGGATTAAAGAAATTTCATTCTTTATCATTTTTTTAAAATTTTACAAAAAAATTTCACCAACAACAACAAAATATTTTCACAGAAAAATTGAATAAAAATGAAAAATGAACTGTTGACAATTGTCTCGAAGATTTAAAAATTTTAAAACAATTTCAAAACTGTTTTTGAGTGCATTGCAAAGCGTCAACGTTCGCTCTGAGCACATGATATAATTACTCCAAGCAGCGTTGCCAGAGAACCGTGGAGAAAATTCTTCATTGTGGTATTGAAAAATCTGAATTTCTACCAAAAATACTTCCTTTTAAAAGTTTTCGAAATAGGCGCATTGGAAAATAAACAAGTTTTTTTATCGAAAAATAATTATATCAACCCTGCATCACTAACCTTTGGCTAAGTTGCGTCACAACTAATTTTGGGTGTTTTTCACCCATAAAAGAAATTCTCAATAATAAGGACTGAATTTCTCAAACCTAAGAAATGTATTAGTTTCCAATAAAGTGCAGATTATTTTCGTCATTTTAAAATGTTTTGTTATGAAAAGAATGGTTATTTATCACAGTTAGAGCACGTTATCTGAGTTTTGCTACTAGGCTTCCTGGGTGTAATTCACTGAAAAAATGTATTTTATATCTAACCTGAGTGTAAAGCACACAAACACTTCCTATTTTAATCGCGCTGACACGCTTGTATCTCGGAGACCACTAGAAACTGAAAATTATTGAATTAAAAATATTGAGTAGAGAATATTGAAGAGAGACTGTAAGTTCGTCACGCAAGTATTGCATTAGAAATCTTACATAGAAAGTGTGACTGGGTGGATTCCAAAGGTTAGTGATGGAGGGTTAAGTAACATACATTTTTCAATTTTATATTTAAAATAATTCAAATCACTTGCCACTAGCAATTTGTACTCTAGGTTGATCTATAAAACAATTTAGATCTTTTAATAAAACATAACAAAACAAATGAGATCTTTTAATAATAATTCAATTCAGTTAATTTCAATAGAATATATATTTTATAAAGGTTGGTTAAATTTTAAGGGCCGATGTTGATTTTGAATAAAACACAAATTATTTAGAAAATTATTGCCATATTCGCGCAAAAGAGCCATTGTTTCGTTAGCTGTGTTAAGTGGCACCGTCCTGTTGAAACCACATAATGTTTACCACCCTTTAAAATAGAGTGGAAGTACTTGTATGCTTAGTATGCAAAAATTTTTTGGCTGGCATAAAATACTTCATTTTAGCAATGAAATACTTCAATCTTATTTTGGGTTGAAAATACTTCCAAATGAAGTATTTTACTTCCATATGGCAACGCTGACTCCAAGGTAGTATTGACGTTTCTGTTGGAAACGGACGTTTGTCCAAAAATATAACAAAAAAGAGAGCGCTCACAATCCGTCATAGCATACAATTAATTTTCACTGGTCACATTCAGCGCACCCAACAGTTGCCAACTGCTAAGTCAAAACTTGATGCTCATAAATATGAAGTTGCGCATTAAAATGCGTTTAAAAATAGAAAATTTTTAATTTGTCGGTAAAATTTCCATTCGTATTTGATACAAAGCTTGATATTTCATAAACTTGACAATTCTTCTGAAACTTCAATACCAATAATAGTGCTCCCTGATGTGTTGCTGTCACAACAGTTGACACAGCTGAATGTGGTCAACGAATATAACAACGAACAGCTGTTTTTGACAAGGGTTCGTTTACTTGTAGCTGAGAGAATCAACATTTGTCAACACAACCTGGTAAAATTATTCTATCATGCTCTGAGCATTACAAAAACAATATTTTTTGTTGATAGACGAGCGTTGAATTGCTCTCTGAGCATTATTGAAAAAAATTTTTATGGGGTTTGTTGCTGACAATATGATGACGTTTCTTGCAAGACGGATTGATCCATTTCTATGGGTGTCTTTGAAGAAATTTTCAAACAAAATTCCACTTTGGCTTGCAAGACAAGTTGTTGAAATGTCTTAAAGGACGACATGCGTCCATGTATTGTAGAACGGATCCATAGTTTAAACAAAATCATACGCTCTCCGTGCATGGTTATGTTTTTTTTTGTGAGAGAAATTTCATTTGTTTGCATAAAAGTTATTTATTAACAATGACTTGTTTTTCAGAACGTCAGGGTTCGCTCTGAGTATGCGTACTTGGTCTTCGAAGACTTCGACTTTGAGGACTCATATTCCAACTGGGAACATACAAAACGCACACACTTTATAAAATATACACTTTTATATTTATCATAAAAATATTATCTAAGAAACAAAATATTGTCAAGCATTATTAATCAAAAGTTTTCATTTATAAAAATCATTACAAAAATTGTATTCAATAAAAACGGTTCAAAAAATAAAATGTAAATAAAATTAAAATTAACAAAAAATATATTCATTTGTGGACACACCCACAAGTTATTACTCCCTTTTGGGCAGAGAAGAACCTGTCCTCTTATGCGAGTTTCGTGTAGAAACTTTTCGCATTTGATATCCTCCGCGAAACAATTTCGCGATGCTATTCGTGAATTAAACTAATTAAATTAGTTGTAGCAAAAACATAAGAATGTTAATTTTATACCATAGTACAAAAAGATGGGGTGCACATTAGACCGTCTCGCCACATTCGATCGTCTCTTGAAAAAGAATTTCAACGCACACAAGCTTATCTGGAGCATTATAGAAGGAAGGATTTATAGGCATTTAGATTTTTTTTTTGTAACCGAAATTAGGGATCACGTAGCGACATATTTCTTTATTATTTCTGTATTTACCGTCTGATGTTAAAGAATGATATGTTAGGTAAAAAATTCTTATTTAAAAGTTTATAATTCTTAAAAAATAAGTTTTTAGAACTTGATGCCAAATAATTTAATGAAGTCAAATAGGTTGCTACAACAACAATATTCTTTGCAGAACAAACCGAGCAGACAAGACCATAGTTTCGTCGGACGCTACTCCGACTCATCAGTAGTCTCTGCGGTTTATGCAGTCCACTAACTTTGATAAGCTAATAAGCTCAACTGTAGTAAAACCAAAACGGAATTACCCAAAAAGCTTTGACTTCTCCAAGCCGTGTTTTTCTACTCTTTTGCTAGTCGCAAAATTTCAAAAAATTGACTACATTTATTCTGCAAAGATTTTGTTGTTGCGCTTTTTGAAAATTTTTTTTTTCGAAACTTTCCTTTAATAACGCTTTCGATTAGCTGTGATTAGGTTTGCGGCGAAATTTAGTTTTTCGATACGGTCTAGTGCACATGATACCAGTGTGCCAAATAAAGGTTAAAAAACTCCATCAATTAAGGTAAAGATTAAAATTTCAAATAAGTAATGGTTTGTTTGAACTCCATTTCATGTAAGGTTTATCTGAAAACTGGTTTTTTTTTTGTCGAAAATATTACAACACTAGCCTGCAGCCATTAATGCATGAATAATGTTATAATAAACGGAAGTGGAAGTACAAAATATTTGGTGAGCAAAAAATATGCACATAAAAGCATACACTGCGGCGCATGTTGAATTCGTGTGTGTATGTATGAGTGTATGTGTATGTTTGTGTGTGTCGGTGTTTTGGCGAGTTTGGCAGAACTTAATATTATTGTTTTGATATATTAATTGAATGATTTATAACACATAAAGCAAGGGTTTGATTTATTATAGTTTTGCGAAATTTGAAGCATAACGCTAGGCGCCTTAAAGTTGTGCGCAGTTCCATTAACATTTTAAGGAACCATTTTTTGCCCACCCATTAAATATATCAAAGAGTTTAACCACATTTTAAATATAAGTTAAGGCGTTTGTGTGAATTTTTTTATGACATAGAGATAAAAGAGTTGGTTAAACACTGTTGGCTGCCAGCGACATTATTTAAAATTGTTCAACTCTAAAATTCAGTCATACTTTAAGGCTATATTTACTGACTGTGGTCACGTCGGTTAAAACAAAAAAAACAAAACTTCTAATTTAAGCAAATAATTTGCTTTTACCAAAGGTTAACATTGTACACGCTGTTGTCGCTTTTATTTGTCTTCTCTTTTTTGCTTGAACGCCTTACTTTAGGCCATCATTTATTTTGTTGCGCTTTTTCTAGCTGCTGCTGTTGCTGTTGCTGCTGTTATTGCCTGGCCCAAAAATTGCTAACGAGCGAAAAATCTTCTAATATTTGTCCTTGTAAAAGGCAATCTAATAAGCGTTAAGAAAACGACAAATGAATAAGAGAAAAAAAAACAACTTCAGTTAGGTTTATATAATATATACCATAAAAAAGCAATGATGACAAAGTTTCTCGGCAAGGATAATAATCATATAATAATAATCTAAATGATGACGAAGATGCCGACAATGCTTTGAGCTGGGTTTCGCTGAGCAGCATGACAGTTTTTCTTACTAAAGCAGACAGTTACGGCGCAAAAAAAAAATGTGTGACCCTTTTTTATGGCTACCTCGCACATCTTCATGGTCGTCTTCATCAGAAAAATCCCGTCTGATAGACAAACAGAAAGATAGACAGACAGACAATTGCTAAGTGGGCTCAAATGCCAAACGTAGCATTTTGTGCGATGCCAGCGCTAATGGCAGGAAGGACTACTGCAGGATAAGCTGCTTAAGGGTGTGTTGGATAAGAACTCTAATTTAAAATAAGCAGGCTGAAATGTCAAAAAAAAACAATATATATTGGAAGATAGTGTTGTTGCTGTCGTTATAGTGCAAATATTTGCCTTAATGAACTTACAAATAGCTCGTCCTTCAGAAAGTTATCGATTAGAGCTGAACTGTCAAGAAAAGTTATATATTATTTGCAATTAATTTATATTGCTTTTAATATAATTGCAAAGCATTAGTTTAAAATTAATTGAAACAATCCGTAAAAATTCAAGGTTATTCTTATCTTATTAGATATGTTATTTTATAAAAATTTTAATTGACTTAAGTAAATTGTAACAAATGAAATTGATATAAAAAAAAAAAAATTAAAAAGAAACGAAAACAGAATTCAAAAATTTTAAACCTTTTAAGGGTTAAAGATTCGATTAGCGTTGAAACAAGCAAAGAGAAAATTTATTTGATCATCAAGAAACTTAAAATTAATAAACAATAACTTTGCTTGCTAAAAATAAAATTGCATTTGTTGTAGTTTTTATTTTTGGAGTAGCAATTTTTTAATATTTTTCACACATATTTAGGTAAATATGTAAACTTTTCAGCACACCATGTAAAAGTGTAAACGTAAAACAGCAAGAGAATTAAAAAAAAGAGCAACAAAAAATAAGCGTGCATGCATATTTTAACTTGTTCAAAAGCAATTATCTGTGGCAACTTTTGTTTAACGTTTAATCCTGGTATGAATGTATGAAAACGTATGCATGTGAGAGAAGTGAGCTGTAGCTGCTAGCTTGATGTAGACCAGCATGCAAGCACTTGTGCATTGCTGTGTTGGTGTCAGTGTCAGTGCCTGTGAGGTTAAGTCTGTTATAGTTTTTGTAATTTTTTATTTTTTATATTTTTGTTTTTATAACGTATGGCAAACTTTGTGCGCCAATTTGTTGCACGTTTGGCTGCTTGCTTATGTGAAAATAATGTTGTTTTATAAATTTTGGAGTGCTTATATGTTTTTTTCCTTAAATACAAATTAAAGCTTTTTGAAAGCGCAAGAATTAACCTAAAATTTACATTATAAAATTCAAATACATATTTCCAGGAAAAAATGATATTTTTAAATAGAATGCAAAAAAAGCAAAAACGAAAAACAGTGAACCAAATAAATCTAATGAATCTTATAAGACTAATGAATCTAATGAATCAAATGAATCTAATAAATCTTATGAATCTAATGAATCTAATGAATCTAATGAATCTAATGAATCTAATGAATCTAATGAATGTAATGAATCTAATGAATCTAATAAATCTAATGAATCTAATAAATCTAATAAATCTTATGAATCTAATGAATCTAATGAATCTAATGAATCTAATGAATCTAATGAATCTAATAAATCTAATGAATCTAATAAATCTAATGAATCTAATAAATCTAATGAATCTAATGAATCTAATGAATCTAATGAATCTAATGAATCTAATGAATCTAATGAATCTAATGAATCTAATGAATCTAATGAATCTAATGAATCTAATGAATCTAATGAATCTAATGAATCTAATGAATCTAATGAATCTAATGAATCTAATGAATCTAATGAATCTAATGAATCTAATGAATCTAATGAATCTAATGAATCTAATGAATCTAATGAATCTAATGAATCTAATGAATCTAATGAATCTAATGAATCTAATGAATCTAATGAATCTAATGAATCTAATGAATCTAATGAATCTAATGAATCTAATGAATCTAATGAATCTAATGAATCTAATGAATCTAATGAATCTAATGAATCTAATGAATCTAATGAATCTAATGAATCCAATGAATCTAATGAATCTAATGAATCTAATGAATCTAATGAATCTAACGAATTTAATGAATCTAATGAATCTAATGAATCTAATGAATCTAATGAATCTAATGAATCAAATGAATCTAATGAATCTAATGAATCTAATGAATCTAATCAATCTAATGAATCTAATGAATCTAATGAATCTAATGAATCTAATGAATCTAATGAATCTAATGAATCTAATGAATCTAATGAATCTAATGAATTTAATGAATCTAATAAATCTAATGAATCTAATGAATCTAATGAATTTAATCTAATGAATCTAATAATCTAATGAATCTAATGAATCTAATGAATCTTATGAATCTAATGAATCTAATGAATCTAATGAATCTAATGAATCTAATGAATCTAATGAATCTAATGAATCTAATGAATCTAATGAATCTAATGAATCTAATGAATCTAATGAATCTAATGAATCTAATGAATCTAATGAATCTAATGAATCTAATGAATCTAATGAATCTAATGAATCTAATGAATCTAATGAATCTCATGAATCTAATGAATCTAATGAATCTAATGAATCTAATGAATCCAATGAATCTAATGAATCTAATGAATCTAATGAATCTAATGAATCTAATGAATCTAATGAATCTAATGAATCTAATGAATCTAATGAATCTAATGAATCTAATGAATCTAATGAATCTAATGAATCTAATGAATCTAATGAATCTAATGAATCTAATGAATCTAATGAATCTAATGAATCTAATGAATCTAATGAATCTAATGAATCTAATGAATCTAATGAATCTAATGAATCTTATGAATGTAATGAATCTAATGAATCTAATGAATCTAATGAATCTAATGAATCTAATGAATCTAATGAATCTAATGAATCTACTGAATCTAATGAATCTAATGAATCTAATGAATCTAATGAATCTAATGAATCTAATGAATCTAATGAATCTAATGAATCTAATGAATCTAATGAATCTAATGAATCTAATGAATCTAATGAATCTAATGAATCTAATGAATCTAATGAATCTAATGAATCTAATGAATCTAATGAATCTAATGAATCTAATTAATCTAATGAATCTAATGAATCTAATGAATCTAATGAATCTAAAGAATCTAATGAATCTAATGAATCTAATGAATCTAATGAATCTAATGAATCTAATGAATCTAATGAATCTAATGAATCTAATGAATCTAATGAATCTAATGAATCTAATGAATCTAATGAATCTAATGAATCTAATGAATCTAATGAATCTAATGAATCTAATGAATCTAATGAATCTAATGAATCTAATGAATCTAATGAATCTAATGAATCTAATGAATCTAATGAATCTAATGAATCTAATGAATCTAATGAATCTAATGAATCTAATGAATCTAATGAATCTAATGAATCTAATGAATCTAATGAATCTAATGAATCTAATGAATCTAATGAATCTAATGAATCTAATGAATCTAATGAATCTAATGAATCTAATGAATCTAATGAATCTAATGAATCTAATGAATCTAATGAATCTAATGAATCTAATGAATCTAATGAAAGTAATGAATCTAATGAAAGTAATGAATCTAATGAATCTAATGAATCTAATGAATCTAATGAATCTAATGAATCTAATGAATCTAATGAATCTAATGAATCTAATGAATCTAATGAATCTAATGAATCTAATGAATCTAATGAATCTAATGAATCTAATGAATCTAATGAATCTAATGAATCTAATGAATCTAATGAATCTAATGAATCTAATGAATCTAATGAATCTAATGAATCTAATGAATCTAATGAATCTAATGAATCTAATGAATCTAATGAATCTAATGAATCTAATGAATCTAATGAATCTAATGAATCTAATGAATCTAATGAATCTAATGAATCTAATGAATCTAATGAATCTAATGAATCTAATGAATCTAATGAATCTAATGAATCTAATGAATCTAATGAATCTAATGAATCTAATGAATCTAATGAATCTAATGAATCTAATGAATCTAATGAATCTAATGAATCTAATGAATCTAATGAATCTAATGAATCTAATGAATCTAATGAATCTAATGAATCTAATGAATCTAATGAATCTAATGAATCTAATGAATGTAATGAATCTTATGAATGTAACGAATATAATGAATCTAATGAATCTAATGAGTCTAATGAATCTAATGAATCTAATGAATCTAATGAATCTAATGAATCTAATGAATCTAATGAATCTAATGAATCTAATGAATCTAATGAATCTAATGAATCTAATGAATCTAATGAATCTAATGAATCTAATGAATCTAATGAATCTAATGAATCTAATGAATCTAATGAATCTAATGAATCTAATGAATCTAATGAATCTAATGAATCTAATGAATCTAATGAATCTAATGAATCTAATGAATCTAATGAATCTAATGAATCTAATGAATCTAATGAATCTAATGAATCTAATGAATCTAATGAATCTAATGAATCTAATGAATCTAATGAATCTAATGAATCTAATGAATCTAATGAATCTAATGAATCTAATGAATCTAATGAATCTAATGAATCTAATGAATCTAATGAATCAAATGAATCTAATGAATATAATGAATCTAATGAATCTAATGAATCTAATAAATCTAATGAATCTAATGAATCTAATGAATCTAATGAATCTAATGAATCTAATGAATCTAATGAATCTAATGAATCTAATGAATCTAATGAATCTAATGAATCTAATGAATCTATTCTTATATCGATGTCGATATTGATATCTATATCAATTTCATTGTCAATGTCAATGTCAATGTCAATGTCAATTTCAATGTCAATGTCAATGTCAATGTCAATTTCCATGTCAATGTCGAAGTCAATGTCAATGTCAATTTCAATGTCAATGTCAATGTCAATGTCAATGTCAATTTCAATCTAGATGTCAATGTCAATTTCAATGTCAATGTCAATGTCAATGTCAATTGTCAATTGTCAATTGTCAATTGTGGATTGTCGATTGTCGATTGTCGATTGTCGATTGTCGATTATCGATTATCGATTATCGATTATCGATTTTCGATTATCCATTATCGATTGTCGATTGGCGATTGTCGTTTGTCAATTGTCAATTGTCGATTTTCGATTGTCATTATTATTGTCGATATTGATGTCAATGTCGATTTCGATTTCGATGTCGACATGGATATATTGTTAATAGAAAAAAGTAATTATCAGAAGTAAATTTTTAAATTACCGTTGCACGTATCATTAATTTTAAGGCTCTTCAACCTGAATCCGTTTGTCGATTTTTTTGACCAACGTCAATACACGTGTTACTTTAATTCTTATTTGTTTGTCTCTGCTACCAGAATGCATTGTTTGTAGTCTGTCATTATTTCATGTGTTGGACTGAGTTTTTATAATAACTGAACATTTTAATCTACTGCACAACTGTGAAATAAATAGCGTTAAGCCTATAAGTATGCTATTACATTTTTAATACTATTTTAAAATTAAGCTCAGAAATATAATTGCAATTTTATTATTATTTTTGTTGCTATGTGGTTAGACTTCACTTGTGTTGAAATTGAGTTCACGTATGTGCTGCGAAATAAATAAAATTAAAAATGAAAAAGTAGGAAGGAGAAACTTAAGGTGTGTTGTTTATTTTGTGTGTATATTTGTTTTATAAATTCTAAAATCTAATTAAGACTTTGCTTTTTTTGCTGTCTTTTTGAGCATTTTCATTGCTTTATAATTTTAAATGCAATCGTCCAGCACACAAGCAAACTGCAAAAATTAAGTGTAAGCTTTTAGGCGATTGATTAACCGCGCTACTGTCTCTTCCTCACTCACGCACTCACTGTGAATGAGTGTGACAAAAGTTAAGCTGATCTCTGCTAATTCAATTTAAATGTTTCAATTCGACAATAATTTCCAGCATTCTCACAAAGCAGCAAACTGTTTAGCAACAAAGCCGAGCGTAATAAGCTTTCAGCCTATAAGTAGGCCACATTTCAGGATGACACAGCGCGTTAAGCAGCGTAAAAGCAGGCAGAATGAATTGCAGAATTTCAATTTAAGTGTGGCAGAGTGGGGAAAGGTGTGAGCAAATCAAAATGCCCTAAACAAAAGTCAGGCATGAAACAGGATAACAGCCTAGAACGCTCTAGCTTGGGGCGTCTGCCTTAGTTATTTGGTTGTTGTTTTAATAGAACGGGTCTTTAATGAATGGCTTCAAAATAAATTATACCGTCATTAGTGCGCGATTATAGCGCAACAAATACAACAAATTGCTCACTAAAATTGCCTATATTTGTCCATCACTCTCTGTTCTTAGGCTATATTCCCAAGGGCCTAGTTATAGGCGCCTACTCCATCTGCCAATAACGCGAATTGCTTGGTCAAGGGATGGTTGGTGATATGAAATTCGATTTGATAAACAATTTATATAAAGTTCATTAAGCCAAACGGCAAACTCCGACAAACTTTAACGCAGATATAATGACAGCAATTAAAATAGCCATTAATTATGGGCAGTTTCGGTGTTGAATTGAATTGTTCTTGAATGTTTCAATAGAAGCTCTGCATTGATTGTAGAGCAAGTTAGAGAAAAAAACAAAAAATAAAAAATACATGTATTTGCGAGAGCGTCTGAAAGCATGCTAGACTTACAGGCAAATAATAAAAATAAACCCCTTTAAAGTCAGCTCCATGACCAGAACAAAGTAACAAACAACTTTTGTGAATTGTGTATAAAAAACTTATTCCTTGTGTTACAATTCCTGCACACTCTCTTCATTTACCTCACTAACTGTATAACAAAGTCTGAACTACAAGTTTAGCCAGGAAAAGGCAAAAGAAAAAAAACACAAAAAATTCCCCCATGAATTTATCATTTTATTTGCGTCAACAACATGCTTTTGTCATCATTAAACCTTTTATGCTGCGAAATTTTTCAAGTCAACTTTTTTCACTCTCTCTCTCTCTTTTTTCTGTCTCTTTGTTTTTTTTTTTGTATCTAGCTGGCATTCTTTTGTATGTGGCTTGTTAAGTTTTTCTTCTTTTAAGCGGTAGCATTATGTAGAGTATTTTATAAATGCGCGTTGCCTTGGTTACCATTAAATTTACATAAATTTTCCAGACAAAAAAAGTTAAAAAAAAAAAAATATAGGATAAAGGGTCACAATAGAAGAAAGGGATCACGTGAAAGGTTTGCTGCAGCAGCAGCAGCAGCAGCTAGTGTATGCTTTGTTGTCAAGTAAAGTGTTTTGATTAAGCATGTTAGAAAATTTCTACAATTTTCTTTGAGGGAAATAATTTGTCAAACGGGAATTGCGGACTTTAAACGTATTAAGGTTGGGTGTGAGTGTCCTTTAATGACACTGGTATGAGTTATTATTTTCTCTTAGCATTACATTTAGTGACACTTTGTTGTAATAAAAAATAAAAAAAAAACATAATTGCATTTTCTTAATAGCTAAACTTATCTTGGTATTAACCCTTTTTCAACGGATAATTGACATTTTTTTACTTAATTCTTAATTTTAAACTTGACAACAACTTTACACACGCGCCTTAAGCACTGCACGAGTCATGCCCCAAATAAGTTTTTAATGTTGTACTGCTCATATTTTGCAAAATTTTGTTTAGATAACAAGAAATTGAAGCAGAACCTATACTTCTACATACATATTTATTTTATTAAATTATTAAAAATTCTATAAATTACTATTTAGTATTTTTTATATTATATAAATTACACGGTATTCATTCTACCAAAAATCTTCTAGAATGATTCTAAAAAAATATGATAGTGGGCACCTCTAAGAGTGCAATGCAAGTAGTCCGAGGTCTTGGTCGACACGCACGCCTCCAATACAACCCAAAAACTGAAAATGCAATAAACAAGCCCCTGTGTAACCTACAGAGATACAATTTGGAACGTATGTTTTTTATGATAAAATAAAGATGATTTTTAAAAATGGACATCATCCGCGCACGGACACGCCTACCTACCATACATCGCAAAAATTGAAAACTGCATAAATAAGCTCATAATTAACCTACAACAATAAAATTTGGTGTATATTTGTATCGATGTAAAACGATGTATTCGAAAAATGGGTGTCATCCGCTCACGGACACGCCCACATCCCATACAACCCAAAAATTGAAAACGCAATAAATAAGCCTATGCTTAACCAACAGAGATAAAATTTTGCACGTATGTTTTTTATGACAAGACAAAGATGGTTTTGAATGGAAGTCATTCGTCCACGGACACGCCTACCTCCCACACAACCCAAAAAGTTTAAAACTGAATTAATAAGATTATGTTGGTCATAGAGAGATCAAATTTGGTATGTATGTATTTTATACCAAAATTAAGGTGTGTTCAAAAATTGGAAGTGATCAGTCCATGGACACGCCCACCTCCCATAGCGAAAGCGTAATACAGGCATTAACTGTGAGCTACAGGAATAAAACTTGGTATGTGTTAATTTTTTCTCAACATTTAAATGCATATAAAATATAGGCTTTATACGCTCACGCCCATTTTCAATAATATTGTGTTTTTGTTTTTAAAGTAGGTTTGGGGTATTTCATAGTCGGCCTGGACCGACTTTAGATTTTCTTTACTTGTTTTTTGCTCAATTTTATATATGAAAAATTATTGTTAATCATACGCCCTGTTGTACTCTCATACAATTTTTCTTCAACATTTAAGTGCATTTAAAATATAGGCTTCATCCGCCCACGGACACGTCCATTTTCAATAATATTGTTTTTTTATTGTTTGAAAAGTAGGTTTGGGGTATTTCATAGTCGGCCTGGACCGACTTTAGATTTTCTTTACTTGTTTTTTTGTTCAATTTTGTATATGAAAAATTATTGTTAATCATACGCCCTGTTGCACTCTCATAAAATTTTTTGACTTAAATGTCTCATGAAAAAGTTTTTTTTCGAATAACTTAAACTTTTATTTGTCTACATATTAATTGTGCGCTATTCATTCTATTCTCTCTTGCCAGCCTCCTCTTAAATTGCCATAAATCCTCCTTGACAAGTGTTGTTTTTGTTTTTTATCTTCATATTTTTCTTAAAAAAAAAAAAAAGTTATGTCGCTAGCTTACTGTAAAATAACTATTATTCCAACATTATAATTCATGAGTTCAACTTTTTTGCTGACTTTTTAGTCGTTATTTTTTTAACGACATTTGCTTTGTTTTCATTCTTAATCGTGCTTTTCCGCAAGCGTGTTAATGTGCGTGTGCGTTTAAACAAGCGTTTGTATGGATGTGTGTAACAAACATTTGTGCGTTTCTTTAACTTGTTTTTAATTCATTTTGCAGCTTTTGTGTGAAGTGAAAATGAGCAAATAATTTCTGATTGTCTGGAGTGAAAAATAGTTCATAATGTGTGAACATGGCCACACTTTGACGAGCTCTTTTTAACGAAAAACAAATAAAAAATGGAAAAAGAAAATTGTTTTAAAAAAGTCATACGGAAAATTTCGTTCATAGAATTATTGAGCTTCTATTTAAAGCGTTAGTTAGAGTGATTTTTTTCCTTCAGTGAAGCTAACAATTAAGAATATCATTGAATTTAATTAAAACTTATATGTTTGAATTTTTTAATTAAGTTGCACATTTTTTTTTTCTGCATTGTAGTTTAAACTTTTAAACGTTAGTGTTTGGAGTAAAACGTTTTAAAGTTTTTTAGTGTTTATCACGCGCCATTGCTAAACTGATAAGAATCTTAAAATGCGCCCGTTACAGTAATGCCAACAACATACATACATACATACATATATTCCGCTAGATAGAATTCCCTGTTTTCATTGTTCGCGTGACTGGCGCTAATTAGCAGTTGTAACAAAAGCAACCGAACGATTCAATTTCTAGTTTTTCTTTTCGTTTCGCTTTTTCGCTCATTACAACGTTTTTCGATTATTACGGAAGATTACGTCCATGGCAACTAGCCGATAGCATGGTCTAAGCCTTAGGTTTGTGTCTGCTGGCTTGTGGGTTCTGCTTGCGTATTTGTATGTTTGTCTGACTTTGTCTTTGTGTGTGTGTGTGTGTGTGTTTGTGTGTGACTTCAACACTCTGCTAATGGCGTTGCAAACAAAAAGCAAAACCAACACTAGTTTAAATTGTTTTCAATTAGATTGAACTTAGCATGCAAAATGGCGCAAAATTGTGATAATTTCAATTTGAAAAAAAAAAAAAAAAAAAAAAACAACGACAACACCAACCAAATTACCAACAACGAACACGCGAATTAAGAACAAAGCATTAGCTAGGAATTAAAGCTTTGTTGAAAATTAATTCGACTTAATAAACGTTTGTGACACCGCGTTTATTCTGACTATGAGACATTGTTTTCATTTTTAATTATTTGATCTGTTATTTTTACAGTTGTTTTGATGGAATTTGCAAATTTTCTGTGCATCTGTTGGTTTTTAGTCTTTAACTTAATTATTGTTCATGTTTAGACATACAACATTGAGTTTTGCTTAATATATAATAGCTTGCAGTAAGCTTAGCAATAAAGTAGCAAAATTCAAAATAATGTTCAAAGATTTAATGATGTAAAGAGTTAAAACTTTTTAACTTTAAATTAAATAAAAAATACAAGGAAATAACGTTATAAGGTCTTTCTTATCTCCTGTTTGAGTTTTCCATATTGAGTTTTAGTTAGTAAGCATTCTGATGATTCGCTTTATATCTGTTTTTATACAGACCAATATGTTTATATAAAATTCATACAAAATAAATCTTTTTGATATGACAAGCTTATTATTTATATAACCTTAGACCATCATCTTATCCTGTTATAGTCACTGCTAAGCTTTAAACTTTAAACTAACAACAAATACATCTTCTATATCCACTAACACTCCCCCCCTCTCCCCAAGTTAACATAAATAGTTTTAATAACGCTACACAAACCTTTCTCTGTCTTCTTCTCACACTTAAGGCGAAGCTAACAACAAATTTCGCTGATGTTAGCAATGATAGCCAATTCATCATGTCTCGGCTTAGAGACCGTTATATATATATATGAGAATGTGCATTGAAGGTATAACCTAAACAAGTGCTATGGTATCAATTCAGCAAAAAAGTCTTCCGACAGACCCAATCGAGCTAATAAAATTCGTCTAAATTTGTATGAAGGTATTAATATTTCACCTCAGGTAGTGAAAAGTGACCGCATGCTTTTGCCGCATGCAGTTTAAAGTATGCATATCTGACATCTGCAATGATAACATTCTAATTTAAAAACTAGTTAGGTATATCTTTGACTTGGCCGAAGTTAAAATACGGCCGATTCGTAATGGTTCAAAATTTTTTAATTGTAGCTTTTTTTGTATGAGATTTCAAAAATTTCAATATTCTTTATATGAAAAAAATATATTTAAATACATTTATATGACATAATTTTTATGAAATAATGCAAAGAAAATCAAATTGTTTTCCTGCTAAGTAAAGACAAGCCTCTTTATAAAGTTTTCAATTTGGAGTTGTATGGGAGGTGGGCGAATTTTCTAACACGCATCAGTTTTGATATAAAATACACAAATACCCAATTTCAGTTCTGTAGCTTAAATATTAGCCTATTTATAGAGATTTCACTATTATGGGATGTATGGGAGGTGGGTGTGTTCGTAGGTGGATGACGCCCACTTTTCTTCCACAATTTTGTTTTGACATAAAATACAAACGTATCAAATTTTTTTCCTGTAGCTAAAAAAATTAGAGCTAAATTTAAATTTTAGAGTTTTAAATTTTGGGGTTATTTTGGAGATGGGCGTGTTCGTGGATCGATGAAGCCTATTTTTCTAACACGTTTTAAGTTTTATATAAAATGAATAAATATCTAATTTTATTTTTGTAGCTTCGACAGAAGCCTATTTATATATTTTTCAATTTCGGGTTTGTTTGGGAGGTGGGCGAGCTAGTTGGGGGATGACGCCCATTTTTCTAACACGTTTGAAGTTTTATATAAAATGAATTAATACCTAATTTTATTTTTGTACCTTCGACAGAAGCATCTGTATATTGTTTTAAATTTTAGGGTTCTATGGGAGGTGGGTGTATCACGCCCATTTCTCGAAACGGCTTAGTTTTGCTTTAAAATTAAAAATACCTTATTTTATTTATGTAGCTTTGACACAAGCCTCTTTATATTATTTTCAATTTTGAAGTTGTATGGGAGGTGGGCGTGTTTGTTGGTGGATGACGGCCATTTTCTAACACACCCTTAATATACCCTTCGGCAGTACGCGTGGGGGTATAAAAATGGTTGCCCTTAACTCTCAACCTTTATTTATTTCATCTACGTGGCTAGGCCCTTACAAACATTACTTACTTACTTACTTAGATGGCTCTTACAACCGTTGGTCGGTTTTGGCCTGGTCTAAGAATTTGCGCCAGCCTCTTTTGTCGTGCGCTTGCTGGCGCCAGTTGGAAACTCCAAGCGTTGTCAGGTTATCTAATGCCTGGTCTTTCCAACGGAGATGCGGTCTTCCTCGTCTGCGTTGGCCACCGCTGGGTACCGAATCCAATATCTTTTTCGCTGGAGCTTCGTCGTTCATTCTCTCGACATGACCTAGCCAGCAAAGCCGCTCTATTTTAATACGCTTGACTGTATCGATGTCGGCATATAGCTCATACAGCTCGTGGTAACATCGTATTCGGTATTCGCCATTGACGCAGATTGGACCATAAATCTTGCGAAGAATTTTTCTCTCGAACGCTCCCAAAGTCCTTTCATCAGAGCTGCTCAACGTCCAGGCTTGTGATGCGTATAATAGGACGGGCATGATAATTGACTTATAGAGCGTCAGTTTTGTTCGTCGAAAGAGAGCTCTGCTTCTCAATTGCCTAATGATCCCAAAGTCATACCTGTTGGCAAGAGTTATCCTTCGTTTAATCTCAATACTGATATCGTTGGAGGAGTTAATGCTGGATCCCAGGTAAACAAAGTCCTTCACTACCTCAAAGGAGGTGTTGTCAACAGTGACGTGGTTTCCAAGACGCTGGGACTGTTTGTTTGTTGACACAAGATACTTCATTTTATCTGCGTTCACTGCAAGACCCATTCGACTCGACTCTTTTTCTAGCCTGGAGAATGCTGCACTGACTTCGCGCGTATTTTGGCCAATGATGTCAATATCATCAGCAAACGCCAGCAGCATAACGCTCTTATAGAAAATTGTGCCGCTGCGCCTCAGGTCAGCAGCTCGGATGATCTTCTCCATGACTATATTAAAGAAGTCGCACGATAAGGAATCACCTTGTCTGAAACCTCGCTTGGTATTGAACGGAAGGGAGAGGTCCTTCCCGATTTTCACTGCGCTGCTGGTGTTCTTCAGCCTCATCCTGCAAAGACGTATTATCTTCGCAGGAATAAACATTACATACAATATAATATACAACAATAATAAATGATAACAAGATATTGTATATAACATATAATGACAAGATATTGCATATCACATATTAAAGATGTATCTTAAAACTTAAATAAAATTAAGTTGAACTTAAATATTTAAAAATATCATGTTTAGAAGTATTTCTAGAAGAATAGGAATTCAGATTATTTCCAGTTAGATTGCAAAAATAGAGGCATTTAGAACACAAGAGCTTCGAGGAGCCACTCGGCTTTAATAGAGAAGTCGCGTGTACGAAGCTACCGAATTTCTGCGACGCTAGCATTGAATCAGTTTGCGTTTGATCATCACGGAGTTAGCATCCTTTGTGAAAATTGTTGTGTTGAATTTTTTTATATACACACATACCAAGACAAAAATGGTGCGCTTGTGTGAGAAGCTCTGCCAACGCTGTGCATCACTGATTTAGAGATAGGTTCATTGTTACCGTAATTAGTTCGGTGAAAGTTAATGAAAAATAAGCTTCTTTCTCGGAGAAATCTTGAGGGGGGCGTAAAAAGGAATGAGCGTTAACAATTCAGCTTGTCTTCTCAGTTACCGACTTTCTATATTCAAAATCTTGCAACGCGTAGTGAAATCAGGCATAGTCTCCCAAGAGAACAGACGACGAAGAGTAAATCTTGTAAATTGTTTTTGAATTCTTTTAAGGCCGTTGATTTGGCTATCGTAAAAGGGATTCCAGAGAAGACTTACATATTCCAAATAGGATCTCACCATACTTTAAAAAGTGTTTTTTATGTTAACTGATCTTTAACTTCTTTAAAGTTGTCTCTCTACGCGAGCAAGTAAAAATTTTGCATTTTGAAAATTTCGTACCACCATCAAAACCGTTAAAATACCTATTCTGGAGGGATTTAAATAAATGTATATATAAATATGTATGTTTCGGTTGTGCGTTATGTGCAAAGTATATAAAATTGCATATTTTGAAAAATATGCAATCTATTGCTTTTGATGGTATTTCTTTTAAAAAAATCCTTCAATTAGATCAGATATAAAATTAGTTTGAAAAATATAATTTTTCTTAAAATTATTAAAAAATCTGAAAAATTCAGCAGTGAAGAGGAAAAAAACCATATTTTGATTTTGCTTAAATTTTCAAAATGTGATCTTTTATTTATTAAAAACCAATGAAAAAAGATAAAGGTGTGATTTTTTCTTTAAATCAATTATATGTGATGGCAGTTTTTTGCCTTAAATTAAAATTTGAAAATTGAGTCATTAATACATACTTGGTAAGTCTGCTGTGGGATAAATTTTAAAAAGAAATGAATCATGTTTGATAATTGTAGAAATTTCTGAATATTTATATATTTAATATGATCTAATTACTTCAATCCAGTCTTTCTTTCAAAAGTAATTAAACGTTAAACATTGCATTTTTAGTGATGTTAAATTTACTGAAATTGAAAAACCAGTTGAAATTATTTTCCAACATGAGTGAAAAGCTATTGAGTGAAACTATTGTATATTATTTAGAAACTATATTTGTATGTTATTTAGAAACTTATATTAAATTTTTGTTGAAAAGAGAGAGGTGCAATTTTGCGTGGTATTATTTTTGCCTAATTTTTCGTAAAGGGTATTTTTGGTAAAATTTACATAGAAAATCAAGTTATTTCATGTTGCGAAAAAGATTAAGATTAAAGAAGTTAAACATTACTATAGAAATAATTATCTTTTTAAATTTTTTATTGCTTGGGTATTAACGAAAAAAAAAATTTAACCAGACTTTATTTTTTATTTTCTTTTTTATATATATAATATACTAGCTGACCCGACAGACGTTGTCCTGTCCAAACTTCAATATGTATATATCATTGTGTTTGTTTTCGGAGTAGGTGGTTTTCGGGTAGTCCATAGTCGGGCTAGACCATCTTTAGAGTTTCTTTACTTGTTTTTTATTTACAAATATTGTGTTATAACATCATTACTGTCATTAAAGCATTAATAGTTTTGTAGAGGAGCAAGTTTATAAAGTTTATTTTCTTTCTAAAAACGGACATTTTTAAATTAGCTTCTAAAACGTACGTATGATTTTAAAACGATCGGTTGATAGTTTAAAATAAAAATTTTAAAAAATGGCTTCTAATTATTCTTCACTTCTGAAATTTTCATTTTAAAATATTCAACGAACGTTTAATATTCATTCGCTCATTTTAAAATGTCCGTTCTGTAAATGAAAATAAATGTTAGAGGAACAAAATTTTCTGTGTAGAATTCGGGTTTTATGTCTGTCCGATGAAACTTTAAGTAGCTAGAAAGAAACCAAACGTTCATAATTTTGTAAATTTTGATAAATTTAAGAAATGTTAAAATGTTATATGATGTTGAAATGGATACAGTCTTGATGGTTGAAAGAGCACTTTCGCATTGGTGAACGTATCGTATCTGAGCAATGAATAACTAACCATAAAAAGCCCCGATTTAAATTAAAAAGGAAAGTGAAAAAAAATTTCCTCATTAAGCAAAAAAAATTTTTAATTTTTATTATATTAAAATATAGTTATATAAAAAGGTACACTGCGCAACAGATGCAGTGGGTGAGGTTGTAAGAGGATCAAACTGGAAAATATCATTAAAAAATATATTTTAAGGCCTCGGAGCACCACATATACCGAGGTTTTATACAGCAAAATTTTGAAAAAAGCAACACAAAAACTTAAATTTTTTAAAACGTTGTTCAGGCTTTAGGTCAAAAAAAACCACAAACAAAGTCAAAGGTCGATAAAATAAAGTAACAACAATTTTTTAAAAAAACGTATCCATAAAAAAAATGTTTGCTATTTTCGTGTTAAGAGAACCCAAATTTATAAGGGATATATAGTGGGATGCCATGTACAAAAACAGTGACGCATACTGTAATCGTTTGCAAATAGAGTTCTCCGCACCCTGTTCTACAACACTTTTTTTACATATTTGCTTACCTTGTAAGAGTGAATTCTTTGATATTTACAGACTAAACATATGAACTTGGCACATCAAGACATCATTAAATAAAAAAAATCCACATATTACACTTAAATAAAAGCATTTAAAATACCAAAAAAAGCACCCATAGCCAATTGGGGTGATTTAGGTTTAAAAGCTAATACAACACTTGATTTTTTTACCTGTTTGCAAGTTTGTTATACCCTAAACCTGAATACCTCCCATACAACGCAAAAATCGAAAAAAGCAAAACTAAGCTCATAATAAACTTCCAAAAATAAAATTTGGTATGTATATACTTTATATCAAAACACGCCCATCTCCCATTCAACCAAAAAATTGAAAACTCACTTTATATCAAAACACGCCCATCTCCCATTCAACCAAAAAATTGAAAACTCAATATGTAAGCTTCTGTTCAACCTACAGAGATAAAATTTGGTACGTATGTTTTGTTTAACAAACCAAAGATGTTTTTGAAAATTGGACGTCATCCGCCCACGGACACGCCTACCTCCCATACAAACCAAAAAATTGAAAACTGTATAAATATGCTTATGTTTGTCTAACAGAGATAAAATTTGGTATGTATGTATTTTATACTAAAGCTAATGTGTGTTCAAAAATTGGGCGTAGTCCGTCGACTAACACGCCCACCTCCCATACAACCCACAATAGTGAAAGCACTATAAGGGCATTAACATTTGAGTCTTTTATTTTGGTTTTTATAATAGTATTTGTAATTTTTGTTGACAGCGTGTTTATTATATATGCTTTCAGATAGGATCACAAAGTGAAGTGATTTTTTGTGTGCAGCCCAAACAAAGGACGTTATTGACCAAAAAAAAATCCCCGTTTCGTCTGCTCAAAAAATCTTTTATCGTTCAGTTTAGCAGTGATGTCAACGTTCAAGAAAACACCACTGTTAATTTTGAGATAAATTGATCCTATAAATAAGTTTCCAATGCATTGGAATGTACAAACTGGTATTACTTTTAACGTCACCACAATTTTCAGCAACGTTTCGAAATGTTAAACAAATCTAGCTAGACGCATTGCTTGCGGATCATATTTTTAGAATTCTTACATTTTTAATCCTTTGTCCATATTTATGATATGGTTGGTAACTGATAATTTTGCCAGAACAATGCAGAAAATCTGATGACATGAATGCCTTTTCAGGTTAAATCGGGAGTTTTTTTTTTGGTGATAGAAAATATACTGGCCATTTTATATTGAAGTGTTTTATTAGTTGCACTTACCATCTCCAAATTGGCTCAAATTTTTTTCTTGAATTGGTTTAATGATTAGAAATCAAATCCGAAGTTATACATTTTTGCAATCATTTTTCGCGGCCAAAATTGGGTCTACTTTGAGACAACGTAGCTCAGTCAATTTAAATACGATTTTCGTAAATAGGGTATCATTGGAAAAGTTTTTGTCTACTTTAAAGGAAAAATATAAAACTTTTGGAAATATTGCAGTAAGTCAACCAATTTTTAATTTCAAAGTATAATGCCATCACCAGACGCTATAATTTTTTTTTAACTTTCATAATATAAGCTGTTTTAAGGTTTAATTATCTTTCTAGCGATATAAAATTAAGGTGTACTCTAAAAGAGTTCCGAAGTTTTAGCGATACAACAGGAAGTGTTAATGAATTTTCAATACAAATTCAAAAACAAATGAGAAAAAAATATTTTATGAAAATTTATTGTAAGAAATGTAATGACAGCCAGTTGAATTTTTATTGAAAATTCATTAATATTTTACGGTTTTCAATCTTCTAAATCCATCTAGAACGTGAAAATTATAAAAATTATAAAAATTAAAATTATAGCGTCTGATGCTGCATGGCATTAAACTTTTAAATTAAAAATTGGTTGACTTACTGCAGATTTCTATGTTTTCCTTTGGTTTTGAAGTACAATAAATTTTCGCTCCAAAAACGAAATAATATTCGGTAAGGCCTAAGAACGTATAATTTTTAATATTCAATAAAATGGTTTCGAGTATCTAAATTTTTTTTTTACTTTTTTAAAAATATTTTTTTAATAAACAGTTCATTTGCATACACAGTCCCTTAGAATCCAAGGAGACGCCGTGTCTACTGACCGTGATCCAATAAGGACCAAATTTTGTTCGAAATGTTCTTAGGTGTAACTGAAGCTAATTTCGTTGTTTGAGGAAAAATTAAATGGTCTTAAAATTAGGGTTCGGTCTCATGTACACTCAATTTAAAATTATTTTATTTGATCCAATAAAACTGATTGACCAATGTCGCGATTCTTATATATTTTCATTGTGTATGAATTGTATATAATTGCTTGAAAAGTCTAAATAAATAGTTTTTAACCTTTTTTTAGCTCAGAAATCTATTTTCGTTTTCCAAAAACGACATTTTAATTCTTTAACACGAACTAAAACTTAATGAAGATCTGTAACACTTACACCTGTTAACAAATGCAAACACACCATTTCACACATTGCTTACACTATGCCCCAATATTTTTAAATTTTTTCTCGCTTTTTTCAAGTCTATCTTGTATTCTACTTATCCAATTTTTATAATCAAGGCTATAATCAAAAATAACGTCAGGAAACGCATATGAATGAAGGTACTAAAATAGGACATTTTACTGGTTTATAAATTTTTGATTCACATTTTGGATCGACCTTTTTAAGTATTAATGACCAAAAATGTTAAAAGCAGTACAATGTTCAATTACTTCCGCACTGTAATTCATTTATAACACGATTTTATACTTACGCTTGTAGCGCTCTTTGTCTCAGCAAAAATTTACGCAGCATAAAAAACAATATAGATAAACATTTACGAAGCATAAACATATCATACCTAAAAATTAAGCGACAGAGACTTGATCACTTGAAGTCTCAGCGCCAACTGAATGAGACAACTTCTTGCGTCTGCTCTTGTACGTAAAACATCCCTTATTTAAAGCACTTTAAGTAAAAGAAACAATAACAACAAACACAATCGGAGAGGAAAAGAGCGAGAAAGCTTTACGCTGCAGCGCGCTGGTTGTGTATCTAACGATTCAATGCAGCAATGTTTTTTGGATTTGATTTTTTTTGGCTACTTTTTAAACTCATGTTTTAATAACTTTTAAGAGCAGTTTTAAAGAAAAAACGTAAGCCAATTACCAAGTTAAACATGTTGCTTTATGTTAGTGAAAGAATTACAAAAATCGGTTCAGTAGTTCTTGAGTTACACTACAACGTAGATACGTGAGAAAGCTTTTATATAATAGTATAGATGAATATATTATTATGTTTTTTAATTTTTTGAATTTTTAGTGTTTTTTTTTAAATTTTTTAATAAATAATATCAAATTGTTTCTTGTGTTGAAAATGTTATTTAAATTGGTGTAACACAAAAGGCAGTTAGCATATTTTATAAGGAATCTTCATTTAGAAAAGCGTCTTTTTTATAAAATGATACAGTGAAAGAGTTTCAAAAACGTGTGTTATATGGAGGGTATCCCAAACAATGTATCAATTCAGGCTTTTTTAAGTAAAGACTTAGTTGGGATAAAATAAAGTTCTCTATATTATTTTGTTCAAATGAAATGATTATGATAAAAGTACTCGGGTTTCAAGAATTGAGGTTTTATGAAGGTACCCCAAAAACTGGTCTAACCCCGCCCATTTTTAGTAAAGATTATTGCTTTAATACTCAAAATATTTGCGTGTGATTATAAAATTAGGTACTTATTTTTAAAGATACGAGATATTTAAAATTTGGGTTATATTTAGGGTACCCCGAATAATGTATTATAGCTGTTTTTGGAACGAATATTTCTTGAAGTGATTTTAGACCAAATAAAAAATTTTTTTACAAAATATTGAAGGAGTCCAAAGATACACCGATTTTAACTTTATCTTATATTGGAGGTAGGCGTGGTCATTCTTCAATTTGGCCAATATTTGGAAAATTTCTTAATCAATGCAAAAAAGTCGTCCATACCAAATTTCGTTGCTCTGCAACAACTGAAAATAGTTTTGGCCACAGCTTATAAATATAAAACGGTTACACTGTGCGACGCATTATTTTTTTCTTTGTAAATTACTGTTGACATTCATGACGTAGGCGTGGTCATTCTTCAATTTGGCCAATATTTGGAAAATTTCTTAATCAATGCAAAAAAGTCGTCCATACCAAATTTCGTTGCTCTGCGACAACTGAAAATAGTTTTGGCCACAGCTTATAAATATAAAACGGTTACACTGTGCGACGCAATATTTTTTTCTTTGTAAATTACTGTTGACATTCTTGACGGAACTGATCAAACTAATAAGAGCTTTAATTATACTGATTTTTGACCTTGTCGAGAACATTTTCGAGTATGGTGCTCCCTGAACGTAGACATTTTCTTGATAGGCACCTTCTGCGCTTCTTACGAAAGTTTTACCGACAGAACGAAACTTGAGCTGATAACTTCTGAACTATGACAGAGGAGCTAATGCACGGTAACGGGCATGTAATACCATGGATAGAGTTGAATGTGTTACTCATTCATTTGAGTGCTAAGAACTGTAAAGTTATCAATAATAATATCATAACCAAAAACAACTGCTTAAAAAATTATGCTCAAATTTAAAAATTAAAATTCAGCCACTCCGGTTATTTCGGCACTTTTTGTAAAATCTTTAAATAATCGATCAGCAGTATTGCCAGAACTAAGACTCGGCATAGGTCTTGTCAGCAAGTAGCTCCAGCTCTATCTTGGATGTGTTTTGTATATTCTCTTTTCCAGACTTGACTAGTTAGTAGTTATCATCTTCTTTTATCTGCCATTTTTTTTTATATGTAGTCGATATCTGATGTGATGGAGACATTCGAAACATCCAGGCATTTAATGTTGACAAACCAAAAGTATAATTTGTAAACTTATAAAAAGTTACTATTTTCGGAAATTGGTTGGAGTAGCGCGAAATAATTTTCTTTGATTGCGTTGCATTTTTTTTTATCAATCATTTTATGCTAAAATTTATAGTTTGAGATTATCGGAACTAAAAGATATATTGCAGTTGATATTTTTCAATGGCTGCTCAAAAGCCTGTATGACATGGGTGACATGGCCAGAAGCTGAATCTCCAGTCATCATAGACAATTATTTTATCTTCTTGTAGCTTTTCACTTATTAAGTTTTCTACTTATATTTCCATCAACAATTTTCTTATTCCTTTATTTTTTAAAACACTTTTTGAATATATCTGCTCACTTTTGTTTACAGTCGTTTCTCTTCATTTTTACTTACTTACTTTGTTTTTCTAGACATGCTACACATATTTCAAATTCCTTGATTTCTCAAATTCTACTTCATTTACTGTTATTCTCAGCTATGTGATTACTTCCAAAACTGTGCATTTTAAAGTAAAACAAAAAACAATGCAACCACAGCAATGAAAACAACAAAATGGCAACATGTCGCATCAATGAGTAGCCGTAAAAGTAATTTGCTTATCTTCACGTGCAAAGCTGGGCTGGCTAGCTTTATGTTTGCCACAAATAGAATGGAAATGCCTATCAAGGACAATTTAACGCGCTCTCATCCACAAGTAAGTGATTCCCACAAGCAACGCTTAAGTTAAGCCGAAACATTTTCACTTAGCCACAAAATGTTGGCAACTGTTGGTGTTGTTGTTATTGTTGGTTTTTGTCGCTCGCTCATTGCTGCCGCATGACTTTATTTTCATTTCTTCTGGCGTTAAGTGTGTGTGTGTTAGAGTGTGAGGATGTGAGTGTTTGCCAGTCTAACAGCAAGTAATATAAACATGTAGTAGATGGAATGAATGGCACTGTATGCACTTGTGTATGTGTGTGTGTGTGTTGAATGGTGAATTTGCTTGGATTTAGGTTGGTGTTTGTTTGTGTTTGTCTGCTGTTTCGCCTGAATGCGTGACTTGTAACAATTTGTAAGCAGCAAGCAACACTGGCAAAACATCTTGACAAAAACATGACAAACGTTTTCTTTTGTTGTTGTTATTGTTGCCGCCTTAAGGTGCACTTGTCACGAGTTGCAATTGTTTGCAATTGTTTAGCTACAGCTGACAAATAGCAGCAGCAACAAATGAAATGAAAGCGTAAGATTTCGTAGCATACTTTTAGGCAATTTCTAGTTTAGTTGAGATTTTATGATTTAATTTGGCTTTGGAATAAAATATGTTATGGCCGCCCCAAATAATTACATGTCATAGTTTAGGTTGTTTGTTAAAATTAAAGAGAGAGGGAAAGAGAAAAAATACAAAAGCAGCTGTTGTTGTTCGCACATTCGGACTCGAACTCCAACACGCACGCATTCATTTCATAAACAATGCTTCACATGCATTTAGGCGCTGCTATTAACTAATGATATAGCATATTATTTATAAATAATCGGTTGAGTTGTTTTGTTTTGTGTTTTGGTGCTTTCTTCTGTTTTGATTGCTTGTTTGGCAGCTGTCATTGTAGTTGTTGTTGTTGTTGTCGCAGTGGTTGCTGATATGCTGTAAACACTAGCCGGCACTAATGATACATGCAATTGTTTTTGTGTTGTTGTTGTTGTTGTTGTTATGTTCTTGTAGATATGAACATTGCCTGCATTCCGCTTTCAGATGTTAATTCAATTAAAACGAACCTTAACACGCACGTATTACACTCAACTCTCAGCTTTTAACCATTGTTCCAAATCAACATTAACATGCTTAAACATTGCAATAGTTGAAAGTATGTTTGTGTGCGTGTGTGTATGTGTGTGTGTGTGTGTGTGTGCATTTTTGTTTAAGTAGCTTTGAATGCTTTGGTAATATTTTATCTTATTATCTATGACCCGTGCGCACTCTGCCGTTTTAATGACTCCTCCTGGCATGCTATTGTGACAATTGCAAGTGACAACCATTCAAAATGGCGCCAAAAACACGATACGTGTGAGAAACGTTATTATTATGGCTAATGTTGTGTTGCTTTTGTTTTTGTACCGTTTGCACTCTTCATGCTCCTCTTTAGCAACGTGAGCACGCAAACTCACAGAATTAGATTAGTTGACGTGTTGCACAGCAGGTTGAAATAATGTTGTTGTTGTTGAAAATTTAATTTTTTTTTTTTGTTGTTACGATAATATCACGATTTATCAACACTCTTTGTCTACATATGCTTCAGTATAAAAACATGAAAAATCATTTAAAAAAATATTTGCCTGCAATATAATAATAAAAAAAAAACTCTAGTAGTAATCCTCAGAATGGTTGTCTAAAGAGTATCTAATCCCTTGAGTGTCGGAAAATATTCCATCTAAATGCATGAAGAAAGCTTAAAGTACCAATACCAACGTTTAGCTGAGGTGAAAATGATTTTCTTATGACTTTTGGGTAGTTAAAGTAACAAAGTAGTAGAAGTAACAGACAGACAAGTCACTTAAGAGTGACATTAAATTTCTAGAACAACTGTTTATTGCTTATTTTTGTATGAAAAAAATAAATATTCTCAGCAACAAAAGTTTCTCTCTTGTTTTATGAAGCGAAGCTTTTACGTCTCGTTCTATAATTTGTTTGAGTGAAATCTCAAAAACGGATACTTTTTCCCGACACTTTTGTCTTGAATTTCTAAGAATTGATATAACTTTTTGCTTGAGTCTTTTTACAAGGAAATGTAATATTTATAATATTTCCTCGATGGCTTTGGGTATCGAACTCACAACCCATCAACTGTCGTTATTTACACTACCTATTAATTCAAACAGTTTTGTTGCGATAGTTGCTGATTCAATATTAAGTATTAACTGAAGATATGTTGCAGCAGATCATTATTACCTTAAAAGGATTGTGGATTAGCTATTCGACAGCTATCTGCATAAAAAACTGCCATCCAAGCCACAACACTAGGCAAAAATGTAAAAATGCAGTCGAAAATTTAAAAGGCTCTAAATATTTGTGAAGCTGATATTATGAAGCTGTCCATTTGTATCATAATGGTATATTTGAAATTGTCCTTCGACAATATTTTCATTGTATCTTTTTCATTCGAAAATTGTAAAAAAAACAGTTGTTTTCGGTCCCTGATTTCTAATCCTTATTTTTCCGAACTGCGTCGATTAGGTTCTTGTACAAAAGCTGGAAAAACCTGTTTATCGACAATGCCACTTGCATTCCCCACTTCATTTACATCTTCACAAGCAGATGAAAATGACTCCTCGACATTGACTTCTTCTTCATTTACCGTATCCTGAATAGGATTGGTTTCAGCTCTTGATATATTGACTTCCCCCACTGAATCGGAAATTTCCTCAATCTGGCTTATATTATTCATATCCCACGATATAGAAAATGTGTTAGTAGTATTGCTTTTATGATCATAAAATTCGCCTTCCATGAAAATAACGTCGCGGCTAAAGAAAATCTTTTCACTAAATGGATTTATGAATCGTTATCCTTTAGAATCTTCAGCATATCCGAGAAAAATACATTTTTTTGATTTCAAGTGCACTACAGCAAAAAACACGTAGTTTGGATATATTTGATTTCTTACCTATCCAAATTACTTCTGGTGTACTTGTTAAACTTTTATAAGGTGACCTAATCACCAAAAACGCTGCAGTTGAAACTGCTACCGCCCAGAACTTCTTCTTCAATCCTGACTGCGCTAGCATGCATTTTGCTCTCTCTTCTAGAGTACGATTCATACGTTCTGAAACACCGTTCTGTTCAGGATTAAAAGGAATCCTTGTTTGGTGATGAATACCAAATTTCTGCATTAATGCGATCATATTTTTGTTTATGAACTCGTTACGATTATCTGATCGGAACACTTTAATTTCGCAGTTGGTTTATTTTTCAACAAATGCTTTCAAATTCAGAAAAATGCCATGTACATCTGCTTTCGACTTTACAAAAATACACAAACACTTTGCGGGAGAAATTATCAATAAAGGTAATAAAATACCTGCTGTCACAAATACTTTCAACTTTCATAGGTCAACACGGTGACCCTCTTTATTAAAGGTAGTTCTTCTCTGCTTTCCCTTAGCACACGGAATACATTGAATCAAGCCTGAAATACAATAGAGCGAGAGTACGATGCGAGAATGCGTTGCGTTTTTATAACAAAATCTCGCACGAACTGCTCTCGCATGCTATGTACAATGAGAAACGTCAGTTTTGAAGGAAGGAGGAAAAAATAAAGTAAACAAAAAATTTATAACTACAAGAATTTCGAAGTAGTGCTTAAAATATGAGAAAAATTTCAATGAAAAAAATTTTAGTTGCCGGCTTGGCCACATGTTTAGCTCGGATCTGGGATGATATTTTGAGTGGAATAGTACTTTTTTGAGTACTATTGACTCTACAAAAGTACCCGAGTACCTTCTTGCCGAAAAAAGTACTCTGGTATATTAAAGAATTTTACTTGAAATTTTGTCAAGAGTTATTTAATCATATTTGAAAATTAAGTCATAAACTTCTTGCAAAAATTCTCGCCCAGCCACGTTTTATTTGCCGTTGATTTTAGAACATTCCTAGATCGTTGATTCCTAGAACAAGAACTTTTTTCAAAACAAAAGTCGAACATTTTCATTAGAAATCGCAATATCTTTGGTCAGGCGGCAAAGATTTGTGGTTTTTTGGATCAGATGATAAGATCTAATTCAGTACTACTTTCCAACCATTAGTTTATTTGTAAATGCTACACCAGCTAATATTTTTACGAAAAACATGGTTTTTGGATGTTTTTCAAAATGGTTTAGTTTACTGGCATCTATCGTTACAGCCAAAAAAAATGTTGTGCTTTCGCCTTAGAATCGATCAAGGTTAATTTTATGTTTCCCCATAGAGGTTGAGGCACCCTAACATACATATTTAACGGATTCTGAAAGAAAGCCTGATTATTTATAAATTTTAAAAAATTTATAAAATTTAAAAAAGTATTAGTTTTAAAAAGTACCCTTAACAATAAAAAAAGTACTATTTGCCTTTGTAAAAAAGTACTGTCGAAAATGATACGATATCATCACTGGCTCGGATTGAACTTAGAAAGCGTTCTATTAAAGCGATGGTTGGTCCGATCAATTTACCAAGATCGAGATTCCTTAGGTTTTTATGAAAAAACATTTAAAACAAAGAAGCGAGACGATTCGCAGATGTGTATAAGAGCCACAAGAATGAGCGTAGCCCATTTTAATGTGCTTTTAACTTGTGTCTGACATCGGTTAGAAAAAATATCAATACGGAAACCAATTTACCCTGAATATAGGTTGGCCTTTACACTGACGTAAATATAAATTACAAACATCTTTTTAAATAGTTATTATATCTTGTAGGAAGTTTAAAATGTCCACATCAGTACTAAGACGAATAATATACGAGAAGTGCCCTGTGGAATGAGCTAAGTACGATATACTTATCACCTTCAAGCCAAGAAAATTGGTTGAGCGTTGGCAATGAATATGCTACTCGGTAGAACATGCCGGATTGCATTGGTGCTATTGATGGCAAAAACGTTTCGATTGTTTGTCCACCGAACGGAGGATCTTTGGATTTTGCTTTCGTGCGGCTCTTCTACTTAAGTACACCAGCTCGGAAGTTTTAAAATTCGATTATTTGAAAGAAACATATCTATTTAGAATTATTTTAAAAATATTTTTTTATGTTAATATAAATTTTTGAAGGAAATTGCAACGCGCTCAAAATTTGTATTATTTTTCAACGGAATTTTTATGACAGCCAGTCATCGCATGCGTGCTTTTTCAATTTTTCGAAAACACCTCGCAACGCAATAACGCATCGCATAGCATTGTAGATTGTTGGATATGAACTCTGCTTATGAAAAACATTTGACAGATAGTACGAGATTCTTACGTTGTCTCGCATCACACTCTTGCACTTTTGTATTTCAGGCTTCAATTTCTTCTCGCATGTGAAATCAACGCCACTAGCCAAGCTATTTTGAAGTTTTATGATACTATCTGGATTGAGATGACCGAGTCGTTGATGCCACAGCTCGTACGTTTCTTCAGATTTTGCCACCATAGCGCCTCTTAAAACCTTGACAGTGCAAATTAACTTTAAAATACAATTTATTTCTGTTGCCTTTGCCACAATCTCATTATTGTCATTCAGAATGCTACACCCATTTAAATTGAAAACAATACGGTATCCTTTACGAATTATTTCGCTCAACGCAAGAAGATTTGTTGCCAGATCAGGGACATGTAAAACGTTATCGATGTTGATTGTAGAATTGAAGCAATTCAAGCCGGTATCAATCTAATCTCAACATTACCTCTCCCTACCACTTTCACTTATTTGCTGTCTGCTAGAATTATCTTATTGTTCTCTGTTGAAGACTTGTATTTGAACATACAGTCAACTCTGCATGAGATGTGCGCTGATGTACCACTGTCGAGATACCACACTTCTTCATCTATTTTAGTTGACATCAACGCTGAAAAAAATAATCGATGCTGCATTCTTGTTTCTTGCTTTTTTCCTTTTCCTTTGCGGCAATTCTTTGCAATATGTCCGAAAACGTTGCATGTATAGCACCTTGGACCCTTCTTATAGTTTTTCTTCTTAGCGTAAAACGCCGCTGAAGTGCTTGGTTCTTCACGCACATCTTGTAATAGCTTCGCCATCACAAAAGTGATATTCTCCAGTGATATTCGCACCACAGCTTTGTAAACCAAGAATCATATGGCGATATTCTTCAGGTAGTCCCGCGAGCAGAAGTGAACCCATCCACTCTTCACTAATATGAAAATTTATGGCATTCAACTTATTCGCTGTTGAAATGATTCCGTTAACTTAATCCGTTACGCTTGTACAATTTGAGAGCTTGATGCTTGTGAGCTGAGGTAATTAGCTGCATCTTCTCGCAAGCCCGCTGTCCTCATACATTGACTTTAATTTCGTCCAAACCTCATTCGCCCTTTTTGTGTCTTGAACGTGCACAAAATTTTCTCCCCCTATCGTCAGAACAATTTT
Organism: Tetanocera ferruginea; assembly: GCA_958299015.1. NCBI lineage: Eukaryota > Metazoa > Arthropoda > Insecta > Diptera > Sciomyzidae > Tetanocera > Tetanocera ferruginea. The sequence continues at coordinate 28,556,479 of OY282642.1, read as the reverse complement.
TCCACGAGCCTTTATGGTTTGTTTGCGCTCAATATCGGTGAGTTCTTGATAACTCTTGATGATGAGAACGATATTCCAAATTTCTTCCATTTTCAGGATGGTATGCATTGCAAATGCCAACGACGCATAATTCTCGTGTCCTTGCAGTTTTTCTGGGGGGCCAGTGGCCGGATCTCGCCATATGAGAAATATTATAGTTGAAAAAAAAAAAAATTTGCAAAATTTTATATATTAAAAAATTTTTGTAGGCCCATAGCAGAACGTTATATTTGGAATGAAAATATTTTCTGAATATTTGATTTATACAAAAATATTATACAAGGCTAACATAATTCTAAAATAACAAGTAATAATAACAACTACATTCGCCAGTGGTTATTTATACTTGTTTATTATTTGCTAGTATGCTGTTCCAAAAGAGCCCTAATACTGAATTTTCAAAAAAACTTTTAGCTAATTTGTACAATAAGCCATGAAATCACAGCTCCAAAGTGCTCTAGAAGTTATATTACACATGCTTATTAATTGAAAATCGCTGAAAGCAAAGCATATCTATCAATAACAAGTACATGTCATTTAGGTCACGCTGCAGCTAAAAGGGTTAAATGTGACTTTTTTTAAAAATTCACAAATCTTTGAAAAGCTGCTAGAAAAAAAATACAAATAAAGTCTTTCAATCACATTTCCAAAAGAATTTTTCTGTTTTGTTTGTTTTTTTTTTCTACAACAAATGAATCAACATCTTGGTTAAGCTACAGGCAGCAACTGTTGCTGCACGTATTTGATTGCAGCCAACTTCTTACAAATACACGCCGATTTACTTTAGAAATTCAGTTGAATACAAAAGAAGCGCTTCAAAAAGCAAGCCGCAGCAGAAGAAACAACAACGACAACGACAGCGGCATCCATCCATCGTAGTAAGTAGCGATTGTTGTAGTCTTTGAGGAAACAATTTGTTGCATCAATGAAATTGCATTAAATTGCGCGGTTCGCCAAGCATGCTATAGCATACGAAATGCCATGATAGAGTTTCAGCAGCAGCAGCAGCTTAGCTAGTAAAGAACAGTTGACAGCAGGTCGACCGAAAAGGAATGTCACTTCAAGCGAATGTTGTAAGGATTTACAATTGTGTGGCCTGCAAATACTAAAAGAGCTAAAGTCAACAATCAAATCGCTCAGCAGGGAATTCGCCCAACCACTTCATCTGTGGCTAGAGCACAGTTAGCACTATTTTCGATTGTTGTTATATATATTTTTTTTTTTTTTTTCATTTATATAGTTCTAGATTTCTTTGAATGTTTTTGTTAGTTTTCAATTTCAGTTACTTTCTAATTTTAGTTTTATTTAATTTTTTTTTTATAATTTTTTTGTTTTGCTCTTTGCGCTTTATACCTAGCAGCAATCTTACTTCTTCGCTTCTAATAATATCCTGCTTATTTCAGAAGTTTTTCTTTAGATTAGGTTGCTTATTTGCCCTGCCTTCTGCCTTCTGCGTGTTACGTTCCTTCAGCATTGCTGTCATGACGTTGCGCTGACAATGTCACAATGAGCCAACCAGCCAGCATATTTAGACTTCAGTTGGCGTGCTTTATTTGTGTGGAGTGAGTGCCGTGCTCCATTAAGCAGATGAGAAAAAATTGTATGAATAAATAAATGATTGTATAAAATTTAAAAAAAAATTTAAAAATAACAAAAACTTCAAAATAAAATAAAACAAAAAGAGCACATTTACTAAATTGTATTATGCAAATACAGACAAAAGTAGAAAATATATATTTGCCGAGATTGCACAAGCAGAAGATATAAATTAATATTGCATGTCTTGTGTAGCACACTTTTAGGCAGGCAGTTTTATTCAATGACAATGCTTTGATATTCAAAAAAGTTCTTGTAAATGCTGTTGTTGTATATTATTGTTAAATATAAATATGATACTAAAAATATGATAAAAATAGTTACTTCAACTTCAAATATAAATAAACTTTTCTAATAATGGCTGATTAAATATTTATGCAGTTGTCTGTTGTGGCACATTAAAAAACACAGCTCAATTTGCCTTTTATGTGCCACTGGAATTGGTTTTCTGGCATTTTTTTTTTATTTTTCTTACATTTGGAAGAATAGAAAAAGCTTGTGTACACAAAATTAAATTCTCGGCAGGTCAACGAAAAAGTGACCATTAGTAAATGAAATCATTTAATGGCAAAATACCACACCTGAGTCTAGAAACTCACAAACAGCTAGTGCATTGCTACACACTCACCCATACTCAAACTCACTTATACACCCATTAGAGCAGCTATGCTAAGAAAAATTCATATAAAAAACCGTTTGGCATATAAATGTTTTATTCAAACAAAAAAAAAAAAAAAACTGCTGTTTCAGAAAACTTCAAACTTTGTGCGCAGACAGGCTCCCCGTTCTGCAGTTGGCAAAAAAAAAGGGTAAATACTCTTACCTTGAGATTTTTACTTTTACACACAAACTAACACAAACTTACACACTAAAATTCACAGGCATTCACAAGCGGAGTACAAAAAAAAAAAAACCAGTACCCAGTTGAAAAATCTATTCTAGCTTATTAAATATTAAAAGAATTTTTAAATACCTGATTAGAGTCACATTTTATTTAAAGCTTTATAAGCTTTGGAGGGAATTTTCAGAAGTATTTGATTTTGTTAAATATCTATTTTAATTAAAAAGCAAGAATAGGACGTCCTTTCTTTTTAAAAAGAAAAGCAAACTCAATTTTCTTAATATTAATCTTGATACATAAAAGTCAATTGTTATGCTTGCACCATATAGCACTCAAACTGTTTTAAAAAATGAGCTAACAGCGCGTCAGAGTGCTCCGCTCACAGCTGAAAAGAAATTGACATATACTTGTCTAGCGTTACAACAGAGCGTTATGTGGTGCAAGCATAACAAATGACTTTTATGTATCTAGATAATAGTCAGCTGCGAGCAAAACACTCTGACGTGCCGTTAGCTCATTTTCTATAACAGTAGTTTGAGTGCTATATGGTGCAAGCATAACAATTGACTTTTATGTATGAAGATTAATATTAAGAAAATTGAGTTTGAAAAAACAGCTCTCACAGAAACACCTAATTATTTTTGACTATAACAGTGCTGTTCAAACTTTTTAAGTTATTATGAACTGAACAAAATTTCAGATCTGAACAAAAAAGATTTGAAAAATTAAAAATTTATTGGAGAGAAGAAGTTGTTCTTGTATCAATGAAACACCAGCCATGATTTATATAGTTGACTTATATAGTTGATTTATATAGAAGAAAAGAAAGCTGTTACTCGTATAACCCATTCGCACTGCTTAATAGACCGACAAGCTCTGAGTGTCAATTTTTAATTAGATGATTTAAAGAATTTAATGAAAGTTATGAAAGATGTTTAGAATTTTGTTAAATATATTGCTTTTAGTACAAGACTATTTCAATGTCCTGGTAGCAAGCTTAACGCTAAATATCACTCTTTACTTTTTCACAGGTACCGTAAACATTATGAGCAATATGAAAAAAAATAAGAAATAATCTTTTAAAAATGATTTTTAATTTTTTGATCAGATATTAAAATCATTTTCTGGTTTCTAATTTTGAAAGCAAAAATAAAAATCAAAAAATCAAAAATAAATTTTGAACTGATGAGTCGGAGTAGCGTCCGACGAAACCATGGTCTAGTCTGCTCGGTTCTTTTGCAACGAATTTTTGTTGTTGCAGCAAGCCTGTTACTTCATGAATTATTTGGCATAAGCTCCAAATATAATTCTTAAAGCATATCGTCGCTGCGCCTAAAAATCAGGTATGTGATTTTTTATGATTTTTTTTTTATTGCATAATTGAAAAGCTCTACTCAATGTCCATCTGTGCGCTGAACGGCTTTTCGTTATCTCACATTGGAGACATTTTTTTGTTACTTTTGCAATAAATTCCTTGTAGAGTTTTTAAAATTTTTAATTAAAAATTTGAAAAATCAGGTATGTGCTCGAAAAATTTGATCATAGTGAAAACAAAATGCCTGTAAAAAAATCGGTTATGTGTCTGAAAATGGAAGAATGCATCCTCGCTTTGCGCTGGAGTAAGAAGTTTAAGTTTTTTTTTAATATTTATCTCTAGAATTTTATAGCAAAAAATACAAAATTATGACATTGCAATAAATTTGGAAGCGCAGAGAATAAATCAGTTTTTTTGCTCTCCTGAAAAGTTGTCGAAAAACACATAACTGAATTTGGAGGCGCAGCGACGAATATGTTCTCTAAGAATTATAAACTAAATAAAAAATAAAAATCATTCTCTGATTGATTGATTTATATTTTTTTTTCAATCAGTCAAAAAAGCTCATTTTTTGGTTATTATTTGTTGGCTCAAAAATAAAAATAATTTTTTTAATTCAATTTTTTTGGTTAGAAATAAAACTCATTTATTGATTTTTATTATTTCGCTCAGTTATTTAAATCATTTTTTTATTTTTATATATCTGTTCACTGTTATTATATCTGTTATTAAGCTATAGGAATATAAGTTGCTATTTATGTATGTATATTAGACCGGATCGAAATTTGGATTCCACCGGTTGGGGTCGCAAAAGTTAGAGGAACTCATTAAAATGATTTCTGCATTTTTTTTTTAAATCGAAGAAAAACCGCCGAAGCAATTTTGATTCTCCTGAAGGACCTTTTTGGTAAAAAAAACATGTTTTTTGTTTGTATCTTTTTATTTTTCACAGAACGCATACCTACACTTGCTAAAATATTAAATTTCTTACTTATACCAATATTCTGATATACAAAAAATTTAAAAATTATGTTCCATTAAAGCTCTTATTGACCACCAAAAATTAAATTTTTTGATATTTTTAAAAAGTAATTTTTTTAAAACCGCTTTAAAAGGCACATTTTTTCCTAGATTTACGTGAAAGTGTTATGGTTGGAAAGGTATTAAGTTCTTCTTTCTTTCTGTGTATCGCTTTAATCAAAGCTGTGTGCGAAAACTGACAGAATGTGAGAAATCGACTTTAGAAATCTGATAAAATGAAATATTCCTTACAAACAATTAATTTCATTCATTCAATGCTTTATCGTCTAGTTTTCGATAAATTTTTTTTTTTAATCACATAGCTTTGATTAAAGCGATATACAGAACAGAAGAAGGACTTATATCTTTCCAACAATAATAATTCCACGTAAATCTAAAAAAATATGTGCCTTTTATAGCGGTTTCAAAAAAATGCATTTTTAAATATAGCAAAAAATTAAATTTTTGGTGGTCAATAAGAGTTATAATGAAACAAAATTTTAACAATTTTTTATGTCAAAATGTTAGTATGAGTAAGAAATTTAACAATTAAAATAAAAAGTTACAAGCAAAAAACATGTTTTTTTTACCAAAAAGGACCTTCAGGAGAATCAAAATTGCTTTGGCGGTTTTTCTCCGATTTGAAAACAAGTATGCAGATCTCATTTTAATGAGTTCCTCTAACTTTTGAGACCCCGACCGGTTGAAATATTTTTTATCCATATAAAAATGATCCGGTCTACTGTTCAGGTATAAAAATCATGTAGGATTTTGATTTTTTTTGTATATAAAAAAAAGAAAAAATAAATATCTAAAATAATTTTTATATATGAGCAAAATAACATAATCAAAAACTGATATATATTTTTGAGGAAAGTAATAATAATAATAATAAAGTCATACACCCCTATCGTGCACTACGGCGTAGCCTCTGACGGAATTAGAACCTACGCTACGCATACGCAAAAAATGGTATCATTTACTACGCTCTAATCGAGTAAGTCTTGCCAACTACAGAAAACTTATGAGAATTTCGAAAACTGCTGTTTTATGCCAAATTATGAAAAAAAGCAATTAAAAATTTGCAAAAAGTAAATTTATGGAATTGTAATAAAATGGACTCCATTGCAGTAGTGATATTACTTGATGCAAAGGAGTATGTTTGTATGCACAGGTGTGTAAGGATTGAAAGGGAAGATTAAAATATGTTTGAAACGCATTCATCTGCAGGCTCACTTCATCCCAAAAACTTTGTAGTGTTCTTTTGATCTTTAACGCAACCTTTTGCAACATTCTGGCTGGTCAAACATAATGCTGACGAATCTTTCATATTGATTGCTGGTTGTTGTGGACCTATTATAAGCATGTTGACCTGTTTGATAGCTTGGACCTATTAGAAATCCATTCATTTAAGCTAATTAGAATTCAGCTTAAAAATTAAGCTTTTAGTTTAAGCAGAATATGCACATTTCTTAAATTTTTATTACTCCAAATTCTATGACGCATCTTCTTTTTTAATTTTTGCACTTTTCAAAATTATAATTATGCCAATTTTGTTCCAATTGCTTGCTCTGCACCAATGATAACAAGCGTAGATCTTCCGCACAAAAATATGTCAAAATTACAACTTTTGCGTAGTACATGATTTCGTTTTTCAAATTTCGAATTTAAAGCCTAGTACTATGCTCGATTGCGTGAAATTTCACTGACAACAGCCATTTATTTGTTGCGTGAAAATTTTGACAGATATTTTGTTGCGAACGAACAGCTGATGATCAGCATACAAATTTCGACAAGATGTAAATACACAGCCACAATTTGTTAGAGGGAAAGCAGAAAATCATTTAAGTTCTTTAATTTTCATAATTGTGCTTATATAAATACAAAATAAATATTTATAAAGTATGCATGTCTTTTGTTGTGGAGCAGAACAAGTCAATAGTTTTGCGACCGCCAACACCGTGGAAAGGTGCACCCGTGTTTACCATTTCCCACAACTGCAATTATTAATTGCAAAACTTTAGAAATAGTACAAAAATATCATTTAAATTAGAAACATTGTTCTTTTGCTTGCAATTTTTTCTTAAATGAAATGGCGATCGTCACTTTTCACGGTAAAATAACTGGTCGGTTCAATTAAATTGCCGTGAAAACAATGTTGCTAGATGCATGTTGCGTAATATAGTACTAGATTTTCCGCAGCGAAGCATAGTACAGCTTTGACGAAAAAGTTGTGAAATGTTCACGGTTGTTTCACAGCTGTCATTTTTTTGTATGGAGATTTGAGTGGAATTTCACGTGAAGCCGAACAGATTACTATGCTTAACGGAGAACATATTGAAACAAAAACAAAAACATAATAATGCATGATACATAATGCATGACATAATGCATGATACCAGTGTTACGAGCGTAATTAAAACGGAGACTGTGGTTTATAATTTTTTCAATCAATCAAAAAACTCATTTTTTGATTTTTATTTGTTGGCTCAAAAATAAAAACAATTTTTTGATTTTTATTTTTTTGGTCAGAAAAATATTTTCTCTGACAGACGGACGGACGGACGGACGAACAGACGGACGGTCGGATATGGATAGCTCGACTCATGAGATAGCCCTTTATTGCAAGAAATAAAAATATTTAAAATTTGTTACAGTTGTATGAATATTTTATCAACAACTGAAACAATATTTTTTTTTAACATTAAGTAGAGTCAAGTTTAAGCAGGGCGAAATCTCGGTGCATGAGGATCTTCTAAGCTTACAAAAAAGTATTTCCTGCTGCAGAAATATATTTTTATTTGCAATATTATGCCATTTGAATCGATTACAACCTCTTTTGCTCAGTTTAACTTTATATATTTAAAAATATAACTCTAAAAAAATATTTTTTTTCAAAAACTTTATGAGAAAACCGTGCTTACGATACCGGTTATTAACAAAGAGTTGAGTTTTCATGAAAAATATGATGAAACATTTGACGAAAACCTATATTGATCACAACTTTTATCATAATAGCTTTTTTTAAATCAACTCCTTTTGTATATTTCCTTAAAACAAAATTTTTTTATAAATGTTGTTTCCTTCCCGTCGATAGTTGTAGGAAGGATCAAATAACTTGAGTTATTACTTTTTTTTATAGTGCTCTAGATAACACCGTCAGTAACAATGGTTTTCCCTATTTGCGGGAAAAGAAACAAGAAAGAGCTCTGTCACCTGCTTTTCGGTCGAACTCAAAAAGACATATAATCAATGGCTGGACAAGAACACCATGCCGTTTTTAGAAATCACGTTGATAACGTCTTTGTATACCCAGAAGCCTGGAAAATAAATGATTGGAAATCTAGATATCTTACAACTCTCAAATTGTTATTTTCTATACAAACAGCAAAGTGGATAATATTGATGAAACATTCAAAAGACAGTAAAACAAAAATAGAATTCGGAAATTAACCTTTTTATTTTGTAGATGTTGGTATTTCTTGGTTTCTGTTAAAATGCGATGCCAACATAAAAGCACTATTCCAAAAACAAAAGCCATGAGTCAAATTTTAAATCTAAAGACAAGAGATGTTAAAAATTTGCTGGTTAAAAGTGGAGCACACTTAAGAAAAGACTGTGAACTTAGATTCCATAAGAAATTTCAGTCAACAGATTTTTTAATGACAAAACGCAGATTCTTTGTGCAGAAATTTTATTTTATATTATTACAACGATATGAATTAATTTTGAATATATTTTTGATTTTATTTGAATAAAATATGTGATAGTTTTCTTAAAAAAAATTTATAAATTTTTGTTTTATTCAAACCAAGGTATATCCAGGATGCTGTGTCCTGAGCAATTCAAGTTAAATCCATGTTTGCTGCAAAACAAGTTATACCCAAATTGAAATCCTTGATAATTTCAAGAGTTTTCAAAATTATAGAATTTTTGTTGTGGTTTTTCAGAAATGGGTTAATAAAACTGAACAGACTGGGTTTATAGATGGTCTACTTCTGTTAAATGTTCGTAGGGGTCAAGAAAATAATATTAACCCATTTTGAACTGGTTCCCGATTCCATGGACCAAATTTGACGAAATTTGAAACGATTACCATTGATCATCCACTGATCACGATTGTGGTGTTAAAAAATTCTAGATGGCCAGTTAGGTGTATATCAGAGTGTTTAAGAATAATAATAAAAATATGGTGTTTTTTTGTAAGAGTGCATAGAAAGAATTCATTTATTGAATACATTATGATTGTACAAAAAGCGTTATATAAAAGCAGTTAATTAAACTGTAATTAAATTAATTATAATAATTTATGATGATATTCATCGAAACATTTTGGATGAAGTGCAATATTGCACTTTTTGCACAGATATGCTGTTGCCAAATGGCATTTACAACATTTTCTCCGATGATTTGGTGGTCTCCAAATCACATGTTCCCAAACAGTAGGACATGGCAATGTTTTGGGTCTTCCTGCTTCTGCAATATGAAACTCCGATTTCATTTCTTCAATTGGACGATCTTCATATAATAACAAACCACGGGCAATTTTACTTTTAAATTCAATTTGAGACAAAACGCGATTTCTTTAAATTTTTGCAACCATGCAATGAATCTTCCAGGCGTTTACAGCAGTAGAATGGATGCAATTAGTCAACAGCGGCCAACACCACTTTTTTCCACGAAAAGCAGTACGATAGTTGGCAACACCATTGTCATGTAAGTCAACACCTCCCATGTGTTTGTTGTATTCACTGACAATGTTTGGCTGTCGACATGACACCTTCTTCTTCTCTTCTTTTGAATACCGTGATGTTAGAACCTCCGGTTCAGCTGCGTTAAGCTTTGAAATTAGTGTAACTTCATTATTGTCGTTCCAATGACTTAGAAAAAAAACTGTTTATTGTATCAAAAACGGAATCAAATTCATTTTTCAGTAGCTCCGGCTTAGGCTGGTGTTGTTTATTCTTCTTCTTTAGCTGAAGAAGATAGTTGTCTTTTAGCACAAGCCAAGCGAAAACTAGCAGTTCCGGCTGCTCGAAACTTTCTTTCATTCAAAAAGCAAAATAGGTAATAAGAGAAGAAAAAATTGTCTAAGTAGACCGCGGGGTGTTCTGGATTTATAACGGATTCAAGTAACTTCAATACCACAGATGCTCTTAAGCCGACTTGTTTATCGTATGGTGTTGAAATACCAGCATACTTAGCTTCATACAAATAGATTGCATTGGAACAAAAACACCAGTTTGTAAAATCAAATCAAATTGGTTTTCCTCTGATGAACATTTTGCAGTTATGTTTGCCAAAGTATGGTATCATCTGCTCATCGGTAGACAAGTATGCAGTAAAAATTCCGAAATGCTTATATTTTATATTCAATAGATCAATCGAGGATGAAATTTGACAAAGCGATCAGTGGTGTCAATATCGATGTTGTCAAATGGAATATACCTTTTATTGCCTTGAAAGTATTTCGAGACATCGCTTGCTTGACAATAGGTATTCGAAGATCAGGTTGAGTAGACCACTACATACTGACTTGAGGAACTGTGTAATATCCAGACAAGATCAGTATTCCAATGAAACGACACAAAGTAATGTTTATAACAGTATTATATTGTTGAGCATACAGGTTGCTTTTTTCAACCATCAACTTCATAACTTCATCATCAAAATATTGAGAAAAGAGTTCCAATGGTGATTTACCACCTTTAGAATATAAAACAATAATTAACTAAATGAATTTATAATGATATGAAATCGTGTTAAAACAAATAATTTGCTTACAAAATATAGTATTTGTTCCGAGAACCGTGCAATTTGAAAATCATGCAGAAGAAGACTCTATAAAAGAAGAGAGTTGTACGTACTTAACTGACCAGCGTGTCGTGTTCGACACAGCAGTTTTTAGCACTACAATTGGAAGGAGTATAGCCTGTTTCAAAAGAGAAGAACATTTTCACGCATGTTTGAGAACAAGAAAATAATTTTGAGAGCGTTCTTCAGTCTGATTGGTCGACATTTAAAAAAAAATTGAATATATTCTCTGAGCAGAAAAATAAATTAAAAAAAAATTTATATATATTCCTGAATTTTGTTGCTCATCGCAACTGCGCTGCGGAAGTACTGAATTTTATTTTTCAAAATCCATCAATCAAAATTGAAAAATAAGGGGGCGTCAAAAAATAATTTGTGAGCCAAAATTTCACTTCACAATTTTTTCTTGAGAAAATAATTTATTTTTTATATTATTTGTATTTGATTTCTCTCTCAAGATGCAGGATGCTGCAGGCCGTCAGTGCAACACCGTACTTGTGCGATCATTTATTATGAATGTTTGCGCATTTAAATATATAGAAAAATAGTAAAAAACACTTAAAAAAAGCATAAAGTTCAGCGAACAGTACAAAAAGAGCATGAAATTACGCTCTAAAAAATTTTCTAGACTTAAAAATAATTTCTCTCTGCGCATCGAAAAATGAAACCAAAAAATGTTCTTCTCTTTTGAAACGGGCAATAAAATCATTTTTTCGAAAAAGATGAAATTTATTTTTTTTTTTATTTCATTTTTTGACACTACGATCCAATACATATGAAAAAAATATATTATTTTAATAATGAAATCGGCCATTTAATAAAAGTTCTGTAATTAAGACTTTGTATTTTCAAAATAAGTATATAGATAAAAATTTAAAGAAATATCGTAATTGACAGAATCGTAAAGCCAAAAGTCCCAACTATCACTTAAAATAAAAAAGCAAGCATATAGCTGTTGTTTTACCTGAGTAACATAGGCTCAAAATAGATGTGTCGAAAACAACACAGTGGTCCAAAATGGGTTAAGAACATTTAAAGTGCAATGGTTCAAAATAAAAGAAAAATAGACGTTGTTTCTTAACATAATTTAATGAATAACAAATTTAAATAAGTCAGAAAATAAAAACATAAAACCCCCAAACAATTTTTTCTAATTTTCTATGTTTGTTAGTTGGGATGGTTGTTGGGTGTTAAATAAGGAGAATATTTTATGATATTTATCCATATAAATGTAAGTATATAGTTTTATATGATGGATATTGCATTATAATAACAACATAATACTAATAGTACGAGATGTTTGCAATGGTTTCCGTCCGCATGTTCTTAGATCTGCAAAATCGTTAGTTTGGATAGTTTCAAAATTCTTATTCTTATTCAAACTCTAAGTTCTCTTAGGCTATCACAAAAATTTTAAAACTAATATTCAACAAAGTCGCTCGATAGATATTGAACCTGACCTTCAACTCATCAGGAACGATATCACTTTATTTCTCATAATAAGCGATGTTCCTTCACATTCATGTTTTTCGAAGGGTCAAAGTTTGTTTTTATTGTTTATGTTGTTGTTGTTGTGTAGAAACAATTGCTCCATAAAACTTTAACAAAAATGTTCGGGGAGCTTATAAGCAGTGCAGCAAAACTTATAGCCGAAACACATTGACTACAACATGCGTTCATCGACAAAGTCGTCAGAGAGAATTGTTGCAGTGTTTTCGACGACTTGATTATAATGAATGCAATAGCAACAATCTGTATTGCTGTGCTTCTGATGAATTTTATTTAATTTATTAACTTACTTTAAAACTCACAATAATCACAAGACTCACACAATGGAAAATGCACAGCTAGCTTGAATATAATTAAAACAAAAACGTAAACAAACTTCAGAGTACTCTTTTGTCGGCTGTCAAATTATAAATAGATTGAAGTCTGCGGCTGCAACATTTGTCGTTGAATTCTCTCTTTATCGTGCTGCAAAAATTTCAGGCAAAAATTACACGTACATAAGAAGAAATGCATTCTATTTTTTGACGTTTGTTGTTCGTCGCATGTTGCAGTCAATGTGTATCGGCTATTACTCAACTCGATTATTAAAGGGCATCCTTTACAAATCAGAACATATAGTGCTGCCAAGATGTGGTGTTTTTACTGGGACAAAGTAAAACATGCAAAAAAATCGCTTGCCACAAAGACTTCACCTAGAATTTACTTTGCTCTTCATTGCGGCTACTTTGTCTCGTGCTACTCTTTATCGCACACATTCTCACTCTGCTTGATTTTCTGGTTTCCGTATTTGTGTTTTTTTTTTCTTCTACCCATTTAATTTTTCACTTTTTGTTATACTCAGTAAATCCTTTTAGACGTTTAAGAGGGCAATCGTAGCAAACATGTGCGTTCTGTATTATATTGGATTTTCTTACATGTCGATGGCAGCTGTTCTGATTGGATATACAGTGTGCGTGTGAGTGTGTAAGAGGGTGTGACAGTGGCGAATTTGCAGTTTCATGATTACAAATAATTTCTGTAGCTTACTTGATTTGTTGTACTTCTAATCTTTTCTTCATTTGTCTGGAAAAAATTTAAAAACACTAGCTGAACGTCTGATTCTACGTTCCGCTACTGTGCTGCTTATGCTGATGTCTAAGTCATAGAGCATAGCAGCAGCAGGTGTGTGCGTTTGTCTGTGTACTTACGAGTAAGTGTGTTAAGACTTTTACCATAAAAAAAGTTCCTAGGAAAATCTTTTTTTTTTCTTTTGTTGTTTTTTGCTTTATTCATATCATCATTAAACTCAACCTACTCAACTGTGTGTGTGTGTGTGTGTGTGTCTGTGATTTTATTTACGCATGTCTTCCGGTAAAATTCAAAAAAATTTCATTTGCGACCATTGCTGCACCTGAACTTTATGCACAGCTTAAATAAAATAGAATTGCCTGGAAATCATACCAATATTTAGAGATAATAAAAATAAAAATTGGATTTCATTCTAACGTACTTTCGCGTTCAATTCCCGCTACACGCTTTCCATATGTACTGATATTTATGTTTTTCCTTTTTCTTTGCTAGCTAAAATCGTCAGATTCTTTTTCCGGTTTTACGATTTTCATTATGGTGCAGATAAAATATTCATGCGAAGCAGTAGCAGCCTCGCCGAAAAACCTGATGCTATACTTACCGATCCAATATTTAAATTGATTGTAAAAAAACTGAAGTACATTTCAGACAGGTATTCGCCGTAGACAGGTGACAGTATTTGGTTTATTTTCTATGTATGTGGAATGTAGCTATGTTTGATTATAACTTTGACTTTTTGCCGAATGCCAGCAAAAAGTTAGCAGCTACTTTGATTGAATACGAATTTATGAATTAAGGCTTGTATGTCTAGCAGAACATGAGAACCTTTGCGGTACATTACAGGGTCATGAATTTTTTCTTACATCATTTCTTACAAATAAATAAAAAATTTACTCAAAGAAAGAGAAAGAAAACATCAATATATTTAACCCCAAGTGCCTGTTTATGGGTCTTTTTCGAACCCTATCAAAGAATGTTCAAATTACTACACTTAATAGACGTCGTAGAGGGTTAAAATATTTTACAATAATATGCCTTGTAAAATTTTGTCTGCAGAGAGGTAGGTGGTCAAATTATTTTTTATTGAAAAAACTTTTCGCCGCGACTGGGTATTGAACTCGGGCTTCGAGCATGCTAACCACACACTGAACCTGCATGGCCACGGCCATCATTAAATACTATACAATTAATACCAGATATTTATTACTTCGTTATATGGCAGAACTGTGAGTCAATTGGAAACAGTAGTTAATTTAAACTTGATTTAAATTATAGTTAATCGTTTTCCAAGAGTCAGCATTTAGCATTCTTTGAACATTTTTGGCTGAGTGCTGATGACAAAACCAATAAATTTATAAATCTATATGAAGTTATGGGTTTTTTTTTTAAGCATAGCACTCAAAACAAGCACTTCACATAGCGTCGCACACGTCGTATGAGTGCTGTTTAATACAATAAAATCACTCATGCGTTGTGCAGCTTGTTAGGCACACAAAATATTCAATAAGCAGCTAAAAAAAGTTAAGAAAATTTACTTCAAATTTGGCAACAACAATGGCAGATGCCAAAATTGATGACCAGCTGTAGAGAAAAAAGCATTAAAAAATTCTAAAGTAAAGAACTTTATATGGGAGCAAACTTGATAATATACAATATTCGAAAGCAAATTTAATGCGTTGAATTCTGAACATGACATGACAAAAATAATAGTATTAAGTATAAAATTTTGCTTTGAATACGAAGACGGTATTGAAGAAATTAATAAGCTTTAAACTGGTTTTTGAAGTGCTTTACTTATTTTATTTTATTATAAAAAACATATTGCTTTCATTGCCAAGCTTCTTCAGTTAAAATTTTTTTGTTAAACTTTAACATCAATTTAGTCCAAATACCCAGCCTCTAAATAGCTTGGCAACAGCTCTTTCAGACAGTCTAAATAATTGCCTCTCATATAAAAACGTTGTCGATATGTGGAAGAGCGAAATATTTGATTGACATCAATATCAGCCAGTTGGAGTGCTTCGTCAGTTCCTTGAGCCGGTTCACCCAGCAAAACCAAAGGTAGAAATGTTGAGACCAGAAAAATTTCTATCGTGAAAGTGATAAATTTAAGGAAATTTTTGCATATTTTGATAGTTGCCAAAACTTACCAAAGCAATGCCAGCGCTTGAGATCTTGCTGAAAGTCATTGAAATTAGGATACGGCTTAGCTACTTGTAGCTTTTCAAGACTTGCCAAGAAATGAGCGAAATAATAGCTGTGCAGCTCATTTCTATTTTTATCACGCAGCTCTTTATTGAAGAGTGTGAAAGCAGAGTACATTAAATCGTAGGAGGAAGTGCCGAAGAAACAAATCTGAAAGTCAATCTACGGAGAAGAGTTGATGGAAGCATAAACTGGAAGTAGCAGCATATTTGACTTACGAATAACAAATCCTCAAACGAACACTCAGAATCGCTGACTTTACGCTTGACCATAATATTACGACCATGGAAGTCACCATGAGTGAGCACATAAAGGGGTCCAACCATACCATTAACATAGGCATCATTGAGTGCAATGCAACGGTCGATGAGCTGTGGCTCTAGCTTGTGCAGCTTTGGCAAAAATTGCTCAAATCCACCTGCCTCTTCAAGAGCTGCTATCATGCCTTTCAAGCCGTTAAGTAAGAAATCCGATCCCATTAAACTGGCAGACTTAAAAAGACCATGTCGCAGTTGTATGATATCTGCATCAGCGGGCTGCTGTGTTGCGAGCTTATAGCTAACTGCGTGCCATTGAGCCAACTTTTGCAGACAAAGCTTTACTTCTGGCTTGTTAAAGGGGCGGTCACGCACGACTTCATAGCCAATGGTGCATAAATCTTCCAACACAATGACTGGCTGTGGCGTTTGCAGCGAGTGATACAGCATTCTAGTTGTTTAAAAAGTTTTTAAATTATTACATTATTTCAAAATCGCAACCTACTTGCCGGCAAACTTAACGCATTCACCACAACGCAGCCATTCCTGCTCAAAACGCGGTATTATCGTCTCATACATTTTAAGCTCAGTTTGAAAAATTTTCACATCACTAAGAATGGCACCTTTTTCTGTTTTGCTAGGTGGCAGCGTCTTAACAACCATTGAGGTGCTGAGCTTTGAGTTTTCATTGTTGCCATAAACAATGCTGGCGCGAAACATAATGCTTGCATAGTGATCACCTTTTTGTGAAGCGGGAGATATGTTGAGCTCAAAAATCTGCAAGAGAGCAGCGAATTTTTTATAAAACAAAAGGAAAACAAAAATAACTTACGCTATAGTCTGCTTCAGGTGCAGTTTTGTCTAGCACTTGTTTGAAAAATGTCTCATTTAGCCATGTTGGCGCCACCAGTTCGTCATCATTGTATTGTGCCATTTTTTTTTTTTATTTATAGATCACTAAATATAAAATATAAAAATACACTCTGTTGTTTTACTCTGGGCACAGTTTAGACAACTACTGCATAAACATGTTGCTATCATAGAGAAAAGCTTCATTATGATGTGTGAGTGATTAAAACTTTTCACATCAAATATATTCAATAGCTCTTCAAATGTTTTATTGAAAATTAATAGTAAATCAACTTGTATCTTATCACGTTCAGCGTATATTTTGTCAGAATTTTGCAGCTTATCGTTGGCCCAGCGAATTCAATGTAACTTTTTTGTAAACATTTGCGAGTTTTTCTAGTTAGAAAAAACGTTATCAGCACTCGTAGGTGAATCTTTTTTGAAGGATTTCCGAAGACGTTTACAAAACACTTACATTTCGCCATACATTCGCTTGTGGTTTGGCTAGTATTTGTAAATAATTTCTATTTAGCTGTGTTGTGGTGTGTGCAGCGAGCTTTTTGAAATAAATTGTTTATAATCATAATATAAAGAGAGCAGTTTTAATCATTTCAAATAACTGATTAGATAAATAGTCTTAACGTGCATTTATTCAAAGCACACTAGTTATTGATGTAAATTTTAATAGAGCTGTTGGCTGTTTCTTATCTTTTCCCCTTTTTTTTCTTTAAACACGCAGTAAAACAATGATATCTGCTTCATTGAAGTTTACTTATTATAAACCTTTCAAACCATTTTATACTCTCGTAGAACATTCTGCACTACACTCTATTTCATTTTCGTACCAAGTCAAACTTGACTGAATAGGTTTGACGCCTGAAGTCCTTGGTTCAAAGCTTAAACAAAATTAAACCTCTATAGATAAAGCGCAACTCATTCAAAGGTAATTTTGGAAGTATTTGAGGCTTATACAGGTTTGAGCATTAGTGCAACCAAAGGGGGTTTCGGGGTTTAAACCTCCCCCCCCAAAATTATTCTAGTACCAAACAAAATAGCATTCAATCAAAATGAGTGAAAATCAATTACACGTCTTTTGAAATAAGTGAAAATCCCAAATCCATATTTCAAATAAATTCTGGATGATGCATAATCTACCTAATTAGTCATATTTTATTTTAATAGTATTAGGAGAAAACAAGTATAGAACGTCTAAAGTCGGTCTAGGCCGACTATGAAATACCCTTAACCTACTTTTCCAAAATACAATAATATTATTGAAAATAGGCGTGTCCGTGGCTGGATGAAGCCTATATTTTAAATGCATTTAAATGTTGATGAAAAATGTACACATACCAAGTTTTATTCCTATAGCTCACAGTTAAAGCTTTTATTGTGCTTTCGCTATGGGAGATGAGCGTGTTCATGGACGGATTACTCCCAAATTTTGAGCACACCTTAGTTTTGGTATAAAATACATTTTAAAATACCTAAATTTTATCTCTCTATGAAAAACAAAACCTTATTTATTGAGTTTTAAACATTTTGGGTTGTATGGGAGGTAGGTGTGTGCGTAGGTGGATCACGTCAATTTTTCAAAACCATCTTTGTCTTGTCATAAAGAACATACGTGCCAAATTTTAGCTCTCTATGTTAAACAGAGGCGTATTTTTTGCGTTTTCAATTTTTGGGTTATATGGGAGGTGGTCGTGTCCGTAAGCGGATGACACCCATTTTTCGAAGACATTTTTGTGTTGGTATGAAACACATACATATCAAATTTTATTGTTGTAGGCTAATTTTGAGCTGAGTTATGCAGTTTCCAATTTTCGCATTGTATGGGAGTTAGGCGTGTCCGTGGGCGGATGATGTCCATTTTTCAAAAACATCTTTGTGCTTATATAAAACATATATACACCAAATTTTATTTTTGTAGGCTTATTATGAGCTGAGCTATGCAGTTTTAAATTTTTGCGTTGTATGGGAGTTAGGCGTGTCCGTGGGCGGATGATGTCCATTTTTCAAAAACATTTTTGTTTTGTTATAAAAAACATATGTGCCAAATTTTAGCTCTTTAGGTCAAACAAAGGCTTATTAATTGTTTTTTCAATTTTTGGGTTGTATGGGAGGTGGGCGTGTTTTTGTGCGAATGACGTTTATTTTTCGAAAACATCTTTGTGTTCATATAAAACTTATATACATCAAATTTTATTGTTGTAGGCTTATTATGAGCTGTTTTATTTGAGTTATGCAGTTTTAAATTTTTGCGTTTTATGGGAGGTAGGCGTGTCCGTGGGCGGATGATGTCCATTTTTCAAAAACATTTTTGTTTTGTTATAAAAAACATATGTGTCAAATTGTAGCTCTTTAGGTTAAACAAAGACTTATTTATTATTTTTTCAATTTTTGGGTTGTATGGGAGGTGGGCGTATCCGTAAGCGAATGACGTTCATTTTTCGAAAACATCTTTGTGTTCATATAAAACACATATGCATCAAATTTTATTGTTGTAGGCTTATTATGAGCTGAGTTATGCAGTTTTAAATTTTTGCGTTGTATGGGAGGTAGGCGTGTCCGTGGGCGGATTTCAAAAATATTCAATATTGCAGATTTTGATTTATTCAATATTGGGTGCATGTGACCATGTGTACCAAGTTTCATCTAATTATCTCTACTCCTTCTTCTTATCCTGTGTTTACTGACAACACACAGACGGACGGACGGACGGACGGACGGACGGACGGACATGAATAGGTCGACTCATGTGGTGACGCTGATCAAGAATATATATTTTTTTCTATACCGGACTCACTTCGTTCTATGCGTAACAAACGTTTGCACAAAGTTAATATGCCCTGACCTTTCAGGTTTAGGGTATAAAAAGTGAGCCGGAAACCGACTCAAAGCTAAGAGGTACTCTTAAAACTTAATTAATATTTTTTTAAACACCTATAAAATATGTAATTTTCATGGTATTCACATGCATTTAAGGTTATTGGAAATGTATTGAGCTCTTCTTTCTTTTGGTGTTTCCTGTGGTGTGGTTTTATCAAAACTGAGTACTATGAAAAATGCGTTTTTTATAGGAGTTTAAAAAAAATAAATATATTCGAAAATCATGAATTTTGGTTCTGTAGGGCTATGTGGTGTACATTTTACTAATAACTGGTTACCAGAATTCAATTTTGCATACCTAAAAACCCATATATAGACATTTATTTGAGCACGGCCATTCCACGGTGACGTTTGGGACTTTTTTTACTAATTTTTGAGTACGTTTTCACAATACACTTGGTTACTAGAAACAAATTTTGAAAATGCATTATGCAATTTCATAGAAAATTAAATGATTTAAAATACGGCACCCAAAAAAGTTAGAGTTTATGCCGCGGGTGTGTTGAATTCATTTTCCAATCAAAGTGATGGTCGGGACATGCACAAACTTACTTTCCCTACATAAGAAGATAAAACGTTGAAATTCAGTCAAACCATAAGTCGCATTCTAAAACTCTTTTTATATGTAAGGCCTAAAAAGTGCAGTAATATTTAAATGTAAGATTGACTCATAATGGACTGCCATATTTTTTTTATATGTATTTTCAAAGTTTGTGCTGGTCGGGACAAGGAGTTGTGATGGTCCGGGACAAGTAAGAAAATCATACAAATAAGTGCAAATCAAGTAAAAGTTTTATTTAAATTTATTATCGGCAAGCAATTTTACTGTAATCAAAAAAATTAAAAACTCAACACAAATTCAAAATGCAAATCAAAATGCAATTTCTCAAAAAAAAAAAAAAAAAAATTTTAAAAATTGACTATCGATTTTAGTGATCTTCCGGTGAAAACATGTCCATTACGCTGGACGTGTTGAAATTCTTGCATTCAATTAAAGGCTATCTCTGACTCAAAAGCATTTTGTTCTTTTTAGTGGAGTTAGATGTTATGCCGTATGCTATACAGTTGCAACTGAGAGCTTGTAAATGATCCCAATTAAGGCAATTAAGCCAGCGCTCTTCAAACAAAGGCCTGCATTGACTGCTACTTATGAAGACCAAACACATCCTTTCCTAGCTGCTCTTACGAGCCCTTCTTTTTCTGCACAAAAGGCAGCACAACAAACTTTTTTCCCTTCAAAGACTAACTTTTTATATACTTCAGGGCAACTTTTTCGTTTAAAGTCAAAATATATATCAGTTTAAAAATATGACATAATAATGGCCTTTCTTACTGCTGTATCAAAGTTTATAGATTGAAATTAATCTGACATAAAAAAACATAGCAGAGAAGATAAAATCATAGAATTTTATAAAAGAAAGATAAAGGTTTAAAAGAAAAAAAATATTTTTTTCAATACTTTTTGTTTACGCCTTCTTTTAGCCATTCTTAAGAAGTGCCATTTCATATAAAAAAGAAAGTATACTTGGATATGAGTGTGGAAGCACTTCGAAATCCATATGAAGGTCTGCTAAAAGCGCTTCGAAGTGCTACCATTGCCGGCTGGGATGTTTTATGTGAAGGTATGTGATAGGTTGTACGTGGTAGGTACCACCTGCGTTGCAGATTCTTACGGTGTACATAAATATCTGATCACAACACACGGTCATACATAGCTGACCAAAACAAACGTTTTGCTCTGGCCCCGACACCATCGACTGCGACTTTACCATGACTTGATGCAAAGAAATTCCACTCTACAGTAAAACCCCAGTCAGATTTCGCGTGGCATATATTAAAGAAAGTAAATCTAGTTTTGAATTGAGCAGCGCAGCCATCTGTATATATGCAAATTTTTCGAGTTCCGAGTAACAATTTCTGATTTTTTGTTAACAATTTTTGCCTCCAAACCTCTGGACTTAGCTAAATTTTCACCACTGAGCGACGTTTTTTTTCAGCCGCATACATGCTATGAAAAAATATTACCACTTAATGTATGAACATTATGTTATGGAGAGATGAGAGAGAGTATCATGAAACATTTCATGTCGGCAGAAATTTTTCGAGCAGTAATTTTTGTGATGGTTTAAAGTCCAATTAGGTATTCTGTTGAGCTCTAACAAATGCAAAAATAAGCCAAAGCTATGTGTTCATAGTTTACACTTACTTTACAATGGTTTTTGGCGTACTCACATGTAAATTTTTAATTTAGTAAAAACTAATGTCTATTTTGTTGTTACGGTCGGGACAAGGAACACTTGCGCTTCAAAAGACGAAAAATTTGATATGACTTTACCTTTTTAGTATATTTTTACTGCAAAAATGTAAGTTATGTTATCTTTATATGTTTTTTATAAACACACGTTGCGATTGTAAAACAAAATATAGGAATATAGCGTCGCCAACTTCAGAAAAATAATGTAAGTTGTCAGTTTTATATTCGAAAAACAGTAGTAATTGCAAATTTGTTTGTAAATTATTCAAAAATAGTAAAATATTGAATGCTAAGGTAACATTTAACTATAATAGAATCATATTGTTGGACAACATTTTTTGACTAATCCGTTCCTCATTACTGTGGAATGACTGAGCAGCTATATTAATATGAGACTACCATATTATTCTGTCATAGGTTTAACCACACCATACGGTATATCAGTGGAAAGAAAGCTCAATAATTTTCCAATAAGTTTAAATGAATGTGAATACCATGAAAAATACATATTGTACAGGTGCTTAAAACAACCTCTTTTCGAAAATGACGAATTATCGATTTTAAAAAATTTTTAGCTTATGCACACATGTATACCATAAAAATCTTTTTGTTTTTTGCTTATCTTGGATATGCATTCTGAAGAAAAAAATTTATATGCAGAAAAGGGGTTCAGAAGAACCAAAACCGCTCCATGGAGATTTCTCCGATCCAAAAAAAATTATATAGAAATGGTTTTTAAGAGTACCTCTAGCTTTTGGGTCGGAGTCTGCGGAAATTTAAATTTGATCGATCGGGCTCACTACATTTGTTTAATTTTTGTTATGTTCTCATTCTGATCACTAAGAGATTATTGGTAATATTTAAATTGGAGTTATCTTTTCAACTTCTAGCATGGAAGCCACTAAGGGGACTTGAAATATTTGGAAAAAAATTATTCCAAAGTAAAACAAAATAAGAATGCCTGAATTTGACGAAAATCGGTTGAGTCACTCACCACCGAAATAATAAAAGAAATTTCCCGTTAATTTGTTATTTTTGGTCCTTTTTTATATTTTTGAAGTGAAACTTCTTTGGCGGATAATGAAATTTCAAGGTCTCTCATTCGTGACGCTAGGCTAACGTTATCAATTCATATGAAAATTTTCAAAAAATTTTTGCGGCAAGCGAGAATTGAACCCGGACTTTCGTTACTAAGCATCACATAAGAATCGCATACTCTAACATAGTGCCACATAGGCACATGTTTTATAGGCAAACATTATATAATTAATATTGACCGAGTTGAACTGGCGAACAAAATATAACTAATATTGATCTTGTATATTACAGACACAAACCATGTTCAAGAACGCGTTTTGGTCCGTAACATTTCATTTTCATCTTAAGAGTATGCAGGGAAAATTTATTTCCTTAAGCTTGGAATGCTGTACATTACATTGCATAATTTAACAACTGTGTGGAGAAAAAGCAACAGAATGACAGATACATCTTTCATTGCTGCAATAAAACAACTGTTATAAATGCTTTAATAACATTAATAAACTTATAATTTTATTGCAACACTTACTGTATATTTTTTTTTTTTTTGTTGAATATCAAATCCTAGCGGCAAAAATTCGACTGCCTGTTCGCTGCATACTGAGTTGCATAACGTTGGTTGTTATCAAAAACCTTGCAGATGATTGAAAACATGCCAAACAGCCAATACAATACGAGTACTATGCAAATGCAATCTAGCATTCAAAAAGTGACAAAGTTGAGAAAACATTCGAAAGCAACTAAAATATCAACTGAACGCGATGTAAAAAGGGATCAAAATAACTGCTATTTCACAATTTTCAAATGAAAGAGACAAAAAATTGTCGAAGGACTTTTTCAAATACACCATTTTGTTACAAATGTCCTCAGCCTCACGAATATTAAGTGCTTTTTAATTTTTCGCCTGATTTTTTTAAAGTTATAAGTTGACTGTTCATTTTTGCCTTGTATTTTTTTGTGGAAAAATAAACGTTACTTTTGACTTTTATTTTATCGGTCAAAAATAACAGTTTTTTTGTCATTTTTATTTTTTCGATCAAAAATATCAGGCATTTTGTGTTTTTTTAAAGACCGCTTGACAGATTGAACTGTTGACACAAATAATGGTATCACTAGTTTTTTAGTCGGTAAAATATCCTTTGAAAAAAATACAAATTGCCTGATATTAAAAAAAAACAAATTGGCCATTTCAGCCCTTGAAAGGACTTTGACCGAGCTTCTTATGATCAATTTGGTTGTGCGTGTTATTAAATGTTTGCTCACAATTGACCGAGAAGTGGACCTACATGTTTTATGCCGACTCCAAATGGCTCATGTTCTCAAGAAGCTTTACATGGCATTATTTACTCTCTGAGGTTTGCCATTGTCTGCAGAGAGGTGGTGATCGATCAGAAAAATTTTTTATTGAAAAAAACTTTTCGCCGCGGCTGGGGATCGAACCCGGGCTCCGAGCATGCTAAGCCACACACTTAACCTGCATGCCACGGTCACCACATGCCTGATATTTTTGACCGAAAAAATTAACGGCAGAAAATAACCGTTACTTTTGACCGATAAAATAAAAGTCAAAAGTAATTGTTATTTTTGCCCGAAAAAATATAAGACATTAATTAACTTTTAGTTTTGTCGGAAAAAAAAATAGTTAAAATATAACAGTTAATATGTGAATAAACAGAATATTATTCCATTTCGTATTGATAGAATTTCTTTTCAGATACTTTCTCACTCTATTTTGCACTAAAATCTCTCTTATTTTTTACTGTTTAATTCTGCCACGTGTACGTTGCTGCACGCGAGTTTTTTTTTTAAATATCAAGTGATTTAAACGTCAAGTCAATCGTTATAAAAATAATTCCGCTAGGCTTTCGAAACTGGAGAAAAAAATTCATAATTCCTAATTTTTTATCGTTTTTTCCCTTAATCTGTTTCATAAAAAATTTCTCAAATTGTCAAATAATATCCAATTTTAAGGAAAAATTTCTTATTAGGTAAAAAGATGTTGGTTTGATTTTTCTTCTGTTCATCCGTTTATGTCCAGGTAACATATTATAGTTATACGGTATTACTTATACCAATGAGCAAATGCTGACTTTATTCGAAATAACATATTTTTGACTATAGGACTTTACTACACCGTTTAACGATAGGTCTTTACTACACTAAAGAGCCCTCATTCATTACAATCGGATAATATTTGCGCAATTTAGAGGAATTTTCATGAAACTGATTTTGAAAATCCAATGGAAGATTATGAATAAGACTATAAAAGTCGATATTAGGGGTAATTCCATCGGCTATTTTGGTGGCGAAAAATTTAAGCGATTTTTTCAAATTTGGGCTCTTTGTTTTTTATCCTAAGCTGTCAGAAATTTAGCGTTTTTTACTTTCGGTTGGATGAAAGATCACAAATAAGAAGGAATTAGGTTTATTGGGGACTACTACCAATGAGTTAAACATAATCAAATAAGGTAATCGTAATGGACCAAAAGGCCTCACGGAAGCTCCTAAACTTTGCACGACTCTTCGAACCTAACGTAATTGCTCAAAGAACGGCAATTTGGTTTCGAAAAACACCACAGACTTTCACCAATTGAAAAGTGAGATTCGCAGAAAATTTACATTTTAACCAGATGTTTTGAACGGATTTTCAAACAAATTGATGACTTCACTTGTTTATTTTGAATGACTGTCAATTCGACAACTATCTAATTTCTAGCAAGGGTGAAACAACATTTTTTACTGTGTTACTTACAAAAATCATTTTATAAAACAAATAGTAACTTTTTCAAAAATGGTCAAAATTTCATGTTCTGTATAAGTTACTATCTTCACAAAATGGTCTTCAATAGTGCATAAAAAAGTTTTGAAAAAACCATCAGGACCACCGAAAGGGGTAAGCAAGAAAAAAAATAGTATGAACAAAATTTAAAATTTCGGATTTTGAGTGATTTTGTTGGCACCGGACTACAGTATTCGGTAATTTCAAGTTCAAAAACAGATTTGTCACTAAATTTTACAGCAAAGTAGATGGATTTTGTGAATTTGGCGCAAATTTCAAATGCATAATTTTTTTTTTTTCAAAAATGTCTTAAAAAAAATCGTCAAAAACCGGTTTTTTGAGCAGAACCGGGCCGGTTTCGACAATTCTTGAACTTTTAATAGCTCAAATTATTTCATTTGCAACAATATTTTTGTATTTTTGAATTCCGTGGGGCACGCAAAATCCCCAATACTTTAGCATTTAACCCAGTCTAATGTACATGAGATTCATGCATTTTGTCACTTATCTCATGAACTGTTCTTGGTTTCCTTGCAGTTGTACGAGAATTTTATGAATTTCATTCAAAAAAATTTTAAAATGAATCATGTCCTCATTGTATTTTTGCTTGGCTCTCTTGTATACTTATTATGTCAACTTAAAACACTAGGTTCAAGAAATATTTACTTACTTACTTACTTAGATGGCTCTTACAACCGTTGGTCGGTTTTGACCTCGTCTAAGAATTTTCGCCAGCCTCTTTTGTCGTGTGCTTGCTGGCGCCAGTTGGAAATTCCAAGCGTTGTCAGGTTATCCAATGTCTGGTCTTTCCAACGGAGATGCGGTCTTCCTCGTCTGCGTTGGCCACCGCTGGGTACCGAATCCAATATTTTTTTCGCTGGAGCTTCGTCGTTCATTCTCTCGACATGACCTAGCCAGCGAAGCCGCTCTATTTTAATACGCTTGACTATATCGATGTCGGCATATAGCTCATACAGCTCGTGGTTCCATCGTATTCGGTACTCGCCATTGACGCAGATTGGACCATAGATCTTGCGAAGGATTTTTCTCTCGAACGCTCCCAAAGTCCTTTCATCAGAGCTGCTCATCGTCCAGGTTTGTGATGCGTATAGTAGGACGGGCATGATTATTGACTTATAGAGCGTCAGTTTTGTTCGTCGAGAAAGAGCTCTGCTTCTCAATTGCCTACTGAGCCCAAAGTAACACCTGTTGGCAAGAGTTATCCTTCGTTTAATCTCAATACTGATATCGTTGGAGGAGTTAATGCTGGATCCCAGGTAAACAAAGTCCTTCACTACCTCAAAGGAGGTGTTGTCAACAGTGACGTGGTTTCCAAGACGCTGGGACTGTTTGTTTGTTGACACAAGATACTTCGTTTTATCTGCGTTCACTGCAAGACCCATTCGACTCGACTCTTTTTCTAGCCTGGAGAATGCTGCACTGACTTCG
The DNA here is from genome assembly GCA_958299015.1 of Tetanocera ferruginea. Taxonomy (NCBI): domain Eukaryota; kingdom Metazoa; phylum Arthropoda; class Insecta; order Diptera; family Sciomyzidae; genus Tetanocera; species Tetanocera ferruginea. The sequence continues at coordinate 28,529,554 of OY282642.1, read as the reverse complement.
CGCGTATTGTGGCCAATGATGTCAATATCATCTGCATACGCCAGCAGCATAACACTCTTATAGAAAATTGTGCCGCTGCGTCTCAGGTCAGCAGCTTGGATGATCTTCTCCATTACTATATTAAAGAAGTCGCACGATAAGGAATCACCTTGTCTGAAACCTCGCTTGGTATCGAACGGAAGGGAGAGGTCCTTCCCGATTTTCACTGCACTGCTGGTGTTGTTCAGTGTCATCCTGCAAAGACGTATTAGCTTCGCAGGAATACCAAATTCAGACATGATGGCATATAGGTGACTCCTTATTGGACTGTCGAAGGCGGCTTTGAAATCGACAAAAAGATGGTGTGTGTCGATTTGTTTTTCGAGGGTCTTTTCCATGATTTGTCGGAGCGTGAAGAGATCTGGTCAATGGTGGACTTTCCAGGTCTAAAGCCACACTGATAAGGTCCAATCAGTTGGTTGACGATGGGCTTTAGTCTTTCACACAATACGCTCGACAGGACCTTGTATGCGATATTAAGAAGGCTAATCCCACGGTAGTTGGCGCAAATGGTGGGATCGCCTTTCTTGTGGATTGGGCAGAGCACACTGAGGTTCCAATCATCTGGAATGCATTCTTCCGACCATATTCTGCATAGAAGTCTGTGAATGCATTTAAACAGAGCTTCGCCACCGGTCTTAAACAGCTCAGCCGGTAGGCCATCGGCTCCTGCGGCTTTGTTGTTTTTAAGCCGAGCTATAGCTGTTAAGACCTCGTTATAATCGGGCAGCGGAACTTCAACGCTGTCATCCATAATTGGGGTTTCCGGGATATCATCTCCACTGGCGGGATTGTTGTCAGCGTCGCCATTTAAAAGTCTAGAGAAGTGCTCCCTCCATAACATCAGTGTACTCTGGATATCTGTCACTAGATTCCCATTCTCGTCCTTGCAGGAAGAGGCTCCGGTCTTAAAACCATCGGCCAGGCGTCTTATTTTTTCGAAAAATTTTCGAGTCTCATTCCTGTCGCCATGCATCTCAATTTTCTCGCACTCACGCATTTCCGCCTCTCGTGTTTTTCGCCTGAAAATGCGTCTCTCTTCCCTCCTCTTTTCTCGGTATCGCTCCATAACAGCACGCGTTACAACCGACTGCAGGGTGGCTTTGTAGGCGGTGTCCTTCTCTGCAGTGGCGTCGCGACACTCCTGGTCGTGCCACTGGTTTCGGCGAGGGCGATGGTAGCCTATCACCTCTTCGGCAGCCGTACGCATAGAGTGGGATATGTGCGTCCACTGTCCGCATATATCGTCGATCGGAGGAGTGCTTTCTTGAAGCAGGAGTGAGAGTCGAGTAGCGAAGGCTTCGGCCGTCCGTTTTGACTGCAGCTTGTCGACGTCTAGCTTTCTAAGTGTAGGATTGCGAGCATTCTTAGCTGCGCACAGACGTGTGCGGATCTTGGCTGCGACAAGATAATGATCCGAGTCTATGTTAGCACCACGAATCGTGCGTACGTCTAGTACACTGGAAGAGTGCCTTCCGTCAATCAAAACGTGATCAATTTGGTTGCATGTTTTTTGATCAGGGGACAGCCAGGTGGCCTTATGAATATTGAGATGCTTGAATCTAGTGCTACTTACGACCATGTTTCGTGCTGCGGCGAAGTCAATCAACCTCATTCCGTTATCGGATGTGTTGTCGTGGAGGCTGAACTTTCCGACTGTTGGACCAAATATGTTTTCCTTACCCACCTTGGCGTTGAAGTCACCAAGCACGATTTTTATGTCATGACGGGGGCAGCGCTCGTATGCATCTTCAAGGCACTCGTAGAAACTTTCTTTGGTCTCGTCATCTTTTTCTTCTGTCGGAGCGTGCGCACATATTAGGCTTATGTTAAAAAATTTAGCCTTGAAGCGGATTATGGCAAGCCGTTCGTTCACAGGAGTGAATCGCAGGACATGATGCCGTATTCTCTTGCCAACTACAAATCCGCATCCAAACTCGTGCTTCTCCACATGGCCGCTGTAGTAGATATCACAGGATGCTTGCCGTAAGCAACCCTGTCCCTTCCATCGCATTTCTTGGATTGCAGTGATATCAGAATTATATCTTTCCAAGATATCAATCAGTTGGATAGAGGCACCATCCCAATTTAGGGTCCGGACATTCCAGGTGCATATCCGTAAATCATTATCAGTTTTTCGTTTGCGGTAGTCGTCATCAGATTTGGGGATCATTCTTTCATTTATTCTTTTTCGTTTCATTGAAATCTTTTTTTATGTGGTGGGCTTCAAACCCAACGCACAACCTTTGCTTGATGGCCAAAGGGGAAGCCCGCCGCTCAAATTAGCCGCCAAAGTTTATCGGGCGATAGTTTTTGACGTTTCCAGGAGACACCACGCGGAGGTTTTGAGTCGACTTGAGACGATTTCGACATGGATAATGCTGGCCTCGCCAAGTTGAGGCAGTCAGACACGTTGCCATGTGAATATCGCCCCCTTGTCTCCCAAGAAATATTTATGTTCTCATTTTTTTTTTTTTTGTGTATTTGGTACATTAATGTAGTGAATAGTTTATGTAACTCATATAATTGGTAACCAAAATTCATGAAAACGTTTTATGCAGATTATGTAGAAGTTCTTGATTATTCTGTACTTTTGTGGTTCTGTGTAAAACAACACATTTACGACTGAAAATAGAACAACAAAACATAATAAATGCACTACATATAAATCAATTCTATGTTGCATACGTTGTAAAAATACAAATTTATTAACTCTTATAACAATTTAACAAAAAGAACGTATGTTTTGTCTTACTTGTAAGTGATATGAAAAAAAAAAAAATACCAAAACCCACAACCTACAACCTGCAACCATTAACCGCCTCATGCAGCATCGCATCATCACCAATCAAGATTTTTTAATCTAATTTCTTGACTAAAGCCGTAGTGAGTTGATGTTATCAATTTGATATGCATAAAAGTGATGAGAAAATAAATTATTTTATTGGTTAATATCGGCCTTTTGCTAAATTAAGATGATCGACCTTTCCAGACGGCGTCGATAACGGCCATAGCCCATCTAGAACATCTTAAAATAAATTATTCTTAAGTTATGCATATTTTACCAAAACCAAGTAAAAAATATTTACTCTTTTTTACATGTTTACCTGGCTGGTTTTGCCGGGCGAAAAGCTGCCTTGCACCACATGGCTTATATGTGTTTAAAAAATGCTTATTTATTGATCCGTCTTTGCTCCGTTCTGACAGTGTAGTAACGACATCCTTGTCGGTCTTGCGCTTTCGTGCTTTTAAGCTCTCCATTGAAAAGTTGAAATGATTTTTTGCATTGATAATGACTTTAGTGCAATTGTCAGAGCAAGTTGCTGATTCAGTTCAGTCCGTTTTCATCGCAACTCGTTTATTGCATCAAAGTAATCCCAATTTTTGCTGTTGTTGTCACTGTCGTTGTTCTTGCCTTTTGTTTTCTTTAAGTCCACTTAAGTCCTTTTGGCATTTTACGAAATAAAAAAAGGAAGACCTCAAGTCAAACTGAATATCTTTAATTAATAAAAAATACAGCCAAGAAAACTTTGTATGAGATGCATGCATTAACGGTAATCAAAGACAATGATTTTAAGCAGTTTATTTAATAGAAGAACAACAGCTCTCAGTAGAATACATTTTTACAAAAATTGCTACTTTTTATTGCTTATTGCTTTATTTTTGTTGTTGTTGCTATTGTTGTTGTTGTTGTTTTTGCTGTTTTAAGTGCTTCACCTCAAGCATGAGCAGCATTATCTTGAAAGCAATAAGAAACACTTGTGGAGTTAGCTGGTTGAATGTGTCGGTTGCCTGTTATAGTGATGCTTTTTACTGCCAGCAGCAGTAAATGATATGGTTGCTACAAAGCTTTTGAGCTGCGTTGCAAGCTTAAGTCAAGAAATTCATATTAAAAAATCTTGATTGATGATGATGCGATGCTGCATGAGACGGTTTATGCATGTGGTTGCAGGTTGTGGGTTGTGAGTTTTGGGTTTTGTTTTTTGTTTTGCTTTTCTTTCATATTACTTAGAAGTAAGACAAAAGTTTTGCTTCAAGCAGGTGTTGCATGCTTGAAAAATATCAAAAATTTTGGCGAGGAAGTTTTGACGAAAGCTGTCTTAGGAAAGAATACGTTTACAAAATTGATGCGGCTACTTTAGAAAGTTGAAAATAAAAGCTGACAAAGATAACCAAGAACTCTGAAATTCGTTTAAGGAGGGACATAACATTCGCGGCAGAGAAAACAGACCTTTTATAAAACATTCATAACGCAGTCAAAAACAAACATTTTTCCAACTTTTTTTTATTATTGTAGAGAATTGAACAAATTACAAGAAAAAAAAAAAATGTAAAAAATATATATTTTTCACTCCAACTATGATAGTATAACAAGGTTGGCCGCATTTTGGAGAGGAAGTGAGCCAAATGTCAAAATCAGCTGTTCGAATTTGAGTTGTTCTAATTGTTGTTGTTGCTTTTTCGTTTGACGTTTGACGCACTCACAGCATTGTTTGTGTAAAAATAGACATTTAAGCAGCCATATTAAAATGAGCCTACCTTATTATTCTATCATGACTCCAACATGGTTTTATAGAACTCCAAACTGGAGACTAAGAAAAAAACGGGCCTCGAGGTTGCCGCGCTGGGAGTCGCAAAAATTGCCCGATCTGAAAAAAAAGAACTTTTTAAATCTTAACAAAATTGGTTATCGTACGACAGGAACTTTTTTTTTTAATTTTTTTTAAATTTTTGGTGATGTTCCAAATTTGAAAGTGTGTTTTTTCGAAAAAAATATTGACTTTAAAAATTCATAAAAAATCGAAAAAAAATTTAAAGAAAGCTCGTGTCATTGTCGATAGCGATCAAGTTTAAAAAAATACAAAAAAAAAAAAAACAATTTCGTCAAAAAATTAACCCGCTAGTGGTGCAACCAGCACGAAAAACGTCAAAAAATGAACCCGCTAGTGGTGCAACCAGCACGAAAAACATGGTTTAAAGATAAACGCGTTCAAGTTTGTGAACAAAAAAAAAAAAATGCAAAGACAAATAACTGTAACTTTTGAACCCGTAGGAATTTTTCCATGAAATTTTTTCTTAGAATCTTAAGAATATTTACAAAAATATAAAATTATAAAAAAAAGTCGATTTCAAAAAACGGCCAATGTCATGTCCCCCGTTAAAGCTTTAAACGGATTGCCTGAAATCCTTTTAAAAGTAATTGTTTCAAAAATGAAACTAATTAAATATGTTAACAATATGGCTTTGCTGAAACCTTTTTAACTGCCATAAGGGTAGTTGCAACATTTTAATTATTCTTAATGCTTTCATTCAACAAGCTTTTATGTTAGACATAGTTTTTACAACCATCTTTTGTTTTATGCATTCTGTGAAACGTTTTAAAATTTTATTAAAATCTTATAATATATCTAAGCTACGTTTTTCTTAAGCCTTATCTCTACACTTGTGAGTGTGTGTGTGTGTGTGCTCTGTGCTTCTTGCACACTTAACAGCTGCAGCTTTTATGTTTTAACCGTCATCAGCACTAGCAACATCATCATCATCATCATCGCCACTTAAGCAGCCAGTTTTTCTTGCACGCATAAGCATTAAAAACCGCCAACGTTTACTTAAGATGCAGGTAACGTTGATGCTGAGCTTGCGGCATCTGACAGACAGCAGGCGAAAAACAACACATAATCACACACACACACACATTCGCACACTTTGGCACAGTGTTTTTGGCATCAACTTAACTCAATTAATGCAAAAACCAAACATTTATGAGTGCCGTTAGCTTGGTAAGAGTGTATGTACGTGTGTGTGTGTGTGTGTGTGTGTGCTTTAAACATGGCTTGTTTTTGTGTGAAAGCAAGATTTTTATTATAATAAAGTTGTTTTTGTTGTTGCGCACAGCAAACAACAAGCGCTTATGTTAATATGTGATATCATAAAGCTAGAGATTTTTGCTTGTTTGAGTGCTGAATATTTTAATAAAGAAATATATAAAAATGTAAAATTAGATGCAAATATTTTTTTAACAAAAATTTCGCCTCTGAAAAAAGAATTGGTCAAAATTGATGACAAAATTTCGTTTTTTAAACCATGCTCCGCACCTTAAGCATCTCAAACTGTAATAAGGATACTTATATCAAAAATACAGTACTTTTCAAACTTGACGCACAAAAGGTTCAGCCTGAAAGTATGCAAAGTACAGGTATTTGATACTTTTCAGTGACGGCATTGCTGCCAGTACGTCATAAGGCAGCATTCATGGTGAACGCCGATTCAGTCAGGTAGGCAGACAGACAGGTTGAAATCTGTGTGAACAAACGAGACACAAATATCTACCGATCTCGTTTGTTTACACACTCTGAATCGGCGTTCACTATGAGCGCAGCCTAACGCCGCGATTATAGTGAACGCGATTCAGACAGGCAGGCAGGCTGAAATCTGTTTGAAAAACGAAATGCAAATAGCTATCTATCTCGCTTGTTCACATTGCCTGCCTGCCTGTCTGTCTGAATCGGCGTACACTATCAGCGCAGCCTAAGACGGGCTATAATACTTGTTTAAATTATAAAATAGAAGACAAACCATCATTGCTAAAAGTAAGTTAGTTACTTTTTCTGATTATTCAATATCTTCCTTTCCTCTTCACTATTTTCTATTGACATTTTCACAATTTGAACTATTTCATATGTCCATAAGCTGCTGCTCGCTGCCTCCTTTGTGTGGCAGAAATAAATGTACGCTACTGTCAGGTGGTGGCAAAAATCATTTGTTGCTGCCACAATTGCAGTTGCAGCTGACCGCAAACTTCATTGGCACGTTCGCGCTATATGAACTTGAGGCACAAACACCAATGCACAAATATTCACAGTCACATACACATACAACCTACACCTAGATGTCAATACTTACAAACAAACCACACTCAACTCAAAGTGCGCCATAATGATGCTTTGCACCGCCATCAGACACACACTCAACAACACACACACACAGACACACATACATAGTTCATACAGCAATTACCGCGGGACCATCACTTGGGTTCTGCTAATGGTACGCTGCTTTTTGTAGTTGTACCGCACAAAAGCTCGTGCGCGCGCGAAAAGTTCTAGCATTTCCAACCGCAGCCACAGACAATTGATTAATATTTCCAAAATTGCCACACGCCACAAAAGACTTTAGCTGCTATACTACTCGAGAGTTGCCTTTCAAGAGTGAGCGAGATAGAGAAAAGTAAGAGGTTGAGAGCTGTTGGCCACGCATGCTGCAGCTAGTAGCTGTTAATGATAAATTAGTAGAGTATGAATGGCGAAAATAAAAATGATGCCGGAAACGCACTTAGGTGATACACACACACACACACACACACACATACTCACGTACATACACTCACACGCTCTCCCCAGCTAGTTTACGTTGTAATTTTTAATAGCCGGAAACGGAAGTGTAGCTCAACGGAATTTCGTCTGCTGTTGAGCACTAAAATTATTTTCGCCATTTGCGCAATTTTTCATTTTAATACTACTCAATTGTAGCGCACTTCAGTGAACTTCATCATTTTTCTTCGAAGTATGTATGCGCAAAATTAAACTCAGCAACGGATGCACAGTGTTTCGCTTTGAAGGAGCCAGCTGTAGAAAATGATTTTACTGGTTTTTGTGAGTCTTATATATCGAGTCACAGAGTAACTTTTAAGACAAAATGTGTTAAGGGGGTCCTCTGGTAATCTATGCCAAATTTTAGCGTTTTTTCAAAATATTGTGGAAAGAGAACGAGTAAAGATATTTTAGTTCCGTTTTTTGATTTGGGTAGCTTAATTTATTGAAAAAAATACAAAATTTTGAAAAAGTGAATTTATGGACCGTTCAGAAAGTTCTCGGCCTGGTAACGAGGTTCTCCGGAAAAAAGGTGGGTCCAAATTGCGCACGATTCCAAGAGTAAACATAGTCTGAAAAAAAAAAAATATTCAGTTACTGAGAATGAATGTCCCTATAGCCCCTACCTCGGAAACAAAAATCGAAATTTTTTTAGGGGGGGAGCCGCCACTTTGAAAATGAAAAATCGAATTTCGACCTTTTTTTTTGTAGTCTAGTGTAGAAAAAAAATAGTAAACATAATTTTTTCGGCAAGTTTGAGGTAGAGGCTATAGCGGTAAATTCTGCGTCGTTTCATGCCTCATATATCAAAATCGGTCAAAAACTGTTTGAGTTATCATGCGCAAAGTTTTGAAAAACATGGTTTCGAGAAAAACGCGTTTAAAGTTTTGACTTCAATTTTGAGGCACACAAATGACTTTTTTTTTTAATACAATACTTACGAATATTAATCGGCAATTCCAGCCCCATAAAGTGTGCCTTCCTCCATCTCATAAAACGAGTTTTCCATGGCTTTTTGGGTTCTGCGGGCTGTGCGACCCTCTTTCGATGATGCGTACGTTTTTAGCTCTGAGCGTTGAAGTCGTTTTCCGTCGCGAGATTCAGCATACATCTCGGGTTGTGGGCCGATGACAATACCCATTGTTGACATTATTTTTAAAATACTTGTGAAGCCTTCGTTGAAAATGCAGGTTGCCAGAAAATTTGCGATTTCGACTGTGGTAGCACCACAGTGGATATGTTTCGGCGCAAAGGTCCACAAAAGCGAGTTGAACGATTCGTTACAATTTTGCGTTTCACCTCCAGTGCATCGGTTGAGTAGATCGTCGGATGATAACGCTTCGTATATGGGCTTCATTACTTGCAGAACCTTTCCATCAAGTGGGGCGTACGTGTGGTGAAATGAGGCTAATGAGCATCTGGCTAATGTCCATTAATCCGCAGAACATACTAATACCTTCTCTCCCTATTCCAAGCAATCTCATGGCATATATCAACCGGCGATTTACAACAAAAGATTTACCGACCACCGGCGAAGAATTAATATACTGTGTAGCTTTACATTGGCACTGCAGACTCACTTTGAAGCCGACTCCACGCATAAATGTTTTTCCAAATCGAATTTTTTGTTTACATTGGGCGCAGATAACCAGAGCAGCAAGCGTTTGGAAAAATGAAAAAAATTCCAAGAAACAGAACTGGAGGTTGTTTTCGATGATGACTTCATTGTCTTGCGTTTTCTTCAATTTTTTGGCCGATGTGCTGGCAAAGTCGGTGTCCTCTACTTGGGAGTGCTGGTTTCCACGGAAATGCCTCTTTTTTGTTCGATACGCGTACTTACGCGGCGCGTTTGGGTGGCTTTTTTTATCCATAGCAAAAAAAAAACACAAAACGATTTTTCTTTTATTTTACAACAGCAGTTATCGCGCACGCGTAGCTTTCAGCGTTCGAAAATAAACTGAATCTCGTTCGTTTGCTTCTTTCATGTGAACACCTGGGCTCAAAATCATTTCAACCCCTAAATCAAAACATGCATGTATACATACTGCATGTATACATACTGTGTGTGTATATTTTGTAATATCAATACATATTTTGGAAGAATTCCACAGAATTTTCGACTTATGACTGCAGGCAAATAAACAACTTTGCTGATGCGTTATTTTGACGAAAACATACCTACACAAAAATGCCTGTATCTCCTAAACTATTTCGAATTTTGAAAAATCCTTTTGGGAAAATGTTTTTCAGTATCTGAGCAATAGAAATATGAAAAAATCGAAAAAAATTTTTCGGATTACCAGAGGACCCCCTTAATTTACATGTTAAAGGAAGTTAAACGCATTAAAAAGGCATATTAGATGGGACTAAAAGTTATTGCTTTTATTATTGAAAGTGCTATTCCAAAACTTTCGAACATCAGAAAAACTTTCTGTCTTGTATCGATTGATGCATATTCAGCTAAGAGTCTTAGATAACGCAGTATGAAAAAAAGTAATATATTGACCTGTCTACGTCGTTAATCTGATCAGTACACATGAGATAACAACTAAGTGTACACCCAAGGTTTCGAACAGTGCAAACAAGTTATAGGCACTGTCACCGAGTGAAATTTCTGGAATATACTCAAAATTTAGATTTTCTTTGGCACATGCGATTTTAAAGTATTTAATTGTAATAAACGGTACAGATCTTCATTTACCTTGCATGCCAAATCTATCATAGGTTTGTTAGATAAGTAAAAGCATATAATGATGTATATGTGGAACTATTAGAAATGTCATTTGTAAGCTCGGAAAAAAAGACGATCCAAGAACCAACCCCCTGAGGGACGCCACTGACAACTAACTTCTGCAGCAGGAAACTTGCTACGACCTTAACTCTTAGCATTCTCTCCGTTAGGTTGCTCATCAACAGATCGGCAACAAAAGTCACAAAAGTAAAACATCTATTTTAATTTGTGGCAAAGAATTGTTCGATTAACGCTGTTGAATGCTTTTGCAAAATCCAGCAGACAAAATAATATTACGCAACCATCATCATAAAAGGATCTTATGTCATCTTATATTTGAATGGAAGCTTTAGATCAACTGTGACCAGCAAGAAACCCAGATTAAAATAGAGGAAAACGACTATTTTTATGTTAAAAATATGATATTTGGTTAGCGATGATTACTTCAAAGACTTTAGATAAGGAAGACAGGATACAAATTGTTCGAAAGTCTATTGTTTCACAAGCAGTAGAACTTTATGCCAAAGACGTTATGAAAGTTTGGGAAAAAAGCTGTAGCAAAGCAATGGTTTATTATATGAGTAAAAGGATTAAAAATTTAAGCAAGAATTATTTGCACAAATCTAATTCATCATAAAAAACCAAACCCATAACCACTGATTGAGCACTTATAAAAAAATACGTCGACATTAGATTTTTGTTTTCTATCACATATCTGAAAATCATTCAAACTGGAGATTGTCACCTGAGGACCTTTCCTTGTAAGTTAAACATTATATATCTCCCTAAAATTATTTTTGTGATCTGAGCACAACTTTATTTCATAGTAGTAGTTTAATTTTAGAAAAGACGTTGGAAAATAAAAAAATTATTTCTGAAGTGTCCAATATAATGGACAAATCCATTGAAAGGATTAAAGAGATTTTTGGCGATACTTTGACTACGGATAACATCAACTATTATTCCAAAATAGCTATCCTGTGCCCAAAAAACTCCAATGTGAACGAAGTCAACTAGCATGTTCTAAATATTATAGTGGGTGACACAGTGACAGATCTGAGCACGGATTTAATTTAAGACAGTGATGATAACGATAAACAATATTACCCTGCCGAGTTTTTGAATGAATGCTGTTCTTCAGAAATGCCACTGCATAAGTTAAACTTAAAAATTGGAAGTATTATAACACTTCTTCGAAATTTAAATACCATAAGAGGTTTCTGTTATGGAACGCGGTTAGTTGTGAAAAACCTGAAAACTTAATTAACCATCACACAAATATTGACAGGCACTGGCGAATATGAAATAATTTTCATATCAAGAACTGATTTGGCCCCGACAAACACAGATTTGCCTTTCACTCTCCGGCGGCGACAATTTGTCGTTAAACTGGCATTTTCAATGACCATAAATAAATCGCAAGGTCAAATATTTCAAAAAATAGGAAAATTTTCTTTGCTGGAAAACGTGTGGAAATTCACGAAGCCGGCCCACTTTAACCATCTAACTGTCAGTCATGATGCGCTTTCTTTCAGCTTCGAGAAGCCTTAATTTATGTTGCACGACGGCTATTATTTCATTGACTCTGTTCCATGATTCTTGTGATCTTGTCATGGCTTCTTTCTTCTTTGTGATGTATTCATAATAAAAAATGAAACCGTCTCTCTCCCTTTTTTTTAAACTAATGACTTCTAAATCTGTGCTTTTTATTTCGTAAAGGCGTCTGGCCTCACCTACCAAAATGTCGATCGAAATCGTTCCTGTGATTATACACGCTGCTTTGTCAGATGTCATTCTTACGAAAAATTTAGCCTGTCGTCAATCATAACAACAAGATATCGAATAGCTATCTTCGATGAAATTTCACAATCACCAACTTTGATTTTAGCCATTTCCGTAACTTTTCTTCAGTTTATAAGGCGGCTTCTGCCTAAAGCTCGCCCAGAAAAAGACCAACAGATTTGATCCAAGGCTTAATTAAACTAATGGTTGATTAAGCTATTGGCTATCATTTCGAGCTCATCGCGGTCACGACCATTGCGATGTCATCAGAGAATCAAACTTCTTTTGCTTCTTAAGAAATTATTAAGCCATAATATGTTATCATACATTGTGTTTCAGAGTTTTGGTCCTAGAACGGAGCGGAACACCCGCTGTTATTTTTCACTTTTTGCTTACTTCTTCGCTATTACAGTCGAGTATTCTTTGCTCAAAGAAGCTCCCAACAATTTTTTTGAGATAGTCCGGTAATTTTAGTTATTCAAATTCATTATAGATATGGCTCAAATAAGCTGTATTAAGGGCGGATTTCACATGTATGCTTCTTGAGGACCAATAGGTTGCTATCGGCGTCATTGTAAAGCTTGCTTAAAGCACTATTCTTGCTTATCCTTATTTCAAAGTGGAAGCGTGTTCAAAGAGTTTTGCACTGCAGCTTCAGGTCCTTGTTATTATGTGCACCGCATATCCTCTGACCAACTCTGACTTTTTCTTCTTGCGCTAAGACATATTGATTTGAAATCTTTTATCTTGTCGTTCCACTAATAAATCGACTTTCCATTTTTTTGTTTTTACTCTTCTGGATATAGATGCGTCACACGTTTGAATCAAGAGCTTCGTGACCTGACTGACCTTTTCTTCTGCAGATTCTGTCGGGCTTCAGTGTTGACAAACAATTCACGAAATACCGCTTCGTTGAATGTTTTTGCATTCCAGCCTTTACTAGTTATGTTTCTGCATTCTGCTTAGTCTTGGATTTTACCTCTTCTATTATGGTCTGATGCTCGTTATGAGTGTATTCGTCACTGACATGCCAGTTTTTCGAAAGACTTTTTCGCTTGTGTGGTACTTGCAAAGGTTATATCGATGATCTTATGTTGTTCTCATTTAAAAGCATCATATCTAAGGAAGAGCAGGTTTCCAGGAGCGATCTTCATCTATTGTGTGTGTACTTACTTCCCAATTCTGGAGCCCAGGTATTAAAATCACCAGCAATAATTATAGAGTGCCACCCTTTTGCTTGCGTTACTTTTTTGTGCAACATAATTTCGAAATCCGTTTAACTTAAGCTAGGTGGCGAGTAGAATCTGAAGATATAGACCTCGGTTTCTAGGGCTTACACGAATCCGTCTTCCTGATGTGTAATTTTTCTCTGTAGTGAATGTCACGATTTTTCAGGGCTCTGGGAAAAATGTCAGTAAAATTTTGTAGGGCTTTGAGAGAATCGTCATATCTGCTTCCATTTCTTGGATCAGCTCTTGAAGGAGATCCTGACCAGCCTCGCAGTGATTTAGTCTGCAGTGATCTAGTTGATACTTCAGACACTATGAAATAGTCAAGCAGACTAGAACTATCATTATAAGAATAAGTGCAATTATTGGCACGAAGAACAGTTCTCTCTCATAGAAATTTCAAAACATTGTAATTATCGGAGAGTTTAACAAAGTGCCATTGAGTGCATTTTTCTTCACACGTAAAGTGCTCTTGAGTGATGCAGGTCTGCAACCAATGGTAAAGCACAGATTGTTGAAAATAGCCGTTAGGTTTTCATCATCACTCTCAGTAACACCAACCAGTTCAGCATCAGAAGCCATTTCAAGCCGTTCCACTTTGGTCTAAAATGAGTTTTTAGCGCGAATTAATTCACCAGTAATAAAAAAATTAGAGTTTGTTATCTTTTTGTTTATTATTTCGTACGCTGAACCCAGTTGTAATATTATTTAAAAAAAAGCTAAAAAAATTTTTACTAAAATATACAAACATATTTTTTTAATAATAAAGATACCAAAATCTTCTGATACATGAAATTTCAACCATAACATGAAAAGTGAGAAAAATTATTTAAATGATATGTTAAATTTAAATATTAAATAAAAAGAAAACACAAGAATGTCAAATATTGTGAAGAAGAAATTATAAAATTTAAAATTTTTCACAAGTAGCCATTCATTGTAGAGCTCCATACGAGGTCTGTTTCTATAATATAAGATAAAAGTCAAAATAGCGGGTAGGGGCACTAATTTTTTTTGTTTCTAGAAACTAAAATCATAGACTGGGAAAAATATGTTTTAAAACTTGCAAATACCTGCAAATTTTTTTAACCGTTAAAATATATCCCTTTTTACGAAAAAAAGTACTCTTCTAACACCCTTTTGAATTTTTAGGATAAAAATATTTTTAGTAAAGAATTGTAAATGCTTACTTTGTTGAATACTCAAAAAAAAAACCAAAAACAAATTGGCCATTTCAGCCCTTGAAAGGACTTTGACCGAGCTTCTTATGATCCGAGAACTGGACCTACATGTTTTATGCCTACTCCAAATGGCTAAACTTCATGTTCGCAAGAAGCTTTATATGGAATTATTTACTCTCTGAGGTTTGCCATTGCCTGCAGAGAGGTGGTGACCGATCAGAAAAATCTTTTATGAAAAAACTTTTTGCCGTGACTGGGTATCGAACTCGGGCTCCGAACATGCTAAGCCACACACTTAACCTGCATGCCATCGTCGCCACAATACTCTAATACTTGTTGAATACTCTCCATTACGAATTTGTCAAAAACAATGCACTTTTTAAGTAAAAAAATCACGAAAAACCATAATCAGAAAACTGCAATTGCAACTTGTAAACGTTGCAACACGTGTTGCGAGTTAACGGAACTAAGCGGAGTTGCCAAATTGTAAAAAAAATTATAAGGAAATTTTTATTGCTAACTAAGTTCTCATATATTACTATTGAAAAAATTTATTTTAAGCAAAAAACTATATGCTGATTTTTTGATTAAATTCGCGCTAGATTCATCATCTAGACCACAGTGCGTTCTAGCGCCCCATTCTGCTTATTTGCAACAGACACTGCCTCTTTAAGTTCAGCCACTGTAATTGTTTTTGACTCATTCTAGACCTTCTCACTTCAAATTTTCTCAACACGCTCCGAAAGACTGGCATCACAAATTTTGACTAAATTTTTTTTCTAGAAGAAGTACTGTGCAACGTTGCCATATCTACGTTTTTTTTTGTCTCTTTTGTTACTTTGAATTTATTTGACGCTAGAACTTTGCCATGTACGCTTGCGACACTAAGTTTAGAAGAAAGGAAAAAAATATTTTCTGCGTGCGATATTTTCTATTCTCTGCTCGAAAAAGAAAAATTATGTGCTTAAACGTGCGTTGTTCTGACTACGCGACAGAGCATCATTGAGACGACCTCTTCAGCTGCAGCTTCAGCCTTTTGAATGAGTCAGAGATGTGCAGCCAGTCGAGTTACTCGAAAGCTGATGAAATTAAAGAAGTTACCAGCAATTAGTTTTGCACTTAGTAACAGTTTGTTTTTTTTTTTTTTTATTAAAAACTTTTTCATGCAACCAACATCAAATGTCATAGAACAAAACTCTCAACCTCAGCGGCATTATTTCAACAATTATATCCACACTCAATTTAAGCACAAAAGAAAGACAAAAAATAAAATATTAAATATTTTTGCCAATTAACAGTGTTAAGCCAAAAAAGCAAAAGAGCAAAAAGTATAAGACAAAAATAAAAATGAAATTAAAAATGTTTGCAAAAATGTTTATATTGCTTACAAAGATTTATTGCTTTAAGCTGCAGCGTTATAAATGAGCTTAACGTCTGTCATACGGAACGCTGAAGCTTAACAAAGTGTGGCAACCTTTGAAAGAATTGTCGTTCGTCATGTCGTGCAATTTACACAAGTTTTGGAAAATTTTTCGGTTACTAGAGCGTCGTGGGTGCCTGTGAGATGAGTGTGAGTGAGAGAACTTTTTAACACTGTCAAACATATGTATGCCAATGCTCTGAAAAGTTCTAAAAATGAAAATTATTTTTCTCTTCATCTTTTTTCCACAGAGAGTTTTAATAAATTAAGACAAAAAGTTTTGTGCAATTTTGTGCATGGTTGCCACAGTGCATAACTTTTTTGGCACATACACACATATACATATGTATATTATAAATATGCGACACGCTTATAAGCTTATGAGGAATTATGTTTGTTAGAAACACATAAAATGGGAACTCTGGATTTTGGCAAGCAATTGACAAACGAAGAGAATATGTAAAATGATTAACCTGAAAGGAAATAAAAATTATAGAAAACAAGTAAAAAAAGTATAAAGTCGGTCTAGGCCGACTATGAAATACCCTAAACCTGCTGCTTTTTCAAAATACAATAATAGTGTTGAAAATGGTAGCATCCGAAGGCGGATGAAGCCCATATTTTAAAAACATTTCAATTTTGATGAAGAATTTTACACATACCAAGTTCTATTACTGTAGCTCACATGGTAATGCCTTTATGAACTTTACGCTATTGTGGGTTGTATGGGAGGTGGATGTGTTTGTGCATGGACTACGCCCAAGTTTTGTATACATCTTAATTTTGGAATAAAAAAAAACGTACCAAATTTTATCTGTGTAGGGTAAAGCTAAGTTTATTTATGGAGTTTTCAATATTTTGGGTCACATCGGAGGTAGACGTCATTGGATGACGCCCATTTTTCAAAAACATCTGTGCTTTGTTATAAAATACATACGTGTCAAATTGAATCTCTGTAAGACAAACAGAAACTTATGTATGTCATTTTAAATTTTTTGTTTGTATGGGAGGTAGGCGTGTTCGTAGGTGGATGACGTCAATGTTTCATAACAACATAAGTATGAAATTTTATGTTTGTAGGTTAAATCTATGCTTTTTTTTGAGTTTTTAATTTTAGGGTTGTATGGGAGGTGGGCGTGTCCGTAAGCGGATGACACCCATTTTTATGAAAGTCTTGGTTTTGATATAAAATACATATGCACCAAATTTTATCTCTGTGGATTAAACATAAGCCCATATATTGAGTTTTACATTTTTGGGTTATATGGAAGGTGGGAGTGTCCGTGGGCGGATGACATTCATTTTTCGAAAACGTCTGTGCTTTGATATAAAATACATATGTACCGAAATTTATTTCTGTAGGTTAAACACAAGCTTATGAATTGAGTTTTCAGTTTTTGCATTGTATATTAGGTGGGCGTGTCCGAGGGCGGATGACACCCATTGCTCAAAAAAATCTTCGGTTTGTTATAAAAAAATGCGAACCAAATTTAATCTTTCTAGGTCTAGCTCTTTAATTTAGGTCTTTAATCTAGCTTATTTATTGAGTTTTACATTTTTGGGTTATATGGGAGGTGGGTGTGTCCGTGGGTGGATGACATCCATTTTTAGAAAACATCTCTGTTTTGATAAAAACTACATGCATACTACAATTTATTTCTGTAGGCTGAACACAAGCTTATTAATTGAGTTTTCAGTGTTTGCATTGTATATTAGGTGGGCGTGTACGTGGGCGGCTGACACCCATTTCTCAAAAAGATGTTCTGTTTGTTATAAAAAACATGCAAACCAAATTTTATTTCTCTAGGCTAAACAGAAGCTTATTTATTGAGTTTCAATTTTTTGGATTGTATGGGAGGTAGGCGTGTCCGTCGGCCATTGACTTCCATTTTTCGAAAATATCTTAGTTTTGACAAAAATATCGTACAATTTCATTGTTGTATGTTAATTATGAGCTTATCTTTTCAGTTGTCAATTATTGTGTTGTATGGGAGGTAGGCGTGCCCGTGGCCGGATTCCAAAAATAGTGAATAATGCAGATGCTTGAATCGATGAGAGCATCGGTACTGAGTTTCATCTAATTATCTCAACTCCTTCTCCTTATCCTGTGTTTACGCACAACACACAGAAGGACTCACGAGGTGATCCAGATCAAGAATATATATATATACTTTTCTCAACCGGACTCGCTTCGTTCTATTCGTTACAAACGTTTGTACAAAGTTAATATACCCTGACCTTTCAGGTCTAGGGTATAAAAATTTACAAAATTTCATTTTCAAAGAATACAAATATTTTTTTATTCATAAAACTAAGGAAATTTATTTTCTTTTAACTTTACTCATGCCAATGCTTGCAGAGAGGTGACGGACGATCAGAAAAATTAATTTTTATTGAGGAGGGACATAACATTCGCGGCAGAGAAAACAAACCTTTTTTTAAAAATTCATAATTCAGTCAAAAACAAACAGTTTTCCAAAATTTTTTATTATTGTAGAAAGTTGAACAAAATACAAGAAAAAAATTGAAAAAAAAATATATTTTTCACTCCATCATGGTCTTATAGAGCTCCAAATTGTCGGCAGAGAAAAAAACGGGGCTTTGTGGTTGTAGCGCTGGGAGTCGCAAAAATTGGTCGGTCTGGAAAAAATTTTTTTTTTTGAAATCTTAATAAAATTGATTATCGTATGTCACGAGCTTTTTTTAAAATTTTTTATTGGTGATGTTCCAAATTTGAAAGATTGTTTTATCGAAAAAAATTGACTTTAAAAATTCATGAAAAATAAAAAAAAAATTTTAAATGAAAGCGAATCAAGTTAAAAAAAAAGAATTCCCAAAAAATGAACCCGCTAGTGCCGCTATTTTTTTTTGTTTTTTCTTTTTTTAGATAGATATTTTTCATGGACATGGATATTTCCATCGATATAAATTACTAGTAGAAATTTTAGTGAAAAATATAATTTTTTTTTGTAAAAATATAAAAAATCGAAAAAATTTTTAATATAAAATCAAGTTTAAAAAAATTAAAAATTCGTCAAAAAATGAATCCGCTAGTGCCGCAACCAGTACGAAAAACATGGCTTCGAGATAAACGCGTTCAAAGTTTGTTAACAAAGAAAAATGCAAGGATTAATAAAAATGCGCTCTCACTTATCCGGCTGTAACTTTTGAACCCGTAGGATTTTTTGAATGAAAATATTTACTAAAATACAAAATTATAAAAAAAAGTTAATTTAAAAAAACGGCCAATGTCATGTTCCCCGTTAAATAAAACTTTCTGCCCGATGTGAGAATTGAACTCAGGCTGCCCCAGTCATTGGCGCGCACGCCACACACTTAAAATGCACAAAAATCAAAAATCATGCAACAAAAATCAAAAAATTGTTGGCCTCTTTCGAAATTCTATGCATCAAAAAGGCACTTTGAAAGTTATCTCTTGAAAAAAGAATAAAAGTTAAAAGAACTAAAAGAACTAAAATCAATAAATTTTGCTACTCAATATTTAACTACACCATGCCAGTATTAATCTTTAAAAATACATAAGTTAACAAAACAACCAATATAAAAAAAATTAAATATTAAATAGACTTTTTAAGAGATGATTTCAGTCTCAGTTGTCCAAGAATCCCTTGCTTAGTAATTTTGGCAAACACTCCTCTAACTCCGCCAGATATTCTTTGTCATAATACCAGCTAATGCGAGATTCTTTTGGTCCCAGCAAAGATGTAATATCGAGCTTTTTCGATTTGTTGGCATACCAGAAAGGCAAAAAGGTGACCATTAGAAGAATTTCTAGAAGAACACAAAAAAAAAAAACCAAGGCGCATTACATCTATATCAAACAACTTTAAAAACAACAAGTATACTAACGGAAACAACCATGTCGTTTCATCATCTGCTGAAACTCAATAATTTTGGGCATTTTTCCCTTGTAATCCACACGCTTTAAGGTATCGACAAAACTACCAAAATAATGATCGATCAGCTCATCCAAGTGCTGTGTACGCTGCTCTTTACTAAGAAGCATAATCATGGAGTATATGAACTCGAGATCCATGGCACCCATATAGCACACCTGAAAGTCAAAAAACATGACATCCGCCAGCTGGTTTTCCGCATTCCGCTTGAACATCATATTTTTGCAGTGAAAATCACCGTGACAGAGTACGTAGTGGCTGTCTTTTTGTGGCTGTACGCGATACTCACTACCAGCTGCTAGACATTTTTCGATCAAATCCGGTTGCATTGCCTCAAAGTAGTGCTTGTATTGTCGAAGTGTAGGTTGTGTTTCCAACATTTCAATGAAAATCTCCATGCCCGATGTCATAAAGCCATTTATGCCCCTGAGTATTAACTTCACAAAATCATCAGAAAAACGTTCGAAGTAGTGAGGATTCTGCAAAAATTATGACAAACTAGTATTTAGTCTTAAATATGAATGTATTTTTCTACCTCTTGGTTGATTTTATAGCTGAGTGCATGCCATTTGGCCAGTTTAAGATAGGCAAGTTTAACCTCTTCCATGTTCAAAAGTCGATCACGCACCATAGCAAAACCAAGCGTCACGATATCTTCCATAACTATTACTTTCTGTGGTGAAAAACTGTGATAGAGGCATCTGCAAGTAGTGCAAAATTGGAATAATATAAGTATCATGTCTAAATAAGAATTTTATCATATTGTTTACTTTGGTCCTAAAACAGTTTCATCTCCGGCCTGTCTCAGCATATCGTGAAATTTTGGCAAAATTTCTGTATACATAGCAATTTCCGTTTTAAACACACAAAATTCAAGATCTCTGTTATGTATATCTTCTTCTACCTCTAGTGCATTTTGCTCAGCCTTAATGACCATTGATCTTGACAGGGTCTGTGCTTTGGCATTTTCATATTCCACACTTGCTCGATACATGATGCTTCCAAAGTTGTCACCTTTGACAGTGGCCGGAGTAATTTTGAAGTTATTCACTTTAATGCTTTCATCTTTTTCACAACTATGCAATACTTTGGTCAGAAACACTTCGTTTAACCATTCTGGAACATTAAATAATTCAGTATTATCACCATTTGCTGACATTATGGCACTTTTTGCGTAACTATTTTTATGTATGTTTTTTTTTTTTTTTTGAATAGTTTTTTGATTTTCTTTGCGCACATGAACTCTCCAGCTAACTGGTTAGTTCAAGACTGATCGAGCTACTTGAAAGTTTATTCTTTACAATGTGCGTTTTTATGTTGCTTATTGCTTATTGCAAAGATAACATTGCTCATAAAATTTGGCAGAAATATTTTATATCTCTCTAGCGGCTCAGTTTTTTTACACTGAGCAAAATAAAAATAATATTTGATAGTATAATAAAAGTTGTAACACTTCTAGTTTGTTTCCTTTTGGCAGCCTAAGTATAATTCTTTTTTTGTACTTAAGTGTTGTTATCAGTTATTTGAATT
Organism: Tetanocera ferruginea; assembly: GCA_958299015.1. Classification (NCBI taxonomy): domain Eukaryota; kingdom Metazoa; phylum Arthropoda; class Insecta; order Diptera; family Sciomyzidae; genus Tetanocera; species Tetanocera ferruginea. Next base: position 28,508,355 of record OY282642.1, on the reverse strand, counting down.
TTGATTAAATTTGCAGTGCTCATGGTAAAAAACACTTCGTTATATGACTTTATAGCAGACATTTGTAGTTACTGATAAGATTGCGCTCATTACTAGAATAATTTTGGAATTACTTATGTTAATTATTGAACTTCTAGTTTTATACCCTGCTAAATATGCTATGTCACAGCACTAGTGGTGTAGAAAGCTTTTCCTTTATTTTGTCTCGTAATAATATCTGAAATAAATATTCAGAAAATATTACTTCAAATTAAACATGAAGTCCAATTAAATTGTCGTGAACAATTGTTGCCCAAAAACATGTTGCGAGTATAATTCGCAGTGAAACAGAGTCCCACAGTTGTGTTTTACTGCTATCGTTTTTTGTTTTTATGAAGATTCGAGTGGATTGGATACCATGAAAACTACATCTTTTATAGGTGTTTAAAAAATATCTTTTCGAACATGACGAAATATCGGTTTTTGGTGTCTCAAAAGACTTTGTAAAGATCAAAATTTTCAAAATTTTTTTAACCAATATTTGTGTAAAATCAAAATCTTAACTTAAAAAAATCTTAACATTCTGAAGAAAAAAAAAAGTTATAAGCAAAAAAATTGATTTTGTGACCAAAAACGAGGTTCAGGAGAACCAAAACTGCATCATGGGGATATCGCCGATCAAAAAAAAAAAAAGAAAAAAAAATGATGGAGAAAAAAGAAACAACCTTTTTACCTTTTCTTAGAAGCAAATTTTTAGTAGAGAAAATAAGATACCGCCGCAAGAACAGATAAGGTGGTTGGGGACCGGATTTCTCAAATAGTAAACCTTTTCAATGGTTTGACTAGAATAATCGTGGAAAGTTTTTTTTGGTGTACTTTTCCCATCATTTAGGCCATAAAAACAGATTGAATTAAAATCCCTCTGATTTTTACATGCGCTGCACAGTAGGGCGTATCGAAAAATTTAGATCGTATTCTAAGAGGTCTCAAAAGTTGCATAGACTTGTCAAGATCACCCAAAAAAATTTTATATAAAACTAGCGGATGTAACCCGGTGTTACACGGGGTTGTGACTCGAGCACAGAAAAAGGACGATTTTCAAAACTGCTCTCATTTTAACATTTTTAAATCATGAATTAAATTTTAAAATTTTTAAATTATTATTTTTTTTGGGGTTTTGCCCCCTCCTTCCATCGAAAGTGTTTATTCAAATTTTCGTAAAACTCAACTTGCCAGACATGATTAAAAAACAAGTAAAGAAAGTCTAAAGTCGGTCTAGGCCGACTTTGAAATACCCTAAACCCACTTTTCAAAAACAAAAAATTTTTATTGTAAATGGGCGTCTCCAAGGGCGGATGAAGCCTATATTTAATATGTATTTACATTTTAATGAAAAATTTAGATGAAAAATTTACACATACCAAGTTGTATTCCTGTAGCTCACAGTTAATGCCTTTATTGTGCTTTCGCTATGGGAGATGGGCGGATTCATCAACGGATTACTTCCAATTTTTGAACACACCTTAGTTTTGGTATAAAATACATGCATACCAAATTCAATTTCTCTATGACAAACATAACCTTATTTATTGAGTTTAAAACTTTTTGGGTTGTATGGGAGGTAGGCGTGTCCGTAGGCGGATTAAGTCAATTTTTCAAAAACATCTTTGTCTTATCATAAAAAACATACGTGCTAAATTTTAGCTCTGTAGGTTAAACAGAGGCTTATTTATTGCGTATTCAATTTTTGGGTTGTATGGGAGGTGGGCGTGTCCGTAAGCGGCTGACGTCCATTTTTCAAAGACATCTTTGTGTTAATATAAAACACATACATACCAAATTTTATTGTTGTAGGCTTATTATGAGCTGAGTTATGCAGTTTTCAATTTTCGCGTTGTACGGGAGGTAGGCGTGTCCGTGGGCGGATTCCAAAAATATTCAATAGTGCAGATCCTTGGGTCTATGTGACCATGTGTACCAAGTTTCATCCAATTATCTCAACTCCTTCTTCTTATCCTGTGTATACGGACAACACACAGACGGACAGACGGACGGACGGACGGACATGGATAGCTCGACTCACGTGGTGACGCTGATCAAGAATATATATACTTTTCTATACCGGACTCGCTTCGTTCTATATTGTAGTGGGACCAGTACTGGCCTTTTTTGGTACTAGTTTAGAACTATTCTAAATTTGGCCCATTTTCTGTAGAAAGGCTATACTAGAAAATACTTGATTTAATTCAATATTTAACATAATATATTTAATATTAATAACTTAAAGCATACAAATAAGCAAAACAACCAAAGCAAAACTTTATTTTAATTAAAATCGTTAAAAGATGATTTTCAGCTTGAGTTGGCCAAGAGTCCCATGCTCAGTAATATTGGCAAGCACTCCTCTAACTCCACCAGATAATCTTTGTCATAATACCAACTTTTGCGAGGTTCGTTTGGCCCCAACAATGCTTTAATATCGATATTTTTCGATTTGTTGGCATACCAGAAAGGCAGAAAGGTGACCATTAGAAGGATTTCTAAAAGAAAATTACAGTTCATTATAATATCAAAAATCAATCTATAACCCTTTACGGCCCATTCATCATTTGAGAACCTAATAACGTTTGTTCTGCAAGTTTTGTTTCAAATTAGCTTTTTTGAAAATGACAGCAAAATTTGTCCATGGGCCGTAAAAAGTTAAACTAACGATACTAACGGACACAACCATGTCGTTTCATCATCAGTTGGAACTCAATCATTTTTGGCATTTCTCCCTCATAACCCACAAGCTTCAATGAGTCAATAAAACTGCTAAAATAATGATCGAAAAGCTCATCCAAGTTATGTAGACGCTGCTCTTTACTAAGAAGCATTATCGTTGAATATATGAACTCGATATCCATCGCACCCATGTAGCACTCCTGAAAGTCAAGCAACATGACATCCGCCAACTGATTTGCGGCATCCCGCTTGAACATCATATTCTTGCAGTGAAAATCACCGTGACAGAGTACGTAGTGGCTGTCTTTTTGCGGCTGTACGCGATACTCACTGCCAGCTGCTAGACAGTTTTCTATCAAATCTGGTTGCATTGCCTCAAAGTAATGCTTATATTGTTGAAGTGTAGGTTGTGTTGCCAACATTTCAATGAAAACTTCCATGCCAGATGTCATGAATTCGTTAAAACCATTGAGTGCCAACTTCACGAAATCATCACAAAAACGATTGAAAAAGTGATGAGTCTGCAAAAATTATGACAAACTAGTATTTAGTCTTAAATATGAATGTATTTTCCTACCTCTTGGTTGATTTTATAGCTGAGTGCATGCCATTTGGCCAGTTTAAGATAGGCAAGTTTTACTTCTTCCATGCTCAATAGTCGATCACGCACCATAGCGAAACCGAGCGTCACGATATCTTCCAAAACGATTATTTTGTACGGTGAAAAGCTGTGGTAGAGACATCTGCAAGTAGTGCAAAGTTGAAAGAAGATAAGAATCATGTCAAAATAAGAAGTCTATCAAATTATTTACCTTGGTCCTAAAACAGTTTGATCTTCGACCTGCCTCAGCAATTTGTGAAATTTCGGCAAAACTTCGGTATACATAGCAATTTCCGTTTTAAAGGTACTTAATTCAATATCTTTGTTATGTATATCTGCCGCCAATGTATTGTGCTCAGTTTTGATGATCATTGATATTGAAAGTTTCTGTGCTTCGTTGTTCTCATATTCTACACTTGCTCTGTACATGATGCTTCCAATGTTATCACCTTTAAGAGTGGCGGGAGTTATTTTGAAGTTATTCACTTGAATGCTTATATCTTTTTCACAAGTATGCAATACTTTGGTAAGGAACTCTATGTTTAGCCATTCTGGAACATTTATTAACTCCATGTCATCAACATACGCTGACATAGTGGTACCATAAATTAATTTTTTATATGGTATGTATATTTATTGTTTAATATTTTTTTTTTGCACACATGAATTCTCTAGCTTACTGGTTAGTTCAAGAGTGATCGTGCTCTTTTAAAGTTTTTTCTCCAAAAAGTGTGCTTTTATCTATTTTTGGTTTAATGCAAATAAAGATAACAGTAATATAAGGGAAGGTTAAATAATTTAGTATTTTTAGATTAAAAATTAATTAAAAATTAAGTTTCTCTGATAAAATTAAATTATATATAAAGCTTAACATTTTAAATATAAAATAAAAATGAAACATTTAAGATATAAACTAACAATAAAAAAACTTACAAAAAAGAAAAAAAAAAAATAAAGTTATTGAAATAAATTGTATACTGCCCTTTTGAAATACACCTTTGTGGTTTCGGCTTTAATATACATTGGTAGCATATTCCACAATTTCACAACGTTAACAAAAAATATTCTGGAAGTTATAAGAGATATAAGTTTGGGTACTAAAGGGTGTCCCAACAAGAACGCAATTTTTAAATTTAACATAAAACACAGATATTTAAAAAAAAAATCGTAAAACTTTATTATATCGTAAAGTAGACAGAATGAGGTTATGTATGGAACAATATATCGTGCAGATGGCCGCCGCGGCTTTGCTGGCATGCACGCGATCTTTTAATGAAATTTTCAATGACCGTTTTGCATAAATGCTGCGGTATTTCATTAATGCAGCGTCCAATTTCCTTTTTTAAGACTCGAGTCGTCGTCGGCTTATTCGCGTAAACCATCGAATTCAAAAAACTCCAAAGAACAAAATCTAATGGTGTTAAAACGCATTAATTTCTTCAATTTTAGGCAAGAAAAAACTGGTTATCATTTCACTATACCGAACATCATTGACTGTTTGCGCTTGACCTGCCTCATTTTCATAAAAAAAAGGTCCAATGATTCCTCCAGCCCAAAAACCACACCACACAGTGACACGTTGAGGATGTATTTGGTTCTCGTGAATCACTCGAGGATTTTCCTCACCCCAAATGCGACAATTCTGCCTATTGACGAAGCCATCAAGATGGAAATGGGCCTCGTCACTGAAGATGATTTTAGCGGCAAAATCAGCATTTTTTTGGAAAAACAATTTTACAATGAGAATGCGTTGTTCATTCGTGTAGCGCTCCATTTTTACTAACCTCGTACCTTCTACTAACAAACAGTAACAATTGTTCAAATGTCAAATAATGACACTTCCAGTGTTGCCATATTTAAAAATTGCGTTCTTGTTGGGACGCCCTTTATAAGATTGAGTGTTCGACTAGACAGAGCAAAACGAAGTTTTCTAAACAGATATTCGGGACAACGCGTGTAAATAAGTTTGTGCAAGAAGAGGAGATTGCGAATATTAAGATAGTTTTTGAGATCACAATCTAGAATTCTCCGAGCAAATTCGGATATTCGATCAAATGTTTTCCTATTAAAGACATATCTTGCACAGTTGTTTATTGCTAATTGCAGCTTTCTCTGCGAAACAGTATCAAGCTTCCCGTACACAAGTTCGCCATACGTGATATAGGAAGTTATAAGAGCGCGAATGAGCTTTAAATTCGTTTCCTGTGGTATAAAGTTACTGGTATGCCATAGTTTTCGAAGTACGGAATATATTTTGGAGACAGTAACACATTCGACAAACGAGACATCTACACCTGACACAATTATGGGTGGAAGGCTATTAATACTGAAGCGCTGTCGGGAAATTGCGAGAGCCTGAGTCTTGGATGCGTTGTTCAGGTTTAATAAATTCGAGACTTACCATTCTTCTATTGATTTCAAATCCTCTTTTATTCTATAGGTCAAGTCTTCCGATAATCTTATGGGTCTGGAAAGATATATTTGTGCATCATCGGCGTACAGGTGAATCGAGCTGTTCTGACAACAGGTGACTATGGCATTAACAAAAATACTAAAAAGAATTGGCCCCAAAATTAATCCCTGTGGTACACCTGAAAATGTTCTTTTTAGTTTTGAAGAATTATTTTTACTAGTATCGCCTGGGGTCGAAATTCGACCAATTTATTGATTGCCTATTTATAAATATATGCGAGATGATCAAAATAAGTTCGAGGCTATAACTTTTCATTGCTTGGAGATATTAAGCTATTTTATTCAGAAAAATTATTTATTTATTTAATTATTTCTTTCGAAAACAGAAAAACAACATTTAAAAAAAATTTAATTTTGTCAAAAAAATCATAGGGGGTAGCCTTGATTTTTTGATGGCTCGGACAGTTTATTAATTTAGTGTCAAGACAAAATAAATTCACCTAAAATTCGGTACAGGCTATGAAAGAAAATCAAAAATGCAATTTTGAGTTTTTGTTTTTTTACAACAAAATCATTTTTATCCCATATTTTAAGAATAAATCAAGTTTTATGGTCTTTTTTTAAAAGGAATAATTTAAATATAAAAAAACAAAAAACGGTATTATTTTTAAAAGTTTTTTTTATTAACTGATAAGACTTAAATACAAAAAAGAAATAAATAAAATATATTCACAGATGGCGGAGATATTGGCTTCCCAATTTAGAACATTCAATTTGAGACAGTTTTTTTCTCTCTCTTGGCATTTGGTTGAAACACACGCTAAATAATAAATGACAATATTAGGAAAATTCATTAAAAATACTTTTGGTTAGAATTTTGCTGTAATTTTTAACACATTAGAAAGAAAATTTATCAAACTTTTAGAAAAAATGAAAAAAATTAAAAAACCGTTAAAATCCGACCAAGATATTCACATGGAAAGTCAAATTTTTGAGTTCAAAACACATTTTTTTACAAATTTAACAATTGATGAATGCATAAAACTACATTTTTTTAAGAAATTGTTACTTTTAAAAAAAATTCAAATTCGAACGACTTAAGAACTCTCTTCCAACTAAATTTCATATCAATCAAAGAGCAGATTTTTTCTCAAAAATTTAATTTCTCTCTTAGAAGGTTGGGAACCCCCTATATCAGATATAATATTTATATATACATTCTGCACATCTAGGCAACAAAACCTTTTGAATGATATAAGTTTCATTAATGTTGAGTTTTAATTAATACCAAAAAAGCGTACGACAAACTTTAATGTTCTTGTATTAATATATAAGATTTTTAACATACTGAAAGCGGTCGTATAGATACATTTTCATTAATTTTACAGCATTTTTCCGGAACCCGAAAAAATATTCTAGTTTTTGAAGAAGCATGTCGTGGTTGACTGTATCAAAAGCCTTAGAAAAATCAATGAGTGCTAGGATAATGAGGTCATCGTTATTGTATGAAGGTCGTAAATCTTCCATTATTTTTAGAACAGCGGTAGTGCAGCTATGCCTCTTTTTATACCCAGACTGGTTTTCGGACAGCATATTATAGATGTTTAAATGGTCCACAATTTGTATTGAAAGAATTTTCTCAAACTATTTTGATAAAACAGCTAGAATACTTATCGGCCGAAAATCTTCAGGGAATTTTGGAATGGACTTTTTACCAATAGGGATTATATTTGCTATCTTCCATTCGACCGGAAAAGATGATGACGTAATAGCATGGTTGAATATGTGTGACACTATCGGAACTATGAAAGGAAGTATAGGTTTAATAAATTTAATATTAACTTCATCGTTTCCAATCGCATTTGACTTAATTGACAAGATGGATCTCACAGCATCTTCTGCGGTAATAGTTTGAAAGTTGAATTGTTCATGATGTTGATAAAAAAATCGATGATTTATTTCGAAGGAAGAGCTGTCAACGAGTTTATTTGACTTCAGAAAGAAGTCATTTAAAATGTCGAGGTCTATATTGCAATCTGTATTTTCTTTTTTTATACCAATTGTCTTTAAATTGTCTAAGACACCTGCTGGAGAAAGTTGCTCAATATGTGAAAGTGATGATTTATCAGACGCACAAGCATAACATTTAAAATAAATATTTTGTAAATTTTCCGTCTTAATCTCTCACATAGAGCGATATAAAATATTTGATCTTGGAGTGGTGATATGCATTAAACCAAAAAATTATAAGATAATCTCTATCAAATATATAATGTTTTTTAAAAAAAAAACATATCAAAACGAATTTAAGGCGAAATGAATTTTGAAGGATGTGGAGTTATTTTAAAATTAATGTTTTTTATTATAAAATTTAAATAAAAAACAAGTAGAGAAAGTCTAAAGTCGATCAAGGCCGACTATGAAATACCCTAAACCTACTTTTCCAAAAAAAAAAAATATTATTGAAAATTGGCGTGTCCGTGGGTGGATGAAGCCTTTATTTTATATGCATTTAAATGTTGATGAACAATTTACACATACCAAATTTTATTCCTTTAGCTCACAGTTAAAGCCTTTATTGTGCTTTCGCTATGGGAGGTGGGTGTTTTCAAAGACGGATTTCTCCCAATTTTTTAATACACCTTAGTTTTAGTATAAAATACATACGTACCAAATTTGGTCTCTCTATGACAAACATGACCTTATTTAATGAGTTTTAAGCTTTTTGGGTTGTATGGGAGGTAGGCGTGTCCGTGGGCGGATGACATCCATTTTTCAAAACCAACTTTGTTTTCTTGTAAAAAACATACGTGCCAAATTTTATCTCTAAAGGTTAAGCAGAGGTTTACTTATTGCGTTTTCAACTTTTGGGTTGTATGGGAGGTGGACGTGTCCGTGCGTGGATAATACCCATTTTTCGAAGACATCTTTGTGTTTACATAAAATTGATACACACCAAATTTTATTGTTGTAGGTTAATTATGAGCTAATTTATCCAGTTTTAAATTTTAGCTTTGTATGAGAGGTAGGCGGATGATGTCCATTTTTGAAAACTATCTTTTTTTGTTATAAAAAACATATGTGTCAAATTTTATCGCTGTAAGTTAAACAGAGGCTTCTTTATTGTGTTTTAAATTTTTGGGTTGTATGGGAGGTGGGCGTGTCCGTCAGCGGATGACGTTCATTTTTCAAAGACATCTTTGTGTTGATACAAAACACATACGTACCATTTTTTATAGGTGTAGGTTAAATATGAGCCGAGTTATGCAGTTTTGAATTTTTGAGTTATATGGGAGGTAGGCGTATCCGTGGGCGGATACCAAAACTATTCAATAGTGCAGATCCTTGGGTTCATGTGACCAAGTGTACCAAGTTTCATCTAATTATCTCAACTCCTTCTTCTTATTCTCGGGTTTTTACGGACAACACACAGACGGACGGACAGACGGACGGACGGACGAACGGATATGAATAGCTCGACTCATGAGGTGACGCTGATCAAGAATATATATACTTTTCTATACCGGACTCGCTTCGTTCTATGCGTTACAAACGTTTTCACAAAGTTAATATACCCTGACTTTTCAGGTTTAGGGTATAATAAAAAAAAATATTTTCATATCTGATGAGTTATTCATTTACAAAGTTGAGGTTTTGAAATTAGAAGAAGATTTTTATGATTTTTCCTGCTAAAAATCAAAAACTTTTTGTGTAAAGAAATATGAGAAAATTCATTCCATTTCTTTTGCGTATCGTAAAAATGTCCATATTTGGTACTTTGGATGATTAAAACTATTGTTTACTGGTGCGATGAGACTTACAAGAAAAAAGCACACATTTTGTATGGAAACCCTATGAAATGTCAACTTTGCCAATAAAATATTTAAACATGAGAATATGCCATAAAAAAATAAAATTTTTGATACCCATATTGGGTACTTTTAATGTAATGAAATTTTTTCTTTAAAGAAAATAAATGCATTTTAATGAAACAAAATCTTTATTGAAAAAAGTAACAAATTTAAAAAAACAAAAAAAAGGTAACTTTACAAATTACCTTAAATCCAACATAAATTAATATGAAATAATTGTGTCAACATACTTCTTTCATATCGACTAAACATTACTAAAAATTACAACAACAAAATTACAACAAAATTTTCTTATGAAGAATTGATGCCATCGTGTGTGGTTTTGTAAGACCTTTCGTTTGGTACCATTTCCATGGAAAATAGCAAAATTATAGCAAAAAAAACGAAATTTTCGCTGATTTTTGAACGCGAGTTTTAAACCCTTAACCATCGATTGAGCACGTATAAAAAATACGTCGACATTAGATTTTTGTCTTCTATCACATATCCGAAAATCATTAAAATCGGAGACTGTCATCTGGGGACCTTTCCTTGTAAGTGCATAAGTAGTTCATGTAGTTTTTTTATGAACTATTCTTGCTGCCCTTGTATATCTGCACGGATTAAATGAATTTCGGTCACTTAATTAATAAAAAACATACGCTTATGATTCATGCGTTTTTATCACTTATCTTGTGAACTAAATAAAAATAAATTAAGTAAAATAACTATACACCTCACTCCTTACATCTATCCGACTTTCTTCTGTACTGAAAACTGACTAGAAAATTAATTATTTCATTTTAATAAACAGGCTTCTGTTTCATGCTTCCATTTACCACTGGGTATCTTTAGCGCAAAAGGAACGATATGTTGGTATTAAAATATAAAATAATGATAATTTAAACACTTCAATAAATGGGTTAGTAGTGGTCTCAAGAGAAAACGATAATTACATAATGAAGATTACCAAAGAGCATGAATGAAATAAAAGAAAGATATAAAAGAAAGAAACAAAAATTATAAAAAAAGAAACCGACAATTTATGACAATGTTTTATATCTTTACTGTGTTTTTTTTTTCTTTTAAAAAAAATATTACGTAAACAAAAGTGACAATTAAATTTATATAAATAAAGTTGTTGCGTGATTGAGATAAACATGAAATTAAAAATATTTCTTTTTTTTTATTAAATGACGAAATACTTTGAAATGATAACACGCTTGAATTAAAACAATTGTAAGAACACTTCAAACAACAGATAAATAAGTATTACAAAAGAACGCCATGTCTGAAGTACACGAAAAAAAAAATAATTTGTTTTATAAGATATTTTTAAATTGTAAATAAACTCTTGTATGTCATAAGTACAAAGCAATATATAATAGATACAACAAACTGCAGTCTAAAAATAACGAAATTAAGAATTAATATCTAAAATAATGTTAATAATTTTAGACTGAACAACTTAGAAAACTTAATTGAATTTATCTTCAATGTATATTTTGTAGAGTGGAATGAAATGTATGGAGCCATAAAATTTTCATGCAGGCTTTATGAAGTTTTGGATAGTCCTCCTCATAGAAGGAATATTTACGATTATAAATCTTTTACGTTAAAAAATTTATAATTTCTGTGGACTCTTTTTCAAAGACACAACCATGATTTTGAAAGACTTTTTTATCCAGACATTCAAAAAATGGTTCCTTAAGTGAATGAACGCGAGCAGCTGTTTATAGAGGATAATAATATATGAACTTCTACAAGATAGCAATGCTTCACTGAGTGCTTATAGCAAATAGAGAGAGAGAGCGAGAGAGAGAGAAGAGATGGCAAATCAGATTAAAATTTTGTAATTTTTTCATGTTTTATCCAGTCTTATGGACCAAGGTCACGTGTCAGGTCATTAATATATTTAAACAATTATTGGCATTCAAAAGGCAAACATTTTTGCTGAATATTTTTTTGAAATATTTCAAACGGTATAGAAGTTATGAAAGATAAAGTGAAAAAAGTTTCAGAAAAAATTGAGATTGCGAAAAACGTCTCATATGGCCATCGTAATTTTTTATCGGTTATAAGCTTATTTTGTTTTTAAAATTACAAAAAAATTTAATAAAAGAAAAATTCACTTTTTGAGATATGAGAATATTAAATGTGAATGAATATTACTAGTGTAAAAGCCCGTCCTACGACGGGAAGGAACCATTTAGAGTACAAAATGCGACAAAAAATTGTGGATTTATATACAAAAGTTTGTATTTGAAAACATGTTTATTAAATTATTTTTATAAAACTTCCGTGTATACAACATTTCTAGTAAAAAAATTCTTATGCTTGGTTTTCACTTAGTCATTTTTTGTTTGACATGAAATTTAAAAGTTTAAAAAATCACATAAATAAAATTTTGTTTTTTTGCAATTTTTGCTATAAACATGTAAAGAGATCAGTTTTTCCTATTTTTCACCATTGTCAAACAGAAAAAAATGACAACGTGTTGGCATTTTTCATGTGACTGACAACAACTGACCATTGAAATTGACATAGTGAAAACCAGGGTTTAGAATTTTAACCAATTAACCTTGTACCTTGCCATCTATAATGCTTAGTTTTACATCATCAGCCCGCTAAAACTGCCCATGACTAAATACCAGTTCTTTTAGAAAAACTCCTACTTTTTGCAATATTTAACCTTGCAATTTATTTATGGTCATTGAAAATGTCAGTTTAACTGAAAATTGTCGCCTCCGGAGAGTGAAAGGCAAATCTGTGTTTGTCGGGGCCAAATCAATTGTAGGTATGAAAACTATTTAATGTTCGCCAGTGCACCTGTCAATACTTGTGCGATGATTAATAAAGTTTTTAGGTTTTTCAAAACTAACCACCTTCCATTACAGATATCTCTTTTGGTATGGAAATTTCGAAGAAGTATTATAATACTTCCAATTTCGAGGTTAAACTTATGCAGTGGCATTCCTGAAGGATAAAATTCATTCGAAAACTCGACAGGGTAATATTGTTTATCGTTATCACCACTGTCTTTAATTTAATCCGTGCTCAAATCTCTCACTGTGTCACCAACTAAAATATTTAGAACTTGCTCGTTGACTTCGTTCACATCGGAATTTTTTGGGTACAGGATAGCAATTTTGGAATAACGGTTGATGTTATTCGGACTCAAAGCATCGCCAGAAATATATTTAATGGATTTGTCCATTATATTGGACACTTCAGAAAAAAAAATTTTTATTTTCCAACGTCTTTTCTAAAATCAAATAGGTTGGTACTATGAAATGAAGTTGTGCTAACATGACAAAAATAATTTTAGGGAGATATATAACGTTTAACTTAGTTAAATTTACGATTTTATGCCCAACAGTAGCCTTCAATTTTTTTATATCGCGTGTTAATAAAGTTTGCAAATAAAGTGAATATTGTGATTGGTGTGCAAAGTATAATTTTTTTTTTATAATAACATTTGCATAAATAACGCATTTGCATTTGTCTCCGGTTGAACTAAAATATTATAATACAACGTTATCGTGGTTTTGTCCATTATATTAGACAGCCTGCCAAAAGCAAAGCAGCTCATGTAAAAATCAGAGGGATGTTTTTAATCTTTCTATTGCTTAAATGATGGGAATATAAGCTCAAAAAAATTGTCCACGATTATTCTAGGCAAGCCATTGAAAGGGTTAATAAGCGAACCTTTACAAACAAAATGATCGGGAATTTCTATGATATCTTCATCTCCATTTCCTAACTTGAGTAGCTAATCATTAAAACTTGGATCAGAAGACCGAATATTGTGATTTAATTCTAGCAATTCCAATTGACACCAACGTCACTGAATGTAATAATTGCTGTTCAGTTTATGCAGACCGAATAGGTTCTGGTTCTGTTAATTAAGAAGCACTGTAATAGCAAGACATGATGTTTGATGTATAGTAGAGTTGAGGGAAATGACGATAGTCTTCAAGAACAAAGATTTCCAATACATAATTTAATAACAGGTTCTGGTCCAGGCTGAACAGGTTTTAAAAGGTTTAGTAAGTACAAAAATTTCAAATGGATAATTTTACAACAGGTTCTGGTCCAGGCTGAACATGTTTTACGATATAAGGCACGGAGCAGGACGCTTGTCTTTTATATATTAAGATTTCATAAAGTTGGCAACTCTGCCATAAAAATTCCAAACGCATATAATTTCAAAATCGCTTTTCAATAGCTTTCTAATGGTACTGTATCTATGATACTATGAGATATGATATAAAAAGGAGCCTATAGCCAAGATTTCAAGCAAATCGAAGACTATGAGGTCAATTTTTGGAAAAAAACTTGCATTACGCTTGGAAAGGCCGATATGCTGAAATATATTGACTCTTAATATTTTCTACTATCATATCGTCGGTTGAAAATAACAATGATGTAACTGCAAAAATCGTAATTGTGCAGGAGAGGTAAAAAACAAATTTTAATTGCGTCAAACTTCTATTCAAAACAAATTATGTATGTGACCTAAAGACTGTCTCAGAAATAACTTTCCTTTTATTTTAAGGTTATTTATAAAAAAGTGTTACCTCTATAGCAACATATTTGGTGCCTAAATAAAGTATAAATATTGCAGATTAAAAAAAAAAATACCAATTAGTAAGAAAAAGTGGTCCAGCGAACCAAGCGGTGGCCGAGAACGTTAAGAGGCTATTTACTCAGAATCCAGCACTTCGATTCGTGATATGGCAGCAAAAGCAGGAACATCGAAGTCAAGTGTTCAACCGATTAAACAATTTTACAACCTAAGGAGCTATTAAGTACAAAAAGTACCTGATAGGTCAGAAGAAAAGGACGCCGAAGCCAAGAGGAAATTTGATTGCGTGATCATGGACAATGAAATGCACTGCAAAGCAGATTTCAAGCAGTAACCTGGACACGGATATTATACTGCGGTTAGAAGGGGTGGAGCAGCCTCTAAATTTACCACCGAAAAACATATAAAATTTCCAAAGAAATACATGGTGTGGCAGGCCATTTGCAAATGTGGTCTTCGAAGTAAGGAATTTAATCGAAATTTACATCAGAGAGTGTCTGGAGCGACGTTTGCTGCTTTATATACGTCAGCACCAAGGTTCAGTACTATTTTGGCCTGACCTAGCAACATGTCACTTCGGCCAGAGAATGATGGATTGGTACCAAGCCGAGGATTCTCATTGTTTTAATAAAATATGAGTAATATCAGATGAAAAAAAAGTTTCCAAACCGACAAATGGTTTTCTAGTATTTGACGACTGCATTTTAATGACATACGACATTTTTATTTTACTTAAAAAATTTTTTTTTTAAACACATACGACAGTATCCGTTAAAATATTTTAGAATATAATAAATAATTGCTTATAATTTCGACACCCAAAGCAATGCTGGCATTCCAACAGAGCTTTGTTAGCCATTTTCTGCTAACAACGCAAAGTTGCTTCTAACTACAGCATTTAGAATGGTCGTATACAATCTTGCACTTAATTTGTGTAAAGTTTAGCGATAATTACAATACTCATTTTTATTAATTTATTTTATTTTTAAAACGGCTTTCTTTTTTCTGAAACTATTATAAAAACATCAGATCTGCTGTCATATAGTTGATGCGTTCGGAAAACAGCATGTTTAAATATAAGTTCGAATCCGATTGCGTTGAATTCCGATTCCGATCCACTTTTGAGGTAGATTTCAGAACATGCCTGAATATTATGGAATCATGTGGCTGTCAAGCAAGCATTTAAATCCCTTAATTTATTCTCATAAATGGTTAATTTGCTGATGTAGGTTGGTTTCAGAGCATATTGGTTTGTATCCATAAATTTTGTGAACAATGCCACAAAGTACACTTACGTCGTATTTGCAACGTAATTGTTATCTCTCTGTCTTAGTCTAATGCGCAACTGTCTTTTGCGTCATTGTTCTTTTCATAGAAGTCGTCCAATAGCTAATTATTATTACTTTAACATAATTCCGTAAAATGTGAGTGCGGAACGCTTGATTTTTTTGAAAAATTTCAGAGCATATTTTAAGGCATTTTTGTTTGTGATTTGTTGAAACTTCAAAAACTTTTTTTTTTCATTTTGAAAGTTTCAGTTTTACAAAAAAATATGTGTGTGGCCACCACGCGCGGTATAAGTGAAACTTTAAGCCAAAAAATAAGAGTTTTTATTTAAATCTTACTAAAAAAGTCTCATTTCATATAAAGCCATTAGAAGATTAAGTTTATTTTAAAAGAGTGAAAGTGCTTATCCTCGATTTCATGCCTCATCAAAAAAAGCAAATAGTAGGTGTAAGACTTCCCATTTAGGCGTTTCAAGTGCGTTTTGACCGGCTGCGTAACATGTGGTCGAGCGTTGTCATGTTGCAAAATTACCTTGTTGTGCACTCAGAAAAAAGTGTCTCGGAATATGATAAAAAAGGCATCATATTTAGAGAAAAATGGTATAGACTTTGCTCCAGAGAATGCTATTCTCTAATTGCGATACTAAAAATTCTCTAAAAATGATAAAAATCTACCATAAAATAGAAAAATATATCATTTTTAGAGAAAAATACTTTTTTTTTTGAGAAAATATTTGTTTTTATTGAAGAAAATACTTCTCATAGTGAATTTTTTATCAAAATATAAGAAAAGTTTTTCATTTTCAATAAAATTTCTCTATAAATGAGAAATTTTTTGTGCGAGAAAAATACTTATCATTATTAGAGACATCGAAATGTTTCCATTTCCTAGAAGTAAAGAAATATTTCTACGAAAATGTGAAAATTTATTCTAATTGAAGAAAATTTTATTTGAAAAAGAGAAAATTGCTATTATCAAAAATAGAGAAATTTTTTAACGGAGCAAGGTATGTGTTTTTTTCTCAGTGTGCCTTTGATCGCACTCTGAACGTTTTTGCTTCTAAGCTCGGTTCAAATGGATCAATTGAGTTCGGTAGAGTTGCCCTGTGATAGTTTCACCAAGCTGTAGCAGCCTTTAGTATACCACGGCCCCACCAAATACAGAGACCAAACACAGAGAAGGACCTTGTCACTGTAAATTGGCTTTGGCATCGATTTTTGTGTATGGCTGAGCGGTCCAGCCCGTATGGTTTTTACCGCTAAGGGTTATCGTAATGCACCCATGTCTCATCATCATCAACATAAATTGAGTTCGTCTTGTAAAAAAATGCACTTAAAATAGGAATCCATTAAAGTTTCAATGACCACCTGCGAATGACGACCCGAATCGATTGGCCATAGAATCATCCATATTTGTCCAAATGATCCATGGAATAAATGAAATCGCCAATGACCAGTCTGTGACCTCAGATAATCTTATTGCATCCGATTGGCCATTGAATGATACGGGTTGAAAATTCCAGCGTAACTTGTCACGGTTGGAAAATGAAACATAACGTATCTAGTTGAAAATTCCACCTTCAAACAGCACGGTCTAAAACCTTGTTGATTAATTCGTCTGTTAGCTCGGACTCAAACCATTGTCTGAGAATTCTTTACCTTCGAATTTATAGGGTGTTTCGAACACTTCACTTCAATAAAATTCACCTAAATTGCCCTAAATTCACCTTAATTCGCCGCAGTTTCATTTGTTTCATCGGTTTTACTACCCAATTCGTTCGCCGTATGATGTATACGCGGCTAAAGAAGTTTCACTTCAAAAATTTTTATTTTAAATATTTCGTCGTACCTACTATGGTTTCCGTTTTAACTTTGTATTTGGAAGTATTTTATAAGTATTTGGAAACTATTTTCAGTTTTAAATAATTTCAAATTCAATAAGTTGAAACGGGCCCGTAATTTTTGACGGAAAGGAACTAGTGTTTATATAAATGATATATCTGATAGAGGGGGTTCCCAACCTTCTAAAAGAGAAATTAAATTTTCGAAAAAAAAAACAGCTCTTTGATTAATATGAAATTTAATTCGAGAAGAATTCTGGAGTTGGTCGAAATTGAGTTTTTTTCAAAAATAACAATTTCTTAAAAAAAAATGTAGTTTTATGCATTTGTTAATTGTAAAATATCTATAGAAATGTGTTTTAAATTAAAAAATTTGACTTTCCATGTCAATATCTTGGTTGAATTTTAACAGTTTTTAAATTTTTCTAATTTTTTTTGAAAGTTTGTTAAATTTTCTTTCAAATGTGATAAAAATTACAGCAAAGTTCTAACCAAAAGTTTTTTTAATGAATTTTCTTAATATTGTCGTTAGTTATTTAACGTGTGTTTCAACCAAATGCCAAGAGAGAGAAAAAATCTCCGCCATCTGTCAATAGATTTTATTTATTTCTTTTTTGTATTTAAGTCTTATCAATTAGCTTAAAAAACTTTTAAAAATAATAACGTTTTTTTTTCATTATATTTAAATTATTCCTTTCAAAAAAAGACCATAAAATTTGATTTATTCTTAAAAAATGGGGTAAAAATGATTTTTGTTGTAAAAAATCAAAAACTCAAAATTGTATTTTTTACAACGTTTATAATCCATATATTAGTTTATAATATATGGATTATATTATATTTTCCCCGCCTACACTGAGAAAAAAACACATACCTTGCTCCGGTAAAAAATTTCTCTATTTTTGATAATAGCAATTTTCTTTTTTTCAAATAAAATTTTCTTCAATTAGAATAAATTTTCACATTTTCGTAGAAATATTTCTTTACTTCTAGTAAATGGAAACATTTCAATGTTCTTAATAATTATAAGTATTTTTCTCGCACAAAAAATTTCTCATTTATAGAGAAATTTTATTGAAAATGAAAAACTTTTCTCATATTTTCATAAAAAATTCACTATGAGAAGTATTTTCTTCAATAAAAACAAATATTTTCTCAAAAAAAAAAAGTATTTTTCTCTAAAAATGATATATTTTTCTATTTCATGATAGCTTTTTATCATTTTTAGAGAATTTTTAGTATCACAATTAGAGAATAGCATTCTCTGGAGCAAAGTCTATACCATTTTTCTCTAAATATGATGCCTTTTTTATCATATTCTGAGACACTTTTTTCTGAGTGTATATAGAAAATTATTTTTTTGCTTCTCCTGACTACACTTGATAATATTTTCCAGGATTTGTTAATCGTGAGTAAATATTGTTACATAGTAATAAAGTCAAAAAATTTCGTCCATAAAACGAAACCATTTTTTCAGTGTAGAGTTTCGTTAATTCGAATAAAAAGTAAACCACAGAAAATAAGCTTTATTATTTAGTTTTGTGTGTGCAATTTGTAAAAGAACCCAGCCATAAATGATTACTTTTTTTTTTGTTCAATTACATGGTCGATAATAATAGTTTTTATAATTAAAGGTTCTGAGTATTCTTCATTAAAGTTTTAGAAATCTATTCTTAGTTATAACAAGTAAAGAAAGTCTAAAGTCGGTCTAGGCCGACTATGAAATACCCTAAACCAACTTTTTAAAAGCAAAAAATTTTTATTGTAAATGGGCGTCTCCAAGGGCGGATGAAGCCTATATTTTATATGCATTTAAATGTTGATGAAAAATTTACACATACCAAGTTTTATTCCTGTAGCTCACAGTTAATGCCTTTATTGTGCTTTCGCTAAGGGAGGTGGGCGTGTTCATGGACGGCATACTTCCAATTTTTGAACACACCTTAGTTTTGGTATAAAATACATGCATACCAAATTTAATTTCTCTATGACAAACATAACCTTATTTATTGAGTTTTAAACTTTTTGGGTTGTATGGGAGGTAGGCGTGTCTGTAGGCAGATGACGTCCATTTTTCAAAACCATCTTTGTCTTTTCATAAAAAACATACGTGCCAAATTTTAGCTCTGTAGGTTAAACAGAGGCTTATTTATTGCGTTTTCAATTTTCGCGTTGTATGGGAGGTAGGTGTGTCCGTGGGCGGATTCCAAAAATATTCAATAGTGCAGATCCCTGGGTTCATGTGACTATGTGTACTAAGTTTCATCCAATTATCTCAACTCCTTCTTCTTATCCTGTGTATACGGACAACACACAGGCGGACGGACGGACGGTCGGACGACGGACGGACGGACGGACATGGGTAGCTCGACTTACGTGGTGACGCTGATCAAGAATATATATACTTTTCTATACCGGACTCGCTTCGTTCTATGCGTTACAAACGTTTGCACAAAGTTAATATACCCTGACCTTTCAGGTTAAGGGTATAATAACTTGTTATTAATAAATAAGTTTTACTGACTAATGTTGAATAAGTCATTTCATAGTACAAGTGGATTCGTATCATACACTCAGAAAAAAGCTTATCGGAATATGATAAAAAAGGCATCATATTTAGAGAAAAATGGTATAGACTTTGCTCCAGAGAATGCTATTCTTTATTTTCGATACTAAAAATTCTCTAAAAATGGTAAAAAGCTTCCATGAAAAAGAAAAATATATCGTTTTTTGAGAAAAAGCTTTTTATTTTTGAGAAAAGATTTGTTTTTATTGAAGAAAACACTTCTCTTAGTGAATTTTTTATCAAAATATAAGAAAAGTTTTTCATTTTCAATAAATTTTTCTCTAAAATGAGAAATTTTTGTGCGAGAAAAATACTTATCATTATTAGAGACATTGAAATATTTCCATTTCCTAGAAGTAAAGAAATATTTCTTCGAAAATGTGAAAATTTATTCTAATTTAAGAAAATTTTATTTGAAAAAGAGAAAATTTCTATATCGAAAATAGAGAAATTTTTTACCGGAGCAAGGTATGTGTTTTTTTCTCAGTGTAGAGGAAGTTAGTCTTATTCCAAGCATCAGCATGATGTTTAATATTATGTTTTAAGACCAATATGGTGTGAAATATTCTAACAAGTATAGCTTTTTAAATAGCTTTTAAAAATCAAACACTGTGAAAATTTGAAAACTGTCATATTTTACTCACAATTAGATTCGATAAAAATATAAACCTAAATTAAAAATTTTTTGTTTTTAAAATTTTTAAAAACTTTTATTACTTTTTACTCATTTATGTTAAAAAAAGAAAACATTGAGTATGATTTATTTTGATTAATATTTCAAAAACTAGTGAATCAAAAGTGCGAAAAAATTTGTTTATAAATTCAAAAAAGCTGCGTTATGTTCACTGGGTTAACAATTAGCTGCATAGTTCTGACGGAATATACGCTGACCGTGAAAAAAATGCAAGTTCACTAACTAGTAATCTTAAATAAAACATTTGAAGAGCTATTGAATATATTGCTAGAGCGCAGAGATAGCAAAAGCTTTTATCACTCACACATCATAATGAAGCTTTTCTCTATGATAGCAACATGTTTATGCAGTAGTTGTCTAAAGTGTGCCAAGAGTAAAGCAACAGAGTGTATTTTTATATTTTTATATATATTTTATGCAGCGATCTATAAATAATAAAAAAAAAAAAAATGGCACATTACAACGAAGACGAACTGGTGGCGCCAACATGGCTAAATGAGACATTTTTCAAACAAGTGCTAGACAAAACTGCACCTGAAGCAGACTATAGCGTAAGTTATTTTTGTTTTCCTTTTGTTTTATAAAAAATTTGCTGCTCTCTTGCAGATTTTTGAGCTCAACATAGCTCCCGCTTCACAAAAAGGTGATCACTATGCAAGCATTATGTTTCGCGCCAGCATTGTTTATGGCAACAATGAAAACTCAAAGCTTAGCAGCTCAATGGTTGTTAAGACGCTGCCACCTAGCGATACAGAAAAAGGTGCCATTCTTAGTGATGTGCAAATTTTTCAAACTGAGCTAAAAATGTATGAGACGATAATACCGCGTTTTGAGCAGGAATGGCTGCGTTGTGGTGAACGCGTAAAGTTCGCTGGAAAGTAGGTTGCGATTTTTAAATAAAGCTTTCAATAGACAATAAACTTACAAACTTTTTAAACAACTAGAATGCTGTATCACTCGCTGCAGACGCCGCAGCCTGTTATTGTGTTGGAAGATTTGTGTACCATTGGCTATGAGGTCTTTCGTGAACGACCCTTCAATAAGTCAGAAGTAGAGCTTTGTCTGCACAAGTTGGCGCAATGGCACGCTGTAAGCTATAAACTCGCAAAGCAGCAGCCCGCAGATGCAGATGTCATTAATTTGCGACATGGTCTTTTTAAGTCTGCCAGTCTAATGAGTACGGATTACATGCTTAACGGTTTAAAGAGCATGATAGCAGCTCTTGAGGATGCAGGTGGCTTTGAGCAGTTTATACCCAAGCTGCACAAGCTGGAGCCAAAGCTGATTGAGCGTTGCGTTGCTCTTAATGATGCCTATGTTAATGGTATGGTTGGACCCATTTATGTGCTCACTCATGGTGACTTCCATGGTCGTAATCTTATGGTTAAGCGTAAAGCCAGCGACTCGGAATGCTCATTTGAGGATTTGTTGTTCGTAAGTCAGATATGCTGCTACTATAATTTTAGTCCTTCATCAGCTCCTTTCCGTAGATTGACTACCAGCTTTGTTTCTTCGGCACTTCCTCGTACGATTTAATCTACTCTGCTTTCACACTCTTCAGCAAAGAGCTGCGTGATCACAAAAGAAATGAGCTGTATAGCTATTACTTTACTCATTTCTTGGCGAGTCTTGACAAGCTACAAGTAGCTAAGCCGTATCCTGATTTCAACGACTTTCAGCAGGATCTCAAGCGCTGGCATTGTTTTGGTTGGCATAAAAAGATTAAAAAAAAATGCATAAATTTTCTTACGTTTTTGTTTTGCTTGACAGAAATTTTTCTGGTTTCAACATTTCTGCCGTTGGTCATGCTGGCTGAACTTAAACCAGGAACTGATGAAGCACTCCAGTTGGGTGATATTGATGTCAATCAAATATTTCTCTCTTCTACATATAGAAAACGTTTTTACATGAGAGGCAATTATTTAGACTGTCTGAGAGAGCTTTTGCCAAGCTATTTAAAGGCTGGCTATTTGGACTAAATCGATGTTAAATTTCAAATAAAATTTTAAACTTTAAAAGAATTTTAAACTTTAGAAGCTTAACAATGAAAGCAGTATGTATTTAATGGTAAAATAAAACAAGTAAAATACTTTATAAACAGTTTAAGGTTTATTGGTTTGTTCGTTACCATTTTCTTATTCAAACCTAAATTTTATACTCAATACTATTATATTCGTCTTTTCATTAAATTTTTTTACAAATATTTTAAATTGTCAAGTTTGGTTCCGGATTAAATGCTTCAATTTAGAATTTTTCATCTTTCTTCTCTGGATAGCTGGTCATCAATTTTGACGCCCGAAATTGTTGCTGCCGCATTTGAAGTAAATTTTGATTATTTATTTTTATTTTTTTTATCTACTCATGCAATTTTTTGTGTGGGTTTAAAACAGCCTAACAAGCTGCACCACACATGAGTGCTTTTATTGTATTAAACACAAATCAGAAAACTAGCGACGCTATGTGAGGTGCTTGTTTTGAGTGCTATGATAACAAAAGAAAAAAACTAGTAAGGTATATCTTCGACTTGGCCGAAGTTAAAATACCCCCACGGCCAAGTCGTAAGTGTAAAACAATCTTAAATTGTAGGTCTTTTTGTATGAGATTTTAAAAGATTTTACTATTCTTATAGCGTCTAGAATACATACATATGAAACTGTTTTACTGAAGCCTAAAGATATGCCTTTTTATAAAGTTTTCAATTTTGGGGTTGCATGGGAGGCTGGCGTGTTTGTGGTTTTTTCAGTTTTGTAGCTTAAATATTAGCCTCTTTATAAAGTTTTCACTATTATGACTTCTATGGGAGGGGGGCGTGTTAGTGCATTGATGTCGCTCATTTTTTCAGCAAACTTCGGTTTTAATATAAAATATACAAATACTGAATTTCAGTTTTGTAGCTTAAATATAAGCCTCGTTTAGAGTTTTCACTATAGTGGGTTCTATGGGAAGTGGGTGTGTCCGTAGTCAGATGACGCCCTTTTTTCCACGATTTAGTTTTGATATAAAATACAAACGTATCCAATTTTTGCCTGCAGCTTAAAGTGAAGTCTATTTATAAAGTTTTCAATTTGGGGTTGTATGGGAGGTTGGCGAGATCGTGAATGGATGACGTCCATTTTCTAACACGCCTAAGTTTTGATATAAAGTGAATAAATACCTAATTTAATTTATTTAGCTTCCACAGAAGCCTTTTTATATAGTTTTCAATTTTGGGGTTGTGTGGGAGGTAGGCGTGTTAGTGGGTGGATGACGCCTATTTATCTAAACCACTTAAGTTTTGACATTAAATGAATAAATATCTAATTTTACTTTTGTAGATTTGATAGAAGCCTAATTATATAGTTTTCAATTTTGGGGTTGTATGGGAGGTGGGTGTGGTCGTTGGTGGATGACGTCCATATTTCTAACACGCCTTTGTTTTGATAAAAAGTGAATAAATACCTAATTATATTTATTTAGCTTCGACAGAACTATATAACCCTTTTTATATAGTTTTCAGTTTTTGTGTTGTATGGGAGGTGGGCATGTTAGTGGGTGGATGTCGCCCATTTTTCTAATCCACTTAAGTTTGGACATTAAATGAACAAATATCTAATTTTACTTTTGTAGCTTTGATAGAAGCCTATTTATATAGTTTTCAAATTTCGGGTTGTAGCGGAGCTGGGCGTGATCGTTGGTGGATGACGTCCATTTCTCCAACACCCGTTAGGTTTGATATAAAATTAATAAATACCTAATTTTATTTATTTAGCTGCGAAAGAAGCCTTTTTATATAGTTTTCACTTTTGGGGTTGTATGGGAGGTGGGCGTGTTAGTGGGAGGATGACACCCATTTTTCTAAAACACCTCAGTTTTGACATAGAATACACAAATGCCAAATTTTAGCATTGCAGCTTTAATAATAGCCTCTTTATAGAGTTTTCATTATTGGGGTTGTATGGGAGGTAGGCGTGGTTTTCATCCGATCTAGCACATTCTCGAAATTGATCTTCGTTTTTTAGAAAAAAGCTTAAATATGAAATTTCATTACGATAGCTTGAAAATTACGGCTGTAATCGTGTCGACAGACAGACGGACAGACGGACAGACAGACGGACATGGATAAATCAACTCAGGTAGTGATGCTGATCAAGAATATTTATACTTTGCTATACCTACCACGCCTCCTTTTGGGCGTTACACACGTCGTGACAAAATTAATATACCCCTTACGCAGTACGCGTGGGGGTATAAAAATTCGTTGATATAATTAAAACTTTTTGTAAAAATCCACAACAGCGCCACCTATCGAAAACTATCGAAAACTATCTTTCAAGCTCAAACCAACTATATACATTCACAATTTTTTTTTTAAATCGGTTGTGTGGTTTCGGATATTAGCGAAAACCAACATAGTGACATGTGATTTTTATATATGAAGAAAAAATGAGCAAAGAAAGTTTAAAGTCGGTCTAGTCTGACATACAATACCCTAAACCTCCTATAACATTTAAATTTATTTTAAAAAACAAAAAAATAACTAAATGTAGTTCCTATCAAAATCCATGCATTATATGTACCTAAAGAATTAATACAGGTTTAATTAATACAGGTTTTACTAATGTGGTTTGTATGGCAGGTAGTATGGCAGGTAAATGTTCCCACACGAAGTTTCATCTTTCAAATATGATGAAATTAATAGTTAATAGTTTAATAGTAAATATTGTGGGTTGTATCGGAGGTGGGCCTGTTCATGACGCTCATTTTGTGAACACATCTTACTTTTGATACAATAATCTCACAGACCAAGTTTTATCTTTGTAGCTCATATATAAACCTCTTTATAGAGTTTTTACCATAGTGGGTATAATGGAGGTGGGCGTTTTGGTGGGCAAATCGCGCCCATTTTTTGTGCACACCTTAGTTTTGATATAAAATGCTTCTATGCGAAGTTTCATCTCTCGATATCAAATATGAATCTTTTAATATTGTGGGTTGTATGGAAGGTAGGCGTGTTCACGGGCAGACCACGAGCATTTTATACTTTTCTATACCGGACACGCTTCGTTCTAGGTGTAACAAACGTTTGCATAAGGTTTATATATCCAGACCTTACAGGTTTAGTGTATAAAAAAACCCTCTGAATCATAACAAAATGCTCCCAATTTTTCTTATGAGCTTCTTTTTTCAATAGCTTCTTATGAGCTATTCTGTTGTGCGTTTTTTTAAATTTTGTACACAATTGGTCAAAAACTGGACCTTCTTGTTTTATACCTACTAAAAAAAAACAAAAAACAAATTGGCCATTTCAGCCCTTAAAAGGACTTTGACCGAGCTTCTTATGATCAATTGTGTTGTGTGTGTTATTGAATGTTTGCACACAATTGATTGAGGACTGGACCTACATGTTTTATGCCGACTCCGAACGGCTAAAGTTCATGTTCTCAAGAAGCTTTACATGGCATTATTTACTCTCTGAGGTTTGCCATTGTCTGCAGAGAGGTGGTGACCGATCAGAACAATTTTTTATTGAAAAAACTTTTCGCCGCGGCTGGGGATCGAACCCGGGCTCCGAGCATGCCAAGCCACACACTTAACCTGCATGCCACGGTCACCACTTTATACCTACTGCTAACGGCTAAACAGCATGTTTTCAAGAAGCTTTACATGGAATTTATATTTCTCTGGGGTATGTCATTATGTGCAGAGGGGGAACCAAGGCCCTTCGACGCCAAAGCCACAGACAGTTTGTGCCTTAATCGCCACGTTTTTATACATATTTAACCATTTATACTCAACTTTTTGACACTTTTTGGCATCGCCATGCATACTAAGGTCCTCATCCAACTCAGATTCATCCAAAACCTTATATATTTCAGGTAAATAATTTGTCAAGAAAGAATTTTTAAAGTAATGTTATTGCAATTTGCTGGTGGCATACCTTTGTGGTAAGTAACATTCTTGGTTTAGATGTCCTTTATTAGAAAAATTTCATTTTCTATAAGAACATGCCTGTTGCTTAAAGTTTCTAAAAAATTTACTCTACAAAACCTTTCGTACCTGAAATACACAAAAAGTTTTTAGCACCTACTTATTTTATTTTCTGTTGAAATAGAAAAAAAAATCAATCAAAAATGAAAGTGCTGAATTTGAAAAAGAATAACTCAGTCATGTTACAAAGATTTGCATTCATTTGTTTTTTTGTTTGCAATTTTGATTAATTGTCCGTCCAAACATTTTTCTATCTGTTTCAATTTCGTTCTCTTTCTAATTTTTATAATTATCCAAAGAAAACCTTAACGAATTTCTTTATTTTGCAAAAAACTTTGATAAAAATAATTGTTGTTCAAAAAATATATAAAACCAAAAATGGCTTTTTTTAAGTTTTTTTATATGATATGCATAAATGTAGGGTTTGTTCAAAGTTTCGATCGTTCAAATTTAAAAACTGTTTTTACGATCGAAAAATCAAGCCTATCATAAAAATTTAAAATTTTTTTGTTTGTTTATTTTTACTAGTATCGCCTGGGGTCGAAATTCGACCAATTTATTGATTGCCTATTTATACTTATATGCGAGATGATTAAAATAAGTTCGTGGCTATAACTCTTAATTGATTGGAGATATAAAGCTATTTTCTTTAAAAAAATTATTTTCTTATATTATTATTTTGTTCAAAAATAGAAAAACAACATTTTAAAAAAATTTAATTTTGTCAAAGAAATCATAGGGGGTAGCCTTGATTTTTTGATGGCACGGACAGTTTATTAATTTAGTATCAAGACAAAAATAAATTCACCTAAAATTCAGTACAGACTTTGAAAGAAAATCAAAAATGCAATTTAGAGTTTTTGTTTTTTTACAACAAAATCATTTTTATCCCATATTTTAAGAATAAATCAAGTTTTATGGTCTTTTTTTAAAAGGAATAATTTAAATATAAAAAAACAAAAAACGGTATTATTTTTAAAAGTTTTTTTAAGTTAACTGATAAAACTTAAATACAAAAAAGAAATAAATAAAATATATTCACAGATGGCGGAGATATTGGCTTCCCAATTTAGAACATTCATTTTGAGACAGTTTTTTTCTCTCTCTTGGCATTTGGTTGAAACACACGCTAAATAATAAATGACAATATTAAGAAAATTCATTAAAAATACTTTTGGTTAGAACTTTGCTGTAATTTTTAACACATTTGAAAGAAAATTAAACAAACTTTTAAAAAAATTAGAAAAATTGAAAAACTGTTAAAATTCAACCAAGATATTGACATGGAAAGTCAAATTTTTGAATTTAAAACACATTTTTTTACAAATTTAACAATTGATGAATGCATAAAACTACATTTTTTTAAGAAATTGTTACTTTTAAAAAAAATTCAAATTCGAGCAACTTAATAACTCTCTTCCAACTAAATTTCATATCAATCAAAGAGCAGATTTTTTCTCAAAAATTTAATTTCTCTCTTAGAAGGTTGGGAACCCCCTCTATCAGATACAGGGGCGCAACCAGGAATTTTTTTTGGGGGGTTTTTATCAAATGTAGAATTTATATATAAAAACAATTTTACGTAATTACAGCGGCTGAGTTGTAGCGGTTAGTGCATTCAATTTTTGCACTAATGGTTCCTTGTTCAAACTTCAGTCACGACCAGCACCATATTTTTATTTTTTTTTTTTTAATTAAAACGGTCACTGTCAGGGCATTTTGTCCGTACACAAGGTGAACAGTAGTGGTAGCGGTCGTTTTAAAATTAACTTGCTTCAACGTTGTTTAGGATCTGTTCGGCCAAAATATTTTACAAGCACCAGTTGAAGGCCGTTTAATGGATTTTTTTTCTTGTTTGGCAGTTGTACGAAGGTTATAAGGCTTGAGCTAAAATATTTTCATTTTTGCTCGGGTCCCAATAAGGTCAGCAAAAATTCAATATTTTTCTCCCCACACATTCAGAAAATAATACCTACCTTTCTCCGATAAAAAATTTCTCTATTTTCGTTAATTCAATTAGAATAAACTTTCAAATAAATATTTCTTCACTTATGGGAAATGGAAATATTTCAATGTCTCTAATAATGAAAAGTATTTTTCTCGCACAAAAATTTCTCATTTATACAGAAAAATTTAAGGAAAATGAAAAATTTTTACTAAATTTTGATAAAAAATTCATTGTGCGAAGTATTTTCTTCAATAAAATGAAATTTTTTTTCAAAAATAAAAAAGTCTTATTCTCTAAAAACAATTTATTTCTATATATTTCCCTTTTTCATGGAAGCTTTTTATCATTTTTAGGGATTTTTTAGTACCACATTTAGAGAAAAGTATTCTCTATATATATATATTCTCTATATAAAGTATATTTGAGTGCAGAGAAAATTTTTCATCCATACATCACTTCGTTGTAAAAATACCCAATTGGATGGCACTAGCTTTAAAATTCGTCCTTTAGTGAGCACTAATTATGCTCAATTCTGAAAGTAAAAACCGCTAAATTTCTGACACTTGGGATGAAAAACAAAGAGTCTGAATTTGAAAAAAATCGTTTGGTATTACTTGTCCAATGCGCAAATGCTGACGAAATCGAAATAATATATTTTTAACGATAGGTCTTTCCTACACTTTTCCTAAATTGGTTAATATTTGCGCAATTTTGAGGGATTTTCATGAAACTGATTTTGAAAATCTAATGGAAGATTATGAATAAGGTGTATAACTATATTTTGTCACTGGATGGGCGAACAGAAGAAAAATTAAACCAACATATTTCTACCTAATAAGCCATAATTCCTTAATATCGGATAATATTTAAAAATTTTGAGAAATTTTCTGAAACGGATTTTGGAAACAACGATGGAAAATTAGAAATTGTAAATTTTTTTCTAAACTTTCTTAATTATTTTTATAGTGAATCTCATGACTTTTCTATAAACGTAATTCTGTAGAGTTTGTGTTATCGATGTTTAAAAAATTACTTTAAAAAAGGACGAAAAATAACAATTTAACGGGAAATTTCTTTGATTTTTTCAGTGGCGAGTGACTCAACCGATTTTCCTCAAATTTAGGCTTTTTTACTATGTCTTACTTTTGAATTAATTTGTTTCCAAATATTTCAAGTTTCCTCCATGCTAGAAGTTGAAAAGACAACTCAAATCGAAGTATTGCCAACGACCCTGCAAGTGGTCAGAATCAGAATATAACAAAAATTTCACATGTGTAGTAAGCCGGATCGAAATCGAAATTTGACTAGACACTGACTTAAAAGTTAGAGGGACTCTTATAAAACAATTTCTGTACAATTTTGTTTGGATCGGAGAAATCCCCATGGAGCGGTTTTGGTTCTTCTGAACGTCTTTTCTGCAGAAAACGAATTTTTTTGCATAAACTTTTTTCTTCAGAATGCATACCCAAGATAAGCAAAAAACTAAAGATTTTCATGGTACACTAAAAAATTTTGGAAATGGACGTATGAGTTTTTAGGTACGCAAATCGATTTCTTTTAACCAGTTTTTAGTCAAATGTGCGCTAGATAGAGCTCCAATACAAAATTCATGATTTTCGAATATATATATTTTTTAACACTTATAAAAAACGCATTTTTCATAGTACTCAGTTTTGAATAAACAACACAATACGATACACCAAAAGAAAGAAGAGCTCAGTACTTTTCCAATAATCTTCAATGCATTTGAATATCAAGAAAAATAAATTTTTTATAGGTGTTTAAAAAAAATATTTTCTAGTTTTTAAGATTAATTCTTACTTTTGAGTCGGTGTCCGGCTCACTTTATTTTCTCCATACAAAATCGATCCGGCTTAATGTGCAGTTTGAAGGAATAAAATATGACTAACTTAGAAGATTATGCATCAACCAGAATTGATTTGAAATATACATTTGGGGTTTTCACTCATTTCATAAAACGTGTGATTGCTTTTCATGTGACTCACTTTGATTGAATACTATTTTGCTTGGTACTACAATAATTTTTGGGGGGGTTTAAACCCCGAAATTCCCCTTTGGTTGCGCTTATGATCAGATACATCATTTATATTTACATTTTGCACATCTGGCCAACATAACCTTTCGAATGGTATAAGTTTCATTAATGTTGAGATTTAATTAATACTAAAAAAGCGTACGACAAACTTTTATGTTCACGTAGTAATATATAGGATTAATTTTGAATTTTTGTAATTTTGAATGCATAAGAAGTAATGGTGTTGTGAAAGAATCATGACAATTTCTCAATTCGTTTCTGAGTTATAATTCCAAATACCCCCTAAACACTCACACAACAAAAACAGCGCCATCTGCCAGGTCAAACTTTACATCTAAATCATTTACAGACCCAGCCGCATGTACTCATTAAATTCCATCTAAATCGGTCTTCAGTCACAAAGCCATGTACAAAAGAATTTTATATATAAAGATTTCGACAGATTTGTGTTCTGTTGAAGCAATCAACAGGTTGACTCACATGTTACTAGATGGGGTCTAAAAAGACTTCTGCTTGCACTGACAAAATGAAACTAAGATATAAATATCAAATTTCTAAATTCATATAGTTCGGTATCTGGAAAAATTCAGTGAAATTCTTAATAAAATTAATTTCGAATAATAATGAAGGTTTTCTTATTTAAAAATTATAAAGATAGTTAAATGTGCAACAATAAAAGAAGAATTAGCTATCTGCAATGCAAGTCCATAAAAAGATAACAATAGAATTAATATAAATAATGTAAAAATATAAACTCTCTTTATAATTGTTGAGTGTTAAAAAGAGGAACACACAACCTTTATCTCTATTGCACACTTATTACACAAAATATGAATAAACAACTTGATAATGATTAGACGAAAAATGTTTACAAGCACTCTGTATGCACTTCTAACTATATCTGAAACTTCATAGGTGCCAGACGGTGCAGAGCACCGGGGGCCCTTGAGTGATAGGGGCCCTTCGTTGATACTACAAATAGCAAATGGTTACGAATCTGATATAATAAAAAATGCAATAACTTTCAAACAAAGTTCTGTAAAATAATAGCCCAATATCATACTCAACAATTCATCAGTATTTACAAGCTGATGAAATGGACACCGTTAATCAATTGTGTCAAAAAATCATTACAAATTTTAAAGCAATTGAATGTGACTTTACAGTAGTTTACACAGCTGTGCTGTTGGTCTTTACAATCCCAGTGATCTCGGCAAGTGCAGACCGTTCTCATTTAGTAAATAGAAAATTATTAAAAATTATTGAAGAAATAAAACAAGCCAATCTAGGTTGTCGAAGTTAGCATTGATTGTATTTGATTGCATTGCAACAGGTGTCTGATTAGATTCAAGCAAATTAATAGAAACTTTTCGCACACTAAATACAAAACAGTCACAACTCAAAATTTTTTTTATATCGACTTTTTGTTATAAATCAATTCACAACACACATATCTCACTATCTTTTTCATTATTTTCTTCATTAACTGGAAGAATGAAGTTTGTGTGTTTAATTGAAAATTGCTTTTCTTCTGCAATTTCAACTAAAGGATTTTATTTTTCGCTTCTCCTGAAAAGTTATGTTTTTTGAGTTGTGACTGTTTTGTATTTAGTGTGCGTTTTGTTTATGATAAAGCAAGACAATAAATATAGTAAAATAAAATAAAAACAATAATACTTCTGTACTTCTTTTGTTTGAACATGTTTTTTTTTATTTTTCTGGTAAGAGCCCTTTTTCAATTTTGCACACGAGCTCTTGAGCATCTAGTTACACCACTGTCGGAAACTTATCTTTAGGCAATGTTAATTTTACGTTGCCTAAGTAGCCCAAATATAGGAATTTCGGCAAAATGTCCTCCAATTCTTGCAGATAAGTTTTGTTCAAATACAATTTTCTGCGATAATCTAAAGATTTCATCATCTCATCGGGATTTGAGTCAGCGCCTTGAAAATCATACCACATGGGCAAAAAGTTTACCACCAGGAATACTTCTACAGTTATATAAAAAAAGGAATGCCAGTGTTAAAGTAACAATTGCTTGGAATTGTTATACAAAAACTTACGGAAGTGAGCATGTCGCATCATCATTTGCTCAAATTGCATCATTTTTGGCAGTTCACCTTTATAGCCTAGACATTTCAAAGTGTCCACATAGTTGCTGAAATAATATTGTATCAGCTCCTTGATATGATTTTCACGCTGTTCATGACTCAGTAACATAAAAAAAGAATAGAGCACATCCAGTACCGGACTGCCGACAAAACTGAGCTGAAAGTCAAGCAACATGATATCATCCAATTCGTTATCCGCATTACGTTTAAACATCATATTTTTACTATGAAAATCACCATGGCATAGCACATAGTAGCTGTCCTCATGGGGCTGTACACGATACTCGTTAAAGGAGGCGGTGCATTTGTCAAACAATTTTGGTTTAAGTGCCTCAAAATAGGGCTTGTATGTAGCGAGTGAGGGTCTCGAGTCAAGAACTTCAAGGAAACATTCTAAGCCACTTGAAATAATATCGTTCATATCCTTGCGAACCAATTTAAAAAGATCGTGTTCGAATTTATTGAAATAGTTGGGATTCTGTAAAGGATAGCAGAAAGAAATTTTCAATATTTTATAGGAACATTTATGTATGCAAAACTCATTTACTTCTTGGTTAATAATAAAGCTGACGGCATGCCATTTGGCAAGTTTGAGGTAAGCCAGTTTGGCTTCTTCCAGGGTAACAGGACGACCACGTAGCACGGTATAGCCTAGCGGCACTATGTCTTCGAAAATTATCACTTTTTTTGGCGATAAGCTGTGGTACAGGCAGCTGTAAGTAAAATAATAAAAAATTTAAATTTTTTACTAAAAGAAACATAGAGAACTATGTAAAAACATATATAAAGTTCTATTTAGAAAAACGAGAAATAATAATAATGAAAATAAGTCTTAGGATAAGATCTAATAGATAAATAGTTTCTGAAAATGAATTAAATCGGTCAACTAAAACCTAACACCTTCCACTTATATAATCGAAATCGGTAATCTGGTATATTTCCCGAAAAAAATTATTCCAAAGCAAGTTATATTGGTATGAATAGTTGGGCGTGTGTAGGTAGACCTATATACCTACACTGAAAATAAAAATTACACTCTTAAAAATTTTGGTCTAAATTTAAGTCAATCCTGTACTTTATGTATAAGACACCGAAATTGTATTGAAATTAAAACCATGTCAAACACTTAAACTTAGTTTAAGTCTCGCATGGGTTTAAAAATTAAGCCTTAAATGTCTATTGGTTTAGTTTCTAAATTTCGTAAACAATAAAGTATCTACACAAGTAGCACGTGAAAAATTTTATTTCGTGGCTCAGCTGGTCATGTCCTCGATTTGATGTGTTGGATCGAGTGACCCTTGTTCGATCCTCAGACAGACCTGTTGTTTTTTTTTTTGTTACTTTAATGTTATAACTTTATATTATTAATTATTATGTAAAATTTTAATATTTTGCCACATCCTAGGATCCAACCGCGGACAGCGGCAACCATAGCATTAAAGTCGCAAGTTCTAACCTTGGTCGAATCTGTTGCTTGCTAGAGCTTGCTACAACTTTTATTACCTTTTAGTTATTTTGTTTTAAATTATAAACCTTAGCAACTAAAATTTAAATTTTTTTTCCAATTTCTCAAAATTATATACAGCATTGACTACTTTTAGGGTTCTGTGGAAGGTAGACAGGTTCTTAGGCGGATGACGCCCACTTTTCTAATACAATTTAGTTTTGATGTAAAATATTAAGGTTTTCCTGTAGCTTAAAAAGAAGCCTCTTTGCAGTGGCCATTTTTCTTAGTTAAAGTTAAAACTACTCACACCGAATATTTTTTTTGTATCCTAAATAATAGCCTCATTGTAGATTTTTATACCACCGCGCGTACTACGTAAAGGGTGTATTAAAGGGAGCTACTGAAAAGATGTCGTCTCGACAAGAAGAAAAGCGGAAAGCAATTATTTGCAAATACCTGCAAAATTCAAACACCACGTACAAAAAGATCGTTAAGGAAGTTGGCGTGTGCATAAAAACTATCGGAGGGACCATAAAACGATACAAACAGCTTACCCCTTTATCAAAAACGACAAGTTCAGGGAGAAAAATTGGTCCAGCGAACTTAAAACGTTAAGCGGCTGTTTACTCAGAATCCAGGCACTTCGGTTCGTGATATGGCAGTAAAAGCGGGAACATCGAAGTCAAATGTTCAACGGATTAAAAAATTTAACAACCTAAGGAGCCATAAAGTACAAAAAGTACCTGATAGGTCAGAAGAAAAGGACGCCGAAGCCTGTAAAGTTTTTACCCGAAGTCGGTAAAAACCTAATGGAGGACCTTTATCAAAATGTGCATAATTTTTTTAAGTGTATTTTTTCAGTGTAAATAAAGTTTTCATTTATTTTGTAATGTTCACTTAAAAATAAACTGAAAGAATTTTAAAAAAAAAACATCAAAAACAAAAAGACAGTTATTTCTGGAACAGTCTTTATATTCTTGCTCAGCATCATCACCTGTGTTGATTTGACTATGTTCGTCTGTCTTTCGACACGAATATACCCGTTATTTTCAAGCTATCGTAATGAAATTTAATATTTGAGCTTATTTTTAAAATGCAAGGATTAATTTTTAAAAATGGGCAAATTAGATGAAATCCGTGCCTACTATGTCAAAAGTGAGAAGCGTTAGAAAAATGGGTGTTATCCACCCACTAATACGCTCACCTCCCATACAACCCCAAAATTGAAAACTATATAAAGAGGCTTTATGCGAAGATACAAAAATAAAATTAGGTATTTTTTAATTTTTAATTTTAATTTATTAATTTTATTAAGAAATATGGGGGTCATTCAACCTCGAACACGCTCAACTCCCAAACAACCCAAATCGAAACTCCCAAATTCTTAACATCAAAAAATCTCAAAAATATCTCAAAATCTCATACAAAAAGCGATAAAAAAAAATACATTAAAAAAAACAAATTGGCCATTTCAGCCCTTGAAAGAACTTTGACAAAGCTTCTTATGATCAATTCTGCTGTGTGTGTATTTAACTGTTTCTACACAATTGATAGAGAACTGGACTATACCGACTACGAACGGCTAAAGTTCATGTTCTCATTAAGCTTCACATGGCATTATTTACTCTCTAAGGTTTGCCATTGTCTACAGAGAGGTGGTGACCCATCAGAAATTTTTTATAAAAGAAAAAAACTTTGTCACGAGTGGGAGTCAAACACTTCATACACATGCCACGGTCACCACATATATACCAGGTATACCTTACTAGTTAAATTTTGTGAATGAATGGTAGGATTGTCACCCGATTTTAAATCTTGATCTTTGCTTTTTAGAAAGAAACCCAAATATTGAATTTTATTACGATAACTTGAAAATTACGGCTGTACAGACAGGCGAACTTGGCTTAATCAACTCTCTATGATTATGCTGATCAAGAATATATAAACTTTTCTGTACCTACCATGCCTCTTTATGGCCGTTATACACGCCGTCGCATTAATATACCCCTGACGCAGTACCTACTAATAAAAATTTATCGTGAATTTAACTTAGAACAGATATTTCATATTCTTATTTTTCATATAAAGTGTGTTAAGGAAATATCCTTTGCATTGAGGTATCGCACAATAACTATTTCGAGACAGCAAAAGCAAGACTGATATATAAAAAAAGACTTTTATGATCAAAAATTTTGTTAAAATAAAAATATTTAAAATGTTTTGGCGGCACTTTTCAGCACATGTCAAGCACACCAAAGCACATTAAACAAATTTTTAATTGAAATAAGTGGAGGAGCTAACTTCACATTAAAAAAAAAAAAAAATCACTCAACCATAAAAATTAGACCATTTAAAAGTGTAATTATTGCTATGTGGCACATTCTATAGCAGTTGAAGTGTTTTATAGCACATATTTGTGTTGAAAATAATAGTATAGCTAATTTATTACACATGTTAACTTCAGTCAAAGCACGCTTAATGTTTTCCTTTTATTATGATTTAGAGAACTTTTTTAATATTTCATATGACAATCTCACTTAAACAGCATTAACAATTAATTTTTAAAGCTTCAGCAGCAAATTTCACAACAGTTTTCTCATTTTCAATTATAATACAAGAATTTGTATTTGAAATATTCATAACATGTTCGATCTTAACAGTAAGAATCTGTTAAAAATTCCACTCACCGTGCGCCTAATATTGTCTGATCACCAATTTTCCGCAGCATCGACTCAAATTTTGGTATTACCTCCGAGTACATATCGATTTCAGTCTCGAATATATAAGATTCTTTAAGCATATCCATTTTGGTACCTTCGATTTCCGGCATTGTTTTAATAATCATTGATATTGACTGTGATTTTGCTTTGGCGCTGTCATATTCCACACTAGCCCGAAACATAATACTTGCATAATGATCTCCTTTGACTGTAGCCGGAGACATTTTCACATCTTTTACTTTGATTGTGGCATCCTTTTCACAAGAATGCAAAACTTTGGTAAAAAAATCATTGTTCATCCAAGTAGGTGCTTCTAGTTCGTCCGTATTTAAATGATTATTATTTGACGCCATTGTTTTATTTACAGTTGAAGCAGAACAAGTCTTTAAAGTGCAAAAATATATTTCTAGCGAATTTAACTACATCAACAACACTCAAGCTTGCTGGTGAGATGAGAACTGATTGCATTGATTGTAAGCTTTTGAATTAGAATTGACTTCAAAGCTTTTACAGCGGCCACTCTAGCGATTTGATACGATATTACGAGTAAGTAGAGATAAAATTAATAATAATAATAATAATAGGAGAATAATACTACTTCCGTCAATAGATAAGTTTTCTAAGTGGATGAAACAATACTTGAAAGCACATCATGCTGACAGTTCAAAACACTGTTTACTTTTCTTTTATTATAAAGGCTGATTAGTTAGTAGCTATATAAATACATGAGAGAGATAAAATCTCAGAGCGCTAAAAAGCTCAAGTTAGAATGAATTATTAAAATAACGTGAAAGGTTCTAAATAAAGTAAGTTCAAGTTCAGGTAATTAAAACTTGTTATTGATGTGAAAAATGTGATTAATTTGAAATGTACATTACTAAATTTGCACTCTCTCTCTCTCACTTTCCTCTCTCTCTCTCTCTCTCTCTCTCAACTGATTGCAGTAAATTAATATTGAGCAAGTTAGCTAACAAAGTAAATATACAAAATTAATTAATGATATGAGGACGCTAATCAAAGATAATATACAATAAAAAAATTGCATGATATAAAAGTGAAGTATAGGTATTAAAACAAGTATTTATTATTTTTTATAACAAAATGAGCAGAAGCAACTTCATTACATAACATTTATGAGAAATTAGACTCAAAGATTATAAAACAATGAAACATGGGAAGCACTTAAGCAGAAAACCAAACAAATATCCATCAGTTTGACAGTGAAATTTTGATTTTGAAAGAAGACCGGTTCATATCATGAGTAACACAAAGTAAATTATGTATATTTTATGTTTTTTAAATTCGTTACAAAGTTGATACTGCAGTTGCATTACTTAAAACCTTGATAAGTAGTTAAATTCTGTAACGATGGTACTCAGACACAATACATCTTTTTCGCACGTACTTCAAGGAAATTTCGAGTAAAGTTCAGGATGTGAGCGTAATTTTCATAATCTGTCAAAATCACAGAATTTATGAAGCATGGATTGAGCTTGAAATAATATATCTCGTAAAACAAAATTATTTAAATAAAAAATCAATAAGCTAATATTTAACTACTAGTAAAACTGTTGCCCGAATTCGAGCAATTCAATAAAAATTAAATGTTAGCAATATTATAGACGTTTAATTTATGATATTCTATTCAAGCAGCGTTTTCCTCAATAACGATATATTCAGTCTCAATAATGATATAAAAGACCATCATCTGAATACTTAAAACTTATGATCTGACACTACATTTTTAAATGTAACTGTCAAAATACGAAGACGGACTTACACTTATATAACTACCGATATAAACAATATTACTATTCAAGAACATCGCTGCTTAATTTTTAAAGCTATAAAACATAACTAATTTAAATAAAAACGAATTATAAAATACATTTTAGAAAAAAAAATAATACTAATATATAATTAAAAAATTTATTAAAAATACTTACAGAACACCTTCAACATCAATTTATAACATATTGCGATAAAAAAAACGCCAGAAATCCCAAAACAAATTTTTTTTTTGAAAACCGTTAAAATTTGACTAGTTGTTTGTTCGGAAAGTGGAACTTTTGATTTTGGAACTGCATTTTTCGGACAATTGACATTTGAGGAATGCATAAAAGATAATTTTGGTCAAAAATTTTTAGTTTTGAAAAATATTAAAATTTGATCAATTTATAAGCTCTTTTTAAATTAAATTTCAAATCGATTAAATAGCGGATTTTTGCACAAAAATTTTATTTCTGTTTTAAAAGGTTGGGAACCCCTGAAGTGAAATCACAATCTGAATCGGTAAAATCGGCCTATTGGTCTGGGAGGAGTTGTAGATATTAATATAATAAAGATTAAAAGTTTGCTTGCAATTTTTGCGTGTGTTCGGCATAAATACCTTAAGTAAGTGTTAGATTAGGGGTGGGATAGTGCAAAAACTTTCGATTTTGATGCTCAGGAACCCAAAATTTTGTGAGGTTGTACAAAACGTTGCTTTTGGAAAAAAAAATTGGGGGTGGCGAGGGGTTAAGTTGTGCCGCATCGGGGTTATAGGTTGGTGAAAAGTAGAAAAATTAGACGAAAACATCTATAACTACCCAAGTGTTCTCCCTAGAGGGGTTAAATGTTCCACCGACCCCTATTCAATTTTCTTCTCCAACATTTTTTGTCAACATACCTACCCCCTATCTCCACCCCCTAAGGGGGCTCCCATACAAAATTCTTTGACAAAAATCTTTTTTAATAAATGGATCCACCGGTCCCAGGGTGCCCATAGAAGGGTGAAATGTGAGTCTGACCCCCACTTTTTTTTCTTTGCAACATTTTATCCCAACATACTTACTTTTTTACAATTACAATATTTCTTGTTTCTTGTTTACGGTGAAGATACGGGGTAGGTATGTTCGGGAAAAATTTGGAGATGCAAAATTAAGGGGGGTCTCATTTCAGTTTTTTTGGAAGGCACCCTGGGAGCGATGGATGCCGATTTTATAAAATTTTTTTTTAAAAAAATCAAATATTTGTATAGGAGCCCCCTTTAGGGTTGAAAGTATAGGGTAAGTATGTTGGGATAAAATGTTGCAAAGAAAAAAAAGTGGGGATCAGACTCACATTTCACCCTTCTATGGGCACCCTGGGACCGGTGGATCCATTTATTATAAAAGATTTTTGTGAAAGAATTTTGTATGGGAGCCCCCTTAGGGGGTGGAGATAGGGGGTAGGTATGTTGACAAAAAATGTTGGGGAAGAAAATTGAATAGGGGGTCGGTGGAACATTTAACCCCTCTTTGGGCAACACTTGGGTAGTTATGGATGTGTTCGTCTAATTTTTCTACTTTTCACCAACCTTTAACCCCGATGCGGCACAACTTAACCCCTCGCCACCCCGAATTTTTTTTTTCAAAAGCATTTTTTTGTCCAACCTAACGATATTAAGGGTTCCTGGGTATCAAAATCCGGTTACTAAAGATCTCCATGCATGAACCTTTTTCTGATGTTTTATACAACGATTTATAAACATGCGACTGAGTTCTTTCGTTTTTAGATACATATAGACTGTTCTATGACTTAACCTTGTAAGTCAAAATGTCTAGGTTTTCATTAGAAGCAAACAACTGATTTTCTATATAGACGGCAATAAACGGTGTCGTCCGTATTTTTATTGTAGTCAAAATGGACTGGAGGGATTTACTCACATATTAAATGTAGCAATATTACCCAGTTGTAATATGAGTCCTCAAAGACGAAGTTTTCAAAGCCATCTGGAAGACCAAGTACGCATACTCAGAGCGAACGCTGACGTTCTGAAAGATAAGTCATTATATTGTTTTGACTTATCTATCTTTTAAGCAAACAAATGAAATTTCTCTCACAAAAAAAAACATAACCATGTACGGCGAGCGTATAATTTTGTTTATACTATGCATGCGTTCTGCAATACATGGACGCATGCCGTCCTTGAAGACATTTCGACAACAAGTCTTGCAAGACAAAGTGGAATTTTGTTTGAAAAGGTCCTCAAAGACACACATGGAAATTGATCGATCCGTCTTGAAAGAAACTGACATGTCTCGAAGACGTCTTCGAAGACGGATCGACCCATTTCCTGCTGGGTATTTTTACAAAACTACTAATGCTATTGAAAACAGACTTCAACTTTTATCTTTCTAGAAGTTGTTTCCAAAATTTGATCTTAATATTTTGTTTTTATTTATAAGATTGCATATTGTTAAAAAAATGACAGTGTACTTAACTAAAAATAGTTATTTTATGGGAATATGTAAGAAAAGGTAAAAACTAAAGCATATAGATTATAATGTGTGGGATGGCTTAATTAAAACTTTTAAGAACACAAATTCATTTTTGCTTATATTATAATATATAACTTTAGTTAGAAGAGTTCATAAAAATTTGTTCAAGATGAATTATCAGTATTGCTGAAATTTGACATAAATGTTTAAAAAAAAGAAACAGTTTCGATAGTATCGTAAGTGTAGACGTCGAATTCCGTTTAAGTTGTAACCTCTTCTACTTTGTCTCTTTTGTCCGATTGTTTTATCCATTTTGCACGTATTTTTTATGTATCATCCTACAATTAACAAATAAATTAATAACACTCAATCATGGACTTTTTATCGAGACCAAAACAAAGAAAAAGTTAAGAGTAAGCATGATAAAATGACCAAGCAAAAAGAAATAAGCAAAATGTCAAATTCTTTCGATCATTGCATTAAGTTTGACGGATTGAGTTTATTGATTTAGTTGAAAAGAA
The DNA here is from genome assembly GCA_958299015.1 of Tetanocera ferruginea. Taxonomy (NCBI): domain Eukaryota; kingdom Metazoa; phylum Arthropoda; class Insecta; order Diptera; family Sciomyzidae; genus Tetanocera; species Tetanocera ferruginea. The sequence goes on along the minus strand of OY282642.1, from coordinate 28,466,802 downwards.
GGCGAAGCAAATGCACTTTCCATTGCTGCCACTTTCGTCTCTGCCCGATATATAGTTTGCAAGCTACAGTCAGTTTAACTACTAATTTTAAAATAAAATGAAGATCCAGATTTTTAAAAAATCGCATGGTGACTATATCTTACGCTGAGCACATGTCCTTTCAATTTGTTCCACTTTCGTCTGATTTCTGTCTGATGTATTGTTTGCGAATAACACTCATCTATTGTATAAAAGTATAAAACGAAATATGATCCAACTCGTTTTTTCCATAAGAGTTAAATCTAACCAGATCATAGACCCATTTCGTTAAGTTTGACAGTTTGAGTTCATTGACAGAATTGAAAAGAAGTTGTGAATGACCTCTTGTGTTAAAATAGAGCACTCAGTTCTAAGTAGTAGGTACATAAAAGAACCCAATACAGAAGTAGAACATACAAGAACAATACAAGCAAAAACAACAAAACAAAAACAAAGAAAGCAGCAGGCACAACATAAGCAGCTGATTGTTGATTTTCTTATATAAACATGAAATTTTCTTCTTATAACTATAATACTATTTTGGGAATTTAATAAAAAAGTGACAAAATTCAAAATATTCATTCAGCGGAGGAAATATCTGAAATTTCAAAAACCATACTTTTATTGATATTATTTTTATTACTTCTTAAAAATATTTGGTATGTTTTTATATCCACATCTCATAGTCAGTATCTTAACTTACATATATACGCCACTTTTTAATTTAAGCGAATAGCGATTTTCACATTCATTCAGTTCGTCATGTAACAGTTCGGTCAGCTGTTCGACCAACAATCAGTACATGTACAAAAATGATCGTAACCCGCCCACGAACACGCCCATCTCCCATACAACTTACAATATTTAAAACTCCATAAAAAGGTTCACAGAAAAAGGTTTATGTATTCCTAGAGATATTAAACTTGGTATGGTAGGATTTTATATCAAAACAAAGGTACGAACATAATGGGCGTTACCCCCCACGAAAACGCCCACCTCCCAAAAAAATCCCATACAAATATTGAAAAGACCATAAAAAGGTTGATGTACGATTACACGGATAAGCCTTGTTATGGGAGGATTTTATATCAAGACCAAGGTGTGCACACAAAATGGGCGTCACCCGCCCACGAATAAGCCAAACACCCCCATAAAACCCACATTAGCGAAACCTGAAAAATACTGTAAAAGAATATATGAATTTTGAAAATATTTTTTTTTTTTTCTTTAGAATAACATGCAATTACAAAAGAGTTCAGATACTACAGCTTTTTTGCACTTTATCAGCATTAACTCATTTGAAGCCACAATCCAAAGCATCAAAAATTTTATATTAGAAGTTATTTAAATTATTTTAAATAAATATGAGTGGAGGTTAAGGGTATTCCATAGTCGGACCAGACCGACTAAAGACTTTTCTTGTTTGTTATGTTCTTTTATTAACCGATTTTAAAAAGGAGGAGGTTCTCAAGTTGGTTGGTTTCTCTGATTTTTTTTTTATTTTTTTTTTTACCATAAACACGAAGGATCGAGCCCGTCTATAAAAGTGGGCGGTTTTCCCACAAAGGGGAGTGTCGCTATAAGAAAAATAATGTATCTCAGTAAATATTGACACTTGGGTGCTGACATTTACAGCAAAAATGCAAGGGTAGGTACAATTATAAAAATTATGGTCAATTAAGTGGACGTTATTCGACAAAGAGGTGTGGCAATATAAGAGAAACTCTGTATCTCGAATAATATTGACACTAGAGTATTTAAGTTTACTACAGAGGCAGGCACAAGTATAAATAATCAATTTCGATAAAGTGGGCGTTGTTTGATAAAGGGGTATCGCAATATTTGAAACACACTGTATCTCGAATAATATTGGCACTAGAATACTGATATTTAGTACAGAGGTAGACACACTTATTACAAATTACTCTCAATAAAGTGGGCGTAATTTAGGGGTGTGGCAATATTAGAAAACACTTAATCGAATACTTTTGACACTAGCGTACTGAAATGAAGTACAGAGGTAGGCACAGTTATAACATATTAAGGGGAGCATGACATTGGCCGTTTTTTTTAGTTGACTTTTTTATAATTTTGTATTTGAGTAAATATTCTTAAGATTCTTAGAATTCCTACGGGTTCAAAAGTTACAGCCGGATTAGTGAGAGCGCATTTTTAATTTTCACCTTTTTTTTTAACTTCACAAACTTTGAACGCGTTTATCTCGAAACCATGTTTTTCGTACTGATTGCGGCACTAGTGGGTTCATTTTTTGTCAATATTTTATTCGAAAAAACACACGTTAAAATTTTCAAATTTGGAACATCACCAAAAATTGAAAAAAATTGAAAAAAAAGCTACTGTCATACGATAACCAGTTTTGTTATGATTTAAAAAAGTAATTTTTTTTTCTAGATCGGACAATTTTGCGCAGCAACTACGAGGTCCCGTTTTTTCTCTGCCGCCAGTTTGGAGCTCTATAAAACCATGTTGGAGTGAAAAATATATTTTTTTGAATTTTTTTTCTTGTAATTTGTTTAATTCTCTACAATAATAAATTTTTGGAAAAATGTGTGTTTATGACTGAGTTATGAATTTTTAAAAAAAGTCTGTTTTCTCTGCCGCGAATGTTATGTCCCACCTTAATACCGAGGAAGTGGGCGTTATTCGACTAAGGGTGTGGCCGTGTTTGAAAAAATTGTATAATATTGACACAATGGTGATAAAATTCATTGTAAGAATGGTTAGAATTATTGAAAACACTATGAAAAAGTGGGCAAAATTCGACAACGAGGTTTGTCACTATTAGAAAAATCAATATTGACAGTCAATATTGACTCAAGGGTATTGAAATTAATACAAGAATAGGTAGAGTTATAACAAAACACAAGATAGATTAGATAGCTAAGATTTAACAAAGAGGCGTGTCACAATTAGAAAAAACACTGCATTTCAGTTAATATTGAAACTTGTGTGCTAATATTTGGTAGGTGGGTAGGTAGAATAATTAAAAAGGTGGGAGAGATTAAAAATAGCGTAAGGCACTTTGAAAAAGTACTGTATATCGGTTAGTACTGATGCTAGGGAACTGAAATTTGGTGCAGGGCAAGATTGAATTATTATAAAGTACAAGCTGACCCCGCAAAACTTCGTTTTGCCCAAAATAAATTTTTTGTTTAGATTAATGTCGAGTATTCAGGATTCCACCCAAATTTTGTTGTGTAGAAAATTAGTAACACTTTCAATGACTGCCCTTGTGGCTTATTTACGGTCATTGCAAATGGAAGTTACACTGAATGCATTTGAACGGGAACAGCATATCGGTTGAAGTCAAAGAAATTTGCAGAACTTGGCATTCTTCTCCATTGAACGGCCCTTTCAAAATCCTTGCCACTTCCAGATTGTTCATTCCTACCAATCAGTCGAGTTTCATTGCACAGTTTCGGGTCATGAAGATTTTGTAGCATGATGATGACAGATCTAACTGTAAGACGCTTAAGAACATTATTGATGAGTTCATCTTTCGCTGAAGAGAATTTGAAAATGTTAGGCGAAATCGAAACTAAACCACTCACAGTATGTGCCGGAATTTTTCCATTTCCGATTCTCAGTAGTTCTTTTGAGAAAAGAACGATTCCAGTAGATGCGAGAGGTAACGCAATGCCACTTTGAGCACCTATTGCTGCTAATATCAATGATTTCAGGAACGTTTACCCAGTTCCGTCGGGAGCACCAAGGAAAAAAAGTCCACCATTTCCATCATCAACAGCTTTCATCAGTTGATCATACGCTCTCTATTGCTGTTCATTCAACAGTGAAACGTTTCCTTTTACTTGTTCTTGCAAAGTTGTCGTGTCGTAAACACGCTCACGTTCCAATTCACGAATCAATGTGTCTCTAGTTTGACGATTTGATGCTGGCATATGGGTTTCAATCAATAGTTTGCCACTCATAATCAAACACAAATCTTCAATCCGCACTAAAGCTTCATTGTACATGTCATCGTTTATTTGTAGTTCCAAATTCCCTTTTGCCACTTGAAAGCTATACAAAATGTGTTCTACGATGTCATTCTTCTTTCGTATTCTTTTATCTTGAAATGATCATAAGAAGCAATTCCACTGTCTAGCGTTTGATTCCAGTGATTGTCATGTTCAAGCAACTATAACTTTTGTAACTGTAACATGCTTCTCAAAAAGTTGCACATACCATACTATCCATAGTCCGCAATGACTTAAATATCGAACCGCGCACATTAACCAAAACAACTGGAAGTAGAAGCAGTCGTCGTTCTTTGAATGAATTGTGTTAATTCGTCTAAATGCATCAGTTGAAAATACACCAGGATATTCATCTACTGGTTGGCCTTGCTTTTTGCGTAACCATTTCTTCGACGATGCTATATTTAGGAAGCTCCGAGTAAAGCTATGTTCTCGCAAACGGATCACTGGCGCAAGTTGAAAAAAAAACTCGTTAATGTTGTTGCTGTGGTCTTTCCACTCGCTGTGCTTCGTTCTCTGAGTAGAAATACAATCTTTGACCACTCCCCAAATGACCTGCCAGATGCACAACAGTCGGATGCCGTTCATGAATGGCAAATGAAAATATTCTCAGAGTGCTTCGTTGCCGATTTCATCTTGTTCAACGCCAATAACCGCCATGTCACTTCTTTGGTAACGTATTTGCATACATTCTTTATCGATCGCACTGAACTGTAATAGTCAACATTGATATGTGTTTTGAATGCTTTACACGAATGCATTGCCGAATATGACATGATCCATGTGTTTTTAACCATGATATCCTCTCCTTTCAAGTGATGATTGTCATCTCGTGAGTAGCTCCGATAGAGTGGATATCCATCGTTTCCAATTTGAATTTCGCGAATAAAAGCACGTAGACAGCGTTTTGTGCACTTATTGTCAAACATACAAACCGAAATAGAATTGTGTTGCCCGCATGGTCCGTGGAGCAGAATGGTCTAATCCACTTCGTGCAACTCTGGATCAATCTCAGGATCAGGAATTTCGGTGGAAACTAGGTCATGAATTTAGTTTGGTGTAATTTTCCATCATCCGAAGAAGAAAATGTACTTGCGGTAAACCTCTTTTCTGCCACTCGACTGAATATATCCAACATCAAACAGTATCTTATTAAATTAGAAAGCAACTAGTTTGATCCATTCGCTTTAAAGTAAATGTGCGGTAAAAGTAGCATCGGAATTGAACAGAAAAACGAAATGTGCGTCTACAGCGTAACCTGTTGACAATTTTTCAAATTTCGTTTTTCCTGAACCTTTGCGTGACAATTACCAACAAACCCGCAAAAAAAAGTATTCAATTTGGCCCAGCCGTTTTCAAATTTTTAGCAGCCGAACAAACCACGATTCATTTTTATATATATAGATTATATTGGAAATTTTATTATTTCAATTTTTCCTAATTTGTTTTATTTTTATCACTAAATTTATCATTTTATTTTTATCATTAAATCAGAATATTTTTACCATCCCTAACCCTAATTTCACCTTTTTTTGATAATTTAAGCTTAAAAGTTATTTTAAAAGCTTTGCACATATTCTCAATCAACTGTTTGGGTGAGTTTGCAAAACTGACATTGAATATTTTATTGTATATTGTATTTGTCTTCACAAAAAAAAACTAATTTTATTAGCCTTGACTTTGAAGCTTTTATTATCATAAAAAAATAATATATTTATGATAAAAATACAACAAATTAGGAAAAATTTAAATAATTAGATTCCCAATATAAAAATGTATATAAATAAATTATCAGATTTTACGATTAATAGAAAAAGTAATTTAATTATTTTTTATTTTGAAGTGATTTTGAAGTAAGTTTTTTTTTTTTGTTAAAAAGCTTTTATTATTAAAAAAATTCCCAAAAATCTTAAAGAAATCTACGAACTCGTACCGTTAAATCATTATGAAGGCAATTTAAGGATGTCTTACAAATTCTTTACAGTTTAGTATTTTTTTGTAAGTTTCACTCATTGACTTATGCCTTGACCTATTTCCGCCTGATGGATAGAAAAATTCCCATGCAAACAATTTTTTTCTAAAAATTTACTAATAAATCACTAAATTACTAAATAAGTGTGGACACATAAAAAAGACATCGCAATAATTTTGATAGTAATGATAGATAGTTAGGTAACAGATAAAAATTTCTCATGCTACCGGAGTAACCAGACTACGAATTCATGAATTTTCCGGTGGTTAAAAAAGTGGCAATGCAAAACAAGAAATACGTAAAATAGAATTATTTAGTTTCTTATCTTATTTTCTCATCGATTAATAAGAAAGTTATAAGTAATGTAGAGACTGATTTGGGTATTTTTCTCTTTATATTTGTTTGAAGTGTTTTTAATTCTTTTATTTTAAGTTAGGTTTGCTTAGCACATGTATTTTAGCAAAAGTTCAAGTAAATATTTGAACCTGTTTTATACTTTTTCACTTTATAGATAAATTGAAATAGAATAATTTTTTCATAACTATCAAACTATATGCAAGTCATTGAATATTTTTTAATTGATATCTACGGAGTAACTCTACAAGTATTCTCTAAATTGAATGCACACCAGTAACTAACTATACACAGCTTATTTTAATTATCACTTTAATCAGCTGTAAATTATAACAATGAAGCACACAAGTGCGCTTGAGATTGTTGAATAGAAGCATATGTAAGGGGTGTGTAATTTGTGTTGTTTTTTTTTTTTTGTAATCAATGAATATAATTATTTGTGTATTGTGCAATGCACTAAAGAGCAAACTGTTGTCGCAATCAGTCTTTACGCGACAAGCACATGTTCAAGTTTATGTTTTAGCAATAAATTTATAAAACGAAAAAAATAAACCTACAAACAAATATGACGTCGAACAATGATCACCTAAACCAGGATGAACTGGAAGCTCCAAAATGGATGAACAATGAATTCTTTGCCAAAGTATTGCGTTACTCTGAAAAGGATGAATCAATTAAGTTGAAGAATTTAAAATTATCGCCAGCCTCATTTAAAGGTGATCATTATGCTAGCATTATGTTCAGAGCTAATGTTGAATATGTGAACGCCAAGGCGCAGACGCATGCTCTATCAATGGTCATCAAAACAATGCCTGAAATAGAAGGATTGAAAAAGGATTTGTTTAAAAAATCTCATGTCTTTGAGACAGAAGCAAAAATGTACACGGAAGTTATACCAAAATTCGAGGCTATGCTTAGACAGATTGGAGATGATACTATATTAGGCGCTAGGTAATATGTTCATGTGTTCATTTAATTTTGTTTTTTATAACGCTATTTCTTAGATGCCTCTACCATAGTTTGCATCCAGTAAAGCTATTAGTTTTCGAAGATATCGTGCCACTGGGCTATGCTATGCTACGTGATCGTCAAGTGAACCTAGAAGAGGCAAAAGTTGCCTTTTGCAAGTTAGCCAAATGGCATGCAGCCAGCTATAAAATAAACCAAGAGGTAAGCAGCAAATGATGTCAGAGCAAAACATGACTGAATCGCTCTTGAAAACATTTTCAGAATCCCGCAATTTTAGATGAATTAAGTCATGATTTTATGGAACTGACCATGGCTGACTTTATAAAAACCGGCATCGTTTACTTCATTGAAATGTTAGACACGCAGCCCTCACTCCTCAAATACAAGCGTTATTTTGAAGCCATGCAACCGGATTTGATTGCTAAATGCACTGCTTCACTGAGAGAATACCGTATTGATCCCCAAAATAATGCCCATTATGTGCTCTGTCATGGTGACTTTCACTGCAAAAATATGATGTTCAAACGTAATGCTGATAATCAACTAGAGGATATTATGTTCTTCGACTATCAGCTGTGCTTTATTGGACCCATGGTCTATGACGTTATGTACGCTTTTTTTTTGATGACCGATAAACAGTTGCGCCAACAGCACAAAGATGAGTTGACTCACTATTATTTTAGCAATTTTGCAGAAACATTAGAGCGTCTTGGTTACACAGGTAAAAAGCCAAAGCTTATTGAGTTTCATCAGATGCAATTGCGCCATTCACACTTCGGTAGGTTCTAATGCGCAAATGCTTAGAGAAAGGTAGAGTAATATTTTTTTATTGATTATATTTTCTAGATATATTCTTCCTCGTCACTTTTATGCCCATGTGGTATGCCTTTCAAGAAGGTACGGCAGATCCTGGAGAAATGATGGGATCTGAGCAATATCGCAAGAAGTTATATTTAAACAAGGCATATCTGGCCGAGTTGGAAGAATGTTTGCCAAAGTATCTGCATATGGGCTACTTGGGAAACTAAGTAGCATCGTTCGTTATGTTGTTTAAGTTATTGAAAACAATTTTTATAAAATTTTATACACAAAAATATGGTCTGCACTTTACTTTTAAACGAATGTTGCATTTTAATTGCTGCAAAGCAAATTTTGATGTTCCACTTGTCATTTTTTGGGGTTCAACTTTATGTTTTATTTTTCGTTTTTCAAAGTTAAATTGTGTGAAATGGAGTTTGTTGCCAATAAAGAAGTTAACCATAAAAGCCTCTTCATAACAAAATTAGGTGAATGTTACCACCTATTCGGAATTTGTTTAGAATTAAATCTGTCGGAATTTGTAAGAAAATAAAAAAAGTCCCAAATCTGTTCTCACAAAAAGGAAAAAAAACAAATTGGCCATTTAGCCCTTGAATTTAGCAATTTGACCGAGCTGCTTGTGATCAACTGTGTTGTGTTGAACTGTACTTCCATGATTCCGAACGGCTTATATTCTGAAGAAGCTTTACAAGTACATTATTTACTCTCTGAGATTTGTCATTGTCTGCAGAGAGTGGTGACAGATCAGACAAATTTTTGTTATAAAAAAAACATTTGCCGCGAGTGGGATTCGATCTCGGGCTCCAGGCATGCTAAGGCACACCCTTAACCTGCATGCCACGGTCACTTTCAATCTGTTCCCGCATTCAGAGGAAAAATCTGGTTAATTTAACCAAATTTCAACCAAATCTCGTGTAAAAATTTGCAACATGAATCGTCAGGTTAAGATAACCACGTGATTTTCATGCCAATTTAACCTGTTTTTATGGTTTAATCAAACTGAGAAATGTGGTTAATATACTCAATTATTCACCTTTATTATGGTTAAATAAACTACTTACAAAAAACTTAAACACTTCAAAACCGTCGAAGACAAGAATCGAACCTGGTCTACCGTAGCTATCGCATGAGAGTTCATCGACTAGCCAACAAGCCATGCTATTGCGTGGGTGAACTTAAACAAAATGTTTACAAAAATTATGCGTTATTTTTAAACATGCTTCTGTTTAACATATAAGTCCGATTAAAATAGTATGAATTAGGTTAATAATATGTGATTGACTCTCCTTACCAAACTGGTCAGGTAAAAATAACGTGGATCAGGTAAGAGCATTTATTCTGTATGCACTAATAAGAAATGGCGGTTGTGGGATGCGAGCCATTGGATTTCAGCAGACCTGAGTTTTAATCATCATTTAAAACAGAAAAAAAAAAAAAATCTTAAAAGGCCGAAATTAACTCCAACGTTCCAGAGGAGAAGTCAATTTCCGGTAACACCTGAATTCGCTGCGTGAATAATCGTCCAAAACCCAATCGCCCAAAATAAAATATGAACGAATGCCCAAAAAAAAATTTTGGGCGGTTGGGTTTTCGGTGCACAGTCACCTGAATTCTTTCAAGCAAACGATTCCAAAAAGCGATTTATAAGGAGCAAAGCGAGATGATTCAAACTTTATTGTCGGAAAGCTGCCATCAACCTATGGGGTTAACTCTGCCTATAGCATGGTATTGACTTACCTAAAAGCCTGCAGATTCCCACAATAACATGTCCAATAATTGAAATGTAATTTCCAATAAAGCAATAGCCCAGGAGTTTGGGCCTCAAATAACACTGGCAAAGCTGCTATAAGGTCGTATGTTAGAATCCATCTTCGTATACACTTCGTTCGGGTCATGGTAGATGGTTTTCAGTTTATATGCTGCTACCTTTCCCTAATGAGACCCTTGACACCATAGTTGAAGACGTACGAGGAACTAATAGCTGGCGATTTTAACGCTTGTGCTGTATAATGGGACAGTCAAGGCACAAGTTAAAGAGGCTTCATACTTTTCTAGGCGTTCGCATTACTTGGAGTGGTGCTGCTCAATGACGTATTGCAGCACATATTAAGCAGTAGGAAGCTCCATTATTGATCTTACATTCGCCAGTTGTGAGCTCTATACATAGACTGTGTGGATGGTATAAGATATCTTTTCGCACAGTGACCACCATGCCATTTCATAGACGCTAGGTAGACAACATCGTAGCCGAAGGAATAGAAGTGAAAATAGATCTGCTTATTTAACAGTTTTGCTAAACGAAGACATCTTCAAAGTAATGAAGGCCGACATAGACTTCGTCGGAGCAGCAACCGATGTGGCAAGACAAAGAACTGACCAAGTCAGGAGAGCTTGCGAAGCGTCCATGCTCCTAAGAAGACTAAGCAAACGAGAATGCATTCAAGCTAGAAGAATATAAAACTGCTGAAGAGGTACCGATAGATTCGAAGGTCTTCGCTAATGCTACCATGTATCCAAAAAAGCTTTGAAAAACAACACACCTGCTTGGTATCGTTGTTAGGACCCTCTTCCCGCCGCAACCAGCGATATCGCAGACGAAGATCTCCATTAAATAATAATGGTAAGCACTGCTGAAATCCGTGAAAAACGAAAAAGCATCAATGCCGGATCTAGAGGCCTTGACACCACTTACTTACTTATTTAGATGGCGCTTACAACCGTTGGTTGGTTTTGCCCTCGTCTAAGAATTTGCGCCAGCCTCTTTTGTTGTTTGCTTGCTGGCGCCAGTTGGAAACTACAAGCGTTGTCAGATTATCCAATGGCTGGTCTTTCCAACGCTGATGCAGTCTTCCTCGTCTGCGTTGGCCACCGCTGGGTACCGAATCCAATATTTTTTTCGCTGGAGCTTCGTTGTTCATTCTCTCGACATGACCTAGCCAGCGAACCCGCTCTATTTTAATACGCTTGACTATATCGATGTTGGTATATAGCTCATACAGCTCGTGTTTACATCGTGTTCGGTACTCGCCATTGACGCAGATTGGATCATAGATCTTACGAAGGGTTTTTCTTTGTAACGCTGCCAAAGTCCTTTCACCAGAGCTGCTCAACGTCCAGGTTTGTGATGCGTATGTTAGGACGGGCATAATTATTGACTTATAGAGCGTCAGTTTTGTTCATCGAGAGATAGCTCTGCTTCTCAATTGCCTACTGAGCCTAAAGTAACACAGGTTGGCAAGAATTATCCTTCGTTTAATCTCAATACTGATTTAGTTGGAGGAGTCCCAGGTAGGATCCCAGGTAAACGAAGTCCTTCACAACCTCAAAGGAAATGTTGTCAACAGTGACGTGTTTTCCAAGACACTGGTACTGTCTTTGCTGACAGAAGATACTTCGTTTTATCTGCGTTCACTACAAGACGCATTCGACACGACTCTTTTACTAGCTTGGAGAATGCTGCACCAACTTCGCGCGTATTATGGCCAATGATGTCAATATCATCAGCATACGCCAGCAGCATAACACTCTTATAGAAAATTGTGCCGCTATTTGCACAATTCAAATCGGAGCTGCACAATTCAAATCGGAGGATATTCTCCATGACTATATTAAATAAGTTGCACGATAAGGAATCAGCTTGTATTGAACCTTGCTTGGTATCGAACGGAAAGGACTTCCCGATTTTCACTGCGCTGCTTGTGTTGTTCAGTTTCATCCTGCAAAGACGTATTAGCTTCACAGGAATACCAAATTGAGACATGAAGGAGTTTAGGTGACTCGTTATTGGACTGTTGAAGGCGGTTTTGAAATCGACAAAAAGATGGTGTGTGTCGATTTGTTTTTCGAGGGTCTTTTCCAAGATTTTTCGTAACGTAAAGATCTGGTCGATGGCAAAGACCTTTCCAGGTCTGAGGCCACACTCATAAGATCGAATCAGGTGGTTGGCGATGGGTAGCAGTCTTTTACACAACACGCTCGACAGGACCTTATATGCGATATTTAGAAGGCTAATCCCACGGTAGTTGGCGCAAATGGTGGGATCGCCTTTCTTGTGGATTGGGCAGAGCTCACTGAGGTTCCAATCATCTCGAATGCATTCTTCCGACAATATTCTGCATAGAAGTCTGTGAATGCATTTAAACAGAGCTTCGCCACCGGTCTTAAACAGTTCAGCTGGTAGAACGTCGGCTCCTGCGGCTTTGTTGTTTTTAAGTCGACCTATAGCTGTAAAGACCTCGTTATAGTTGGGCAGCGGAACTTCAACGCTGTCATCCATAATTGGGGTTTCCGGGATATCATCTTCACTGGCGGGATTGTTGTCAGCGTTGCCATTTAAAAGACAAGAGAAGTGCTCCCTTCATAGCATCAGTATATTCTGGATATCTGTCACTAGATTACCGTTTTTATCCTTGCAGTAAGAGGCTCCGGTCTTAAGACCATCAAGCAGGCGTTTTATTTTTTCGAAAAATTTTCAAGTCTCATTCCTGTCGCCATGCATTTCAATTTTCTCGTACTGACACATTTCCGGCTCTCGTTTTTTCGCCCGAAAATTCGTCTCTCTTCGCTCCTTTTCTGTCTATATTGCTCTATAACAGCACAAGTTACAACCGACTGCAGAGTAGCTTTGTGGGTGGAGTCTTTCTCTGTAGTGGTGTCGCGATACTTCTCGTCGTGCCACTGGTTTAGGCGAGAGCGATGGTAGCCTATCACCTCTTCGTACCTCAGCCGTACGCATAGATTGGGATATGTACGTTCACTGTCTGCATATATCGTCGATCAGAGGAGTGCTTTCTTGAAGCAGGAGTGAGAGTCGAGTAGCGAAGGCTTCAGCCGTTCGTTTTGACTGCAGCTTGTCGACGTGTAGCTTTCTTTGTGTAGGAATGCGAGCATTCGTAGCTACGCACAGACGTGTGCTGATCTTGGCTGCGACAAGATAATGATGCTAGTCTATGTTAGCACCACGGATCATGCGTACGTCTAGTACACTGGAAGAGTGCCTTCCGTCAATCAAAACGTGATCAATTTGGTTGCATGTTTTTTGATCAGAGGACAGCTAAGTGGCTAGGTGGTCTTATGAATATTGAGATGCTTGCATCTAGTGCTACTAACGACCATGTTTCGTGCTGCGGCGAAGTAAATTAACCTCATTCCGTTATGGGATGTGTTGTCGTGAAGGAACACTGTTGGACCAAATATGTTTTCCTTACCCACCTTGGCGTTGAAGTCACCAATCAATTTTTATGTCATAACGGAGACAGCACCCGTAAAACTTTCTTTGGTCTCGTCATCTTTTTCTTCTGTCGGATCGTGCGCACATATTAGGCCGATGTTAAAAAATTTAGCCTTGAAGCGAATTAAGGCAAGTCGTTCGTTCACAGGAGTGAATCGCAGGACATAATGCCGTATTCTCTTGCCAACTATAAATATGCATCCAAACTCGTGTTTCTCCGCATGGCCGCTATAGTAGATATCACAGGATGCTTGCCGTAAGCAACCCTTTCCTTTCCATCGCATTCCTTGGATTGGATTTTTGTCAAGAAATTGGCACCAAATCAATTTAGGGTCCGGACATTCCAGGTGCATATCCGTAAATCATTATCAGTTTTTTGTTTGCCATAGTTGTCATCAGATTTGGGGATTATTCTTTTATTAATGCTTAAACTTCATTGAAATAATTTGATAACATGGTGGGCTTCAAACTTTTGCTTGATGACTAATGGAAGTCCGCCGCTCAAATTGCCCCCAAGACTGTCGGGCGAGAGTTTTGAGGTTTCGAGGAGACACCACGTGGAGGTTTGAGTCGACTTGAGACGATTTCGACATGGATAAAGCTGCCCTCGCCGAGTTGAGTTACACAGACATGTTGCCATGTAAAGATCGCCCTCTTGTCTCCCTGCATTTACAGCTATGATGCCTGCATAAATTCAATCATGTTGATTGCACCCCTATGGCATCTTTTGCTCTAACAGCACAGTAGAGAACACTTCCCATGTCCTATTGGAGTACCCTAAGTTCCACAATGCAAGAAATGAAGCTTCGGTTCGCTTCGGCAAAGTTGTGGTGACACCCCTTAATTTATCGATTTATTGAATAATCGACGAACTTCGAAGAGCTGAGTATTTGCAAAATAGGTCAGCCTGAGATAAGAAACAAACCACGATCTAAGGCATTCTCGTCCGAGCAGGTGAGAAAATACCGGTTCCCAAACATGGCAATCCCCCAAGAGACAAAGTTTATCCTGCAGTTTTCAGCTAAGTGCTGTTCCTACATCCCGTGAAGTTATAATTTATGCCTACTTACGACACTCCATAGAATTTATATAGGGTTAGATATTCAATGCGGAGGTAAGGTTTAGTGTATAAGATTCCTATATTCCCGCTTGTACGGCAATGTTCTTCTATTTGAATGTTCTTCTCTCTCGAGTTCAAGTTTCCATTGTATAAGTTCATGAGTTTCATGAATTTTTATTACATATATTATGAACTTTTCTTGTTGCCCATGTATTTGTATATGAATTATATGAATTTCGATCACTATACTTATAAAGTAGTTCATGTTGCCCATGTACATGAGATACATGCATTTGTGTCACTTATCTCATGTACTGTTCTTGTTCTCCACGTATTGTACATAAATTGTTTCACAAAAACTATGCACGATTCATATGCACCTTGTATTTTTTCATGACAGTTAAGAAATTGTTTTATTAGTTGATGTATCTTAAACACCGTGGCATGCAGGTTAAGTTTGTGGCCTAGCATGCTCGGAGCCCGGGTTCGATCACCCGGGTTCGATCACCAGCCGCGGCCAAAAGTTTTTTCAATAAAAAATTTTTCTAATCGGTCACCACCTCTCTGCAGACAATGGCAAGCCTCAGAGAGTAAATAATGCCATGTAAAGCTTCTTGAGAACATGAACTTTAGTCGTTCGGAGTCGGCATAGAACATGTAGGTCCAGTTCTCGGTCAATTGTGTGCAATCATTTAATAACACACACAACACAATTGATCATAAGAAGCTCGGTCAAAGTCATTTCAAGGGCTGAAATGGCGAATTTTTTTTTTTTTTTTTTTTTGTTGTTTTTTTTATTGTATCTTAAACACACACTTTATGAACTTTTAATACTGGTCTTATGATATATGAATGTTCTCGTATGTTTTTCTTATGTGTATTTTTTGAATTGATATCATGAATAGTTGAAGTGACTCATGGAATTGAACCAAAATTGATGAATGTGATTCATGCAGATCATGTTCAAGTTCATAAATATTGTATACTTCTTTGGCTACGATTAAGAAGTTCGGTCAAAGTCTTTTCATGAGCACAGAAGTGACCACAAAAAAGCATAGCCATAATTTTGTAGTTTTACAAACAACAACAATAACACAACTGCAACACAAGACGAAACATGAATAAACAGATATTATTTTTTTTGCTTGAACATAAGAAACCTAATCAAAACAGGGTGTGTTATATTGTAGCAAAACCGCAACTCATCTCTTTTGACTTGAAAAATATAAGCAATATATTTGTAAAAGTAAAATTTTATTAAAATTGTTTTTAATACTTTAAACTCTTATAATAATTAAAAAAAAACCAACAACAACGTTAAGAGCTATATAACTTAATTTTCCAAGTAACCCATATGCAGATACTTTGGTAAACATTCTTCCAGCTCGGCCAGAAATGACTTGTTTAGATACAACTTCTTACGATATTGCTCAGATTCCATCATTTCTCCAGGATCTGCCAATTCCTCTTGGAAGGCATACCACATGGGCATAAAAGTGACAAGTAAGAATATTTCTAGAAAATATAAAAAATTTTAAAACAATGCAAATGTATTTCATTCCTTAAAACCTACCTAAGTGTGCGTGTCGCAATAGCATCTGGCGAAACTCAATAAGCGTTGGCACTTTACCTGCGTAACCCAGCTGCTGCAAAGTTTCTACAAAATTGCTAAAATAATAGTGAGTCAACTCATCTTTGTGATGTAGTCGCAGCTGCTTATCGGTCATCATAACAAAAGCATAAATGACGTCATTGACCATGGGTCCAATATAGCATAGTTGGTAGTCGAAGAACATGATATCCTCTAGTTGATTTTCAGCATTACGTTTGAACATCATATTTTTGCAATGAAAGTCACCATGGCACAGCACATAATGGGCATCCTTATGCGGTACGTTACGGTATTCTCTATACGAAGCAATGCATTTATCGAAAAATTTCGGTTGCATGGCCTCAAAATAACGCTTGTATTTGAGAAGTGAGGGTTGAGTGCCCAACATTTCAATGAAGTACACGATGCCGGTTTTAATAAAGTCAGGCATGGTCAGTTCCATAAAATCGTGACTTAATGCATCTAAAGTGGCAGGATTCTAAAAACAGGTTTCAACATAGATTGAATATAACGGTTGAAAAAGTATTCAAATTAGATTTAGATTTTTTTTCCAGCTTACCTCTTGATTTATTTTATAGCTGACTGCATGCCATTTGGCTAACTTGCGGAAGGCAACTTTTGCCTCTTCTAGATTCACTTGACGATCACGTAGCATAGCATAACCCAGAGGCACGATATCTTCCAAAATTATTACTTTAACTGGATGCAGGCTGTGGTAGAGGCATCTAAGGAATTTTGCAAAAAAAAAAAAACAAACATGAATGATAAAATATTTCTACAACTCGTTTTCATATCTTACTTAGCGCCCAATATAGTATCATCTCCAATCTGTCTCAGCATAGCCTCAAACTTTGGTATTACTTCCGTATACATTGCTATTTCTGTCTCAAAAATATGCGATTCTTCTAACATATCCTTTTTCATTCCATCTATTTCAGGCATTGTTTTGATGACCATCGATATGGCATGCGTCTGCGTTTTGGCGTTTACATATTCGACATTAGCTCTAAACATAACACTAGCATAGTGATCGCCCTTAAATGAGGCTGGCGACAATTTTAAATCTTTCAACTTAATTGATTCATCCTTTTCAGAGCTACGCAATACTTTGGCAAAAAAGTCGATATTCATCCATTTTGGAGCTTCCAGTTCATCCTGATTAAAGTGATCGTTGTTTGACGTCATGTTGTTGATGTTGTTTTATTTTGGTTTTTTCTTTTTTGTTTTGTGTTTGTTTTTCTTTATTTTTTTTGTTGTTGTTTGTTTTTATGCTATACTTAGCATGAACTTGTACATGTGCTGGCCGAATTAAGACTGATTGCCACAAAAACTAGAATGCAGACTAACATCTGAATAAAAACCATAGTGCTGCCTGAATTGCACAAAACGAAAATAACCATTGATTAAAAAAAAAAAAAAAACAAAAACTCGTATAGCACAACCCTAGCACATACAAACTTCTATTAAATAATCTTACTTGTTGCTTTATTGTTGGAATTTCCTGCTGATTAAAGTGATAATTTAAAATGAGTTGTGAATGGTTAGTTGCGTGAATTTAATTTATTTATTGCTTACAGAGAAAAATTTTATAGCTATCTTTGTAGATAGCATTTTCAAATTATGAAATGACTTTTAAGAAGTGCGTTACGTATGAAAAATTTGTAACTTTTTTATTATTTTAGTACTCTAAGTGAGCATATATAAAAAGCCAAGTTATCTCAAACTCAATGCTTTTTTGTGAAATTCTTTTGGATACATAATATAGGAAAGCTTTCTTTACCACATGTTTTTGGTATAATATAAAACTTGGTTATTTAACCACACTCTAAAAACTGATTGTAATATCACTGCAATAATTGCTGTGAAATTTTTTGGTGAGTGCATGCGGCTGGGTCTGTTGATGGTTTCGATCTAAAGTTTAACCCGGTAGGTGGCACTGTTGTTGTTGTGGGAGTGTTTAACGGGGTATTTGGAATTATAACTCAGAAACGAATTGAGAAATTGTCATGATTCTTTCACTACATCATTACTTTTTATGCATTCAAAATTACAAAAATTCAAAATTAATAAAAATTAACAAACAAAAAAATCTTAAATTTTTATGATAGGCTTGATTTTTCGATCATATAAACCGTTTTTAAATTTGAACGATAGAAAATGTAAACAAACCCTACATTTATGCATATCATATGAAAAAACTTAAAAAAAGCCATTTTTGATTTTATATATTTTTTGAACAACAATTATTTTAATCAAAGTTTTTTGCAAAATAAAGAAATTCGTTAAGGTTTTATTTGGGAAATTATAAAAATTAGAAAGAGAATGAAAATGAAACAGATAGAAAAATGATTGGACGGACAATTAATCAAAATTGCAAACAAAAAGCAAATGAATGACATTCTTTGTAACATGACTGAGTTATTCATTTTCAAAGTCAGCACTTTCATTTTTGATTGATTTTTTTTTTCTATTTTAACAGAAAATAAAATAAGTAGGTACTAAAACTTTTTGTGTATTTCCGGTACGAAAGGTTTTGTGGAGTAAATTTCTTGAAAATTTTAAGCAACTTGCATGTTCTTATAGAAAATGAAATTTTTCTAATAAAGGACATCTAAACCAAGAATGTTACTTACCACAAAGGTATGCAACTACCAAATTGCAATAACATTACTTTAAAAATTATTTCTTGACAAATTATTTACCTGAAATATATAAGGTGTTGGATGAATCTGAGTTGGATGAGGACCTTAGTATGCATGGCGATGCCAAAAAGGGTCAAAAAGTTGAGTATAAATGGTTAAATATGTATAAAAACGTGGCGATTAAGGCACAAACTGTCTGTGGCTTTGGCATCGAAGGGCCTTAATTCCCTCTCTGCTGATAATGACATACCTCAGAGAATTATAAATTCCATGAAAAGCTTCTTAAAAACATGCTGTTTAGCCGTTCGCACCTGGTATAAGACAAATAGGTCCAGTTTTTGATCCATTGTGTACAAAATTTAATAAAACGCTTAGCAGAATAGCTCATAAGAAGCTCTACGAATGTCCTTTCAAGGGCTAAAATGGTCAAATTGTTTTGGATTTTTGAACATAGAAAAGCACAAAATTTTAGAATAATTGCGTGAAAAATTGGAAGCATTTTGTTATGATTCAGAGGGTTTTTTTATACACTAAACCTGTAAGGTCAGGTATATTAACTTTGTTCAAACGTTGGTTATACCTAGAACGAAGCGTATCCGGTATGGAAAAGTAAAAAAAGGCGTGATCCACTCATGAACATGCCCACCTCCCATACAAATCATAATATTAAAAGATTCATATTTGATATCGAGAGATAAAACTTCGCAAAGAAGCATTTAATATCAAAACTAAGGTGTACACAAAAATGGGCGTCATTTTCCTACCAACACGCACACCTCCCATATAACCCACTATGGTTAAAACTCTATAAAGAGGTTTATATATGAGCTACAAAGATAAGACTTGTTATGTGCGATTATTGTATCAAAAGTAAGTATCAAGTAAGTATTGTATCAAAAGTAGTAAAAAGTAAAAGTAAGATGTGTTCACAAAATGAGCATCATCTGCTCATGAACAGGCCAACTTATACAACCCCCAATATTAACAACACTATTAAAAGGTTCATATTTGAGAGATGAAACTTTGTGTGGGAACATTTTATATCAAAACTGAGGTGTGCAAAGAAAAATGGGCGTCATCTGCGCACCAAAACGCCCACCTACCATACAAACCACATAAGTTAAACCTGTATTAATTCTATAGGTACAAATAATGCTTGGATTTTGATAGAAACTACATCTATTTGTTTTAGTATTTTAATATATATTTAAATTTTATAGGAGGTTTAGGGTATTTCATAGTCGGGATAGACCGACTTTAGACTTTCTTTGCTTTTTATACCCTAAACCTGAAAGGTCAGGGTATATTAACTTTGTGCAAACGTTTGTAACGCATAGAACGAAGCGAGTCCGGTATAGAAAAGTATATATATTCTTGATCAGCGTCACCACGTGAGTCGAGCTATCCATGTCCGTCCATCCGTCCGTCCGTGCATCCGTCTGTGTGTTGTCCGTATACACAGGATAAGAAGAAGGAGTTGAGATAATTGGATGAAACTTGGTACACGTGGTCACATATACCCAAAGATCTGCACTATTGAATATTTTTGGAATCCGCCCACGGACACGCCTACCTCCCGTACAACGCGAAAATTGAAAACTGCATAACTCAGCTCATAATATGCTTACAACAATAAAATTTGGTATGTTTGTGTTTTGTATTAACAAAAAGATGTCTTTGAAAAATGGACGTCATCCGCTTACGGACACGCCCACCTCCCATACAACCCAAAAATTGAAAACGCAATAAATAAGCCTCTGTTTAACCTACAGAGCTAAAATTTGGCACTTATGTTTTTTTTAACAAAACAAAGACGGTTTTGAAACACGGACATCATCCGCCCACGGACACGCCTACCTCCCATACAATGCGAAAATTTAAAACTGCATAACTCAGCTCATAATAAATCTACAACAACAAAATTTGGTATGTGTGTGTTTTATACCAACACAAAAATGTTTTTGAAAAATGGACGTCATCCGCTCACGGACACGCCCACCTCCCATACAACCCAAAAATTGAAAATGCAATAAATAAGCCTCTGTTTAACCTACAGAGCTAAAATTTGGCACGTATGTTTTTTATAACAAAAAAAAAAATGGTTTTGAAAAATGGACATCGTCCGCCCACGGACACGCCTACTTCCCATACAACGCGAAAATTGAAAACTGCATAGCTCAGCTCATAATTAGCCTACAACAATAAATTTTGATATGTATGTGTTTCATACCAACACAAATATGTCTTCGGAAAATGGACGTCATCTGATCACGGACACGCCTACCTCCCATACAACCCAAAAATTGAAAACGCAATAAATAAGCATGTGTTTAACCTACAGAGCTAAAATTTGGCACGTATGTTTTTTATGACAAGACAAAGATGGTTTGGAAAAATGGACTTCATCCGCCCACGGACACGCCCATTTACAATTAATTTTTTTTTTTTTTTTTGAAAAGTGGGTTTAGGGTATTTCATAGTCGGCCTAGACCGACTTTAGACTTTCTTTACTTGTTTTATGTTTATATCAGGGACTGAAAATAACTGTTATTTTTCAATTTCTAAATGAAAAAGACACAATGAAAAAATTGTCGCAGGACTTTTTCGAATATACCATTATGTTACTAATGGCCTCAGCTTCATGAATATTAAGTGCCTTTTAAATTTTCAACTGATTCTATAAAAGTTAAAAATTAACTGTTATTTTTTGCCTTTTATTTTTTCGGACAAATATAACCGTTACTTTTGACTTTTATTTTATCGGTCAAAAATAACAGTTATTTGTGACTTTTATTTTTTCGGTCAAAAATATCAGGCACTTTGTATTTTTTTAAAGGCCGCTTGACCAATTAATAAACTATTGATGCCATACTTAAATTGTGCACACCGATGAGACCCAAATAATGGTACCATTAGTTTTTTAGTCGGTAAAACAGCCTTTGAAAAAACACAAATTGCCTGATATTATTGACCGAAAAAATAAAAGGCAGAAAATAACTGTTATTTCCGACCGATAAAATAAAAGTCAAAAGTAACTGTTATGCTCGCCCGTAAAAATATAAGGCACAAAATAACTTTTATTTTTGTCGGAAAAAATAAAAGTTGAAATATAACAGTTAATATGTGACTTTTTCGATAAAAACCATAACCGGTACGGTCCCTGGTGTATATATAAAAATCACAAGTCAGTATGTTGGTTTTCACTAAAATCCGAAACCACACAACCGATTTAAAAGAAACTTTGTGAATGTATGAGGATGGTTCGAGCTTGAAAGATAGTTTTCGATAGTTTTTGAAAGATAGGTGGCGCTGTTGTCGATTTTTACAAAAGGTTTTAATTATATCAACGAATTTTTATTTAATTTTAATCAGACTTTACCACAAATATTAATTTTCATCTAACGGGTCAAAGTTAATATATGAACAGAGTAAACATTAATGAAAATCAAAGTTATAAAATTATTAACTAAAAAAGTAAATTTTACCACAAACTTTAAAAGAAAAATATGCTAAAAATGCGAACTATTTTACCGTATCATATCTCATAAGCAACAATAAGCAACACATAAAAAGCACCACAAGAATCGAGCGGCGCCGGATATTATAAGCTAGTTTATCTATAAAAACAAAAATTTTTATTTCATTTACTTTCAATTGTAAAGTATTTTCTTCTTTTAGAAATGTACGGTTCCAAATATTTGATTCTATTGCTGAAAATCGGCTTAAATAATATCTTACGCTTTATGATGAAATATTACGCTAAAATCATCGATAGTAATCACTTTTTCTTTGAATTTTTCTACAATGACTATCAATAATTCACGCATAAAAAGTGAAAAAAAACGTTGATTAAGCTGCACATACCATTAAAAAAGAAAAAAAAATGAGATAATCGTGAGCGATAAAACGAATTTCTAGCATAGTATAATAAACAAAGTAGTGTTAGGGTTGAACGTACTCTCTTTGTAAGCACCCTTAATGTCAAAATTGACCATCTTGGCGAAGCAAACCTGCCAAAGCAAACAGACAAATCTAAATTCAATTTACCACCGTTGTGCTTATTGTGCTAAGTGCAAATAACATTTAATTTTTTCTTTGTGATATTATTATATAATTAAATCAAAAAAAAAAAAACAAAAATTAACGTTATAAAATAACCGATAACAGTGACTTCACAGTGTTTGCAGCGAATTGTTCCAAGAGATCCGAGATTAAGCAGCAGAAGCAGTAGTAAAATCTCGCCATTTTTTCTTAGAGTGCATCTCACAACCCACGATAAAACGTTATCAAAGTTTGAAATTTTATCAAATTTTTTTTATCTAGATTAGAATCAACGACCCCAGACAACAATATATTAAAACACATCGTCGCCTGGATAAATTAATGCATTATGTTACATTTGACGACTTTTTCGAAATCGTGATTGAAGTTTGAAGTCTTGTTTTTCAGTAACGCCGCACTAGGGGTATTTAAAACCTTGAAAAAGCGGTCAAAAATATTTGCTTGTCCCAATTAAGTGGTACTTGACTTAATTAACTCTAGGAGAGTTATAAAGCTTATTTCTGTCAAATAAAAGCATAAATGAAGTTTATTGGGTATATTTGGGTAGTTTTTTATTAATGTGAAAAATGTTATATAATATAACTATAAAATGAAATATAGTGATGTTTTAAATTATTTAATTATTTTAATTTCAATTTATCTTCATCAATATATTCTTCACCCGTCTCTTCGTCTGTTTCTTCATGTTCACTTTCAGAAGATATTGTAGTCTCGTCAAAATTTTGTAAAGAAGATGAACCACGAATTCCGGAAGTCAACAGTGCAAGAGCTTCTTTGGTAAAGTTTTTAGATTTTTTAACAGGCAAGAGTCTTCAACGTGTTATAAGAGGATCCGAACTTAAAAGTAACCTTAATATAGTACAAAACTTTTAATTATTTATTATTTCATACTGTTTATAAAAGTTTTTTAAAACCTGTTAAGAACATCCATGACGCAATCCGTCCTGGCAAACTTTCTCGCAAAATTTAATCGGTAGAAGCTGAAATGCTAGTTTCTTGATTCTGTTGCTTCTTTGGAGAGCTGCCCAATTGGTAACATAGCATTTTCAATAACTTCTGATCCATCATTCAGAACTTTAGGCATCGTTGGAGTCATGGGATGCCAGGGATAGAGCTCAACATAAAACTTAGCAGTACCGAAAAAAAATGCATCAAACTTTGGGATATCTATTTCAAATACAGAAGAAATAACTTCTAACATTACTTTTAATCTAAAAAGTAGTTACAAATCAACACCAGTTATTTCAGCAACTAGTTCTGGATTGTTGAAAAAAAACGTTTAAAACTTATCGATCTTACGTTAAAGTTACGTTAAGTTACGTTACGTACGTTAAGTTGAATAACTTATATATGCAATTTTAAGCTTAAAATCTTTAAGTTTTTCTTTCGTGCAAGACGCTTCATTGAGCCAGACGTTTCTTCAAGCAAAAGAAGTTATTTATTTTATTTAATTTTCTTGATTTTTTATCAATCTGAACACACATCAGGTATAATAAAATGTGGTGGGGGGGTGGTGGTGTTAATGGGCAGAATTTTCTTTTGATTTTTGCTTTTTGACAACTTCCTTCTTCAGCTGCTGTAAAAAATGATACCCAATAAAACCCTATAGAATAACAAAAGGTACATCATACAAAAAAAAAAAACAAATAAACATGTTGTACACCAAACATGTTTTACATGTTGTACGCTAAAAGAACTTTATTGATCTTACTGAACTAATTTTTAAGTCAAATAAATAAATACTAGTAAACCTGTTGCCCGAATTCGAGCAATTCAATAAAAATTAAATGTAAGCAACATTAAAGACGCTTAATTTATGTTATTCTATTCAAGCAGCATTTTCCTCAATAACGATATATTCAGTCTCAATAATGATATAAAAGATCATACTCTGAATGCTTAAAACTTATGATCTGACAGTAATATTTTAAATGTAACTGTCAAAATACGAACACGGACTTACACTAATATTACTACCGAGATAAATATTATTAATATTCAACAACATCGCTGCTTAACTTCTAAAGCTATAAAACATTACTAATTTAAATAAAAACGAATTATAAAATTGATTTTAGAAAATAAATTACTGCTAAGATATAATTAAAAAATTAATTAAAAATACTTACAGAACACCTACAACACAATAGGAATATAGCATATTCCAATGAAAAAACGCCAAAAAACCCAAAAAAATTTTTTTTGAAAACCGTTAAAATTTGACTAAGTTGTTTGCTCGGAAAGTGGAACTTTTGATTTGGGAACTGCATTTTTTGTACAATTGACATTTGAGGAATGCATAAAAGATAATTTTCGGCTACAAATTTTTTGTTTTGAAAAAAATTAAAATTCGATCAATTTATAAGCTCTTCTTAAACTAAATTTCAAATTGATTAAGTATCGGATTTTTGCACAAAAATTTTATTTCTGTTTTAAAAGGTTCGGAACCCCCTGAAGTGAAATCACAATTTTTAAAAGTGGTTTGCACAATTTCAGCCAAAACCTGATTAAATGACATCTGAATCGATAAAAACGGGTTTTTTGGTCTGGGAGGAGTTGAAGTCACAAAAAAACCTTTGCCTATTATTTATATAGATTTTTTCTTTAGGAATTTGTTACGGTAAATTTTTGTATGACAACGTTTACATGTAAGACTGTTTTTTGGATGAATTGGGTGTGAGGATTTCATATCTGGCATTAGTTTTGCTCTAGTTTTGAAATATTTACAAAGTCCTATAGAATAAATTCACAAAATTGATGGTGCGATGGGGTAAAGTGTACCTCCAACCCCTTTTTTGTTTTTTTTTTGTTTAATAATTTTTCATGCCCGAACCGAAAATCGCGCAGGCAACATCAGATTTTTTGCCTCCATACAAATCGACCCAGCCTAATGCGTATAAGTCAACAGCTAGAAAAAATTTCACTTCTCAACTTTACATTTTGAGAAATTGATTTGTGAGCAGTTTTGGAAGCAAAAACCTCTATTGCGCCCCCGTAGATTTTTTCAAAATTTTGAGGTATTTTTACATTTGCACAGAATTTAAAGAACAAATTTATACATTTAAACTGTCTGTAAAAGGATTCATGGATTTTCTTTAATAAATGTTTGATTTATGAAATATCTTGCAACATATCTGCAATAAAAAATATAATCACATAACATAACTTGTTTTTAACAATTGTGAGAGTTACCCTTTAATATTAAAAATAAAATTTTGTCTTTAAAGTCGAAAAAAAATAATTATTCAGCATAAAAAAATAAATAAATTACTTGAGTGACTCTGACATTTTAAGTTAGTCAGAGTTAAAACTTTTATATTCTTCTTTTTCGAGGAAGCGAGTACTGCTTTCCTTATCTTTCTTTTTGTTAACATCTATATATTTTTTGTTTTTGAACGAGTCGAAGCTTTTACTGCCAATTTCTGGAGATATTTGAGTATCTTCCTTTATATTTTTTGTATACAAAATGTTATCTGCAATATTTTTAAATGACAATTTTCAAGAGATCAGTTTTTGCATACATCACAGATTTGCTTTTAAAAAAGTGGAACTTCTTTAAAAGACAAGCACTAACACTTACTTATAAATATCATCCGGCAAATCGGTAGCAGGAAATTTGACCGAACTCTCCGACATCACGAATCGTGCTGATATTGTATGATCAACGCTTTGATCATAGCTAAATATGTTACCGCAGTTCGTAAGATTTTCAAACGATAAAATTATGATTAAAGGTGTTATGTACTAAGGGAAATAGTAATCAGTACTCAGTAGTCAGCACAGAATAGTCAGTACAGAGACAGCTATGCATGTAAAATCTATGCACTGCAACTTGTATGGGAACGCAACGAGAGCAGCATTTACCGAGTAAAGGGAGCGTGTACTGACTACATATCAATTTATTCACTTTTTAATATGAATGGAAAATGTATTCAATACAGCATGTTTTGTGCTGATTACATTGCAAACTTCAATATCTACAAGCAACGTGTACTCAATCAACGTGTTATGAAATTTTTTAAAAATAATTTAGTCAATACATAAAATATAGACTTAGTACATTTCTCACTTGCTACGTGTTCACATCAATTAAAGCAAGAAATGTACTCAATATATAAAATATAGACTCTGAACAAGTCCCCTTTATACGATTGAATATGAGTATGTACTCATTACATAAATTTATGTTCTTTAATTAATATACACTGAATAAATTATGTATGTACTCAGTACATAAAAATATGTAATGAGTAAATTATGTATGTACTGAGTACATGAAAATTGTTCTAGCATACTGTACTCATCAAAAATGCTCCACATGACTTTATGTAAATGGGTCAATAATATATATAATTCGTACATCAGAACTTTAGTTATAACGTTAAATTGCTTACAACAGTTGTAATGAGTACAGTGTGAATGTGCCAGGAATACATCCAGGAATTCACGACAAATATTTATGTGTTGAGTACATATGTGTATGTTATGTATTTATTGACTATAGCACCTCTTAAAAGCATTATTTACTCAATACAGATTTCAACATGTACTCAATACAAGAAAAATGTAAAATTTATGTGTGCAGAAAACTATGCCACGAGTACATAAATTTATGAAGTGAGTGCATAGGTTTTTCCCTCTGTGCGATCTTTCACATACGACAAAATTAGTCTGAATTATTTGGAAATGAAAGCAGATACCGAAAAACTGAAAACACCATTGAAAAGACATCACTTAGTTTCTTATATCTGCATCATTGTCTCAAAACTGCTCAATTTTCACATGCGACACTAATTTATCCAGGCGACGACATAAAATGTTAATCACAGTACGTGGAAGTAGCTGTAGTTTGAAGTCTTTTATTTTTTTGTTTTTTTTTTTTTTTTGCATATTTTATTTTAACATTTTTATCTGTTTCGTGTTTTGATCTTTTTCTTAGTGTTATTTTTTATTAGATTTTGTGATATTTTTAACTTTTTCAAATGTTTGCAAAAATATTTTACTCGATTAATTCAAAGAAACGGATGCTTTGATAATTCAGAAAATAATATAGTTTGTTTTATATTTTATAACCCCACGCATTTTCTGTTATAGTTTTTGAATTTTAGCTCAAAATTAACTGCAAAGTTTTCTCAAAAAAACTCTTATTATACAGGTTGGTGGAAAAGTTCTGAAAGCGACACCTTTGAACAAGAGGAAGAATTAAAATTAATGCTATATTTTAATATTTCATCTATAATTTAAAGACGAAAAATATGTCATTTCTATTTCTCTATTCTTTCTTTGCTGACTTTCTATTTGAAGTTGGCATGTCGGAGTATTGTTTTTGCAATGGAAAAAACCGAATATCGTGCAATGACAAAATTCTTCGTTTTTTAAGGTTTGTCAGTAACAAAAACTTATAAAAAAATTTCGAAAATTTTGAAGTGTTCAAGGAGTCCACTCCCTTATTTCCAACTGTGCGACGATGGGTTTTAGACTTAAAGCGTTGTCGTACAACTGCTGATGTACGTGAAGATGAACCATGTAGTTGACGTTCAATAAGTGCCACAATACCAAAAATCATTGAGAAAGTGTATATAATTGATTTAGATAATCCAAGTTTGACTTAGCGTGAAATTGCTGATACCATTGGCATTTGATATCTCAGACAAATGACTACTCCATATTTTACATGAAGAACTTCATATGTCAAGCTCTTCGGAAAGTTAGTGCCGAATTCGTTAACAATTCAACAAAAACTGAATGGAAAACAAATTTCTCAGGATAATCGGATCGTTTAAGCAGAATAATAAAGATTTTGTGCGTCGTTTTATGACTATGATTGAGACTTGGATTACCAACATGATCTAAACTGTAACAAGAACATTTACTGTGTACGAAAGTTGGTTGTTCAGCTCCAAAACAGGTGAAGTCAGAACGATAGGCAAAAAAGGTTATGACATCAGTTTTTTGTAAAGCAAAAGAAATTTCGTTGATTGATTCTCTTGAAAAAAAGACAAACCAAATAATCTGAATATTGTTGTAACTTTTTGGATTAGGTGAACGGAAAAATACCCGTGAAAAGACCTGCTTTACTGAAGAAAAAAATAATTTTTTATCAAGACAATGCGCGTGTTCACTCAAATTTTTTAATGATAGCTAAATAAAACAAATTCAATTAAAACTTGCTTCCACATTCACCGTATTCACCTGTCTTGGCTCTTCCAGCGATTACTAACTCTTCCGAAAATTGAAACAATCCTTGGTGGTATGCGTTTTTTTTTCGAATGAAGAAAGTATTGCAGCTGTGGAACAATATTTTGCTGAGCTTTCGGAAAACCATTTCACAGATGGTAAAAAATGTTTGGAAGACCATTGGAATAAGTGTATTGAAGTCCATGGAGATTATATTGCTTTAAAAAATAATATCAATTCAAAATTTACATTCATTAATATTTGCTTTCAATACTTTTCATATTCTTACTACTGCAAACTGCTACAGTCATCTAGTAAAGATATTTTTGGTATAACAAGGAAAGGTCCCCAGGTGACAGTCTCCGATTTGAATGATTTTCGGATATGTGATAGAAGACAAAAATCTAAGAACGACGTATTTTTTTTATATGTGCTCAATCGTTGTTTTAGGGTTTCAAACTCGCGTTTCAAAATCAGCGAAAATTTCGTTTTTTGTTTTAATTTCGCTATTTTCTATGGAAACATTTACAAATTTGGTACCAAACGAAAGCTCTTACAAAACCACACACGATGGCATCAATTTTACATAAGAAAATTATGTTGTAATTTTGTTGTTATAATTTTAAGTAATGTTTAGTCGATATCATAGAAGTATGTTGACACAATTATTTCATATTAATTTATGTTGGATTTAAGGCAATCTGTAAACTTACCTATTTTTGTTTTTTTGAATTTGTTACTATTTATAATAAAATTTTTGTTTTATTGAAATGCATTTATTTTGTTTAGAGAAATAATTTTATAACATTAAAAGTACCAAATATAGGTATCAAAAATTTCATTATCTTATGGCCTATCCTTATGTTTAAATATTTTATCAAAAAAGCTTACATTTCATAGGGCTTCCATACAAAATGTGTGTTTTTTCATGTAAGTCTAATCGCACCAGTAAACAATAGTTTTAATCATCCAAAGTACCAAATATGAATATTTTTACGATATGCAAAAGAAATGGAATGCATTTTTTCATATTTCTTTAAAACAAAGTTTTTGATTTTTAACAGGAAAAATCATAAAAATCTTCTAATTTCAAAACATCAACTTTGTGAATCAATAACTCATCAGATATGAAAATAATGTTTTTTATTTAAATTTTATAACAAAAAACATTAATTTTAAAATAAGTCCACGTCCTTCAAAGTGCATTTCGGCTTAAATTCGATTTGATATGGTTTTTTTAATAAAACATATTTTTGATAGTTCTTTAAAAAAGTACCAATCAATACAAGTTTTTATTAAATAATTTTTAATTTCATTAATTTATTAATGTTTCCATGGAAAATAGCGAAATTAAAGCAAAAAACGAAATTTTTGCTGATTTTGGAACGCGAGTTTGAAACCCTAAAACATCGATTGAGCACATATAAAAAAATACGTCGTTCTTAGATTTTTGTCTTCTATCACATATCCGAAAATCATTCAAATCGGAGACTGTCACCTGGGGACCTTACCTTGTGAGTTGAGATTTTTAAAATCTATTACAGTAAAATCGGACTCAATAGGTATACAAGACACTAAAAGTTGATTCTCATGTATAATTAAATAAACAAATTATTTAAATTTCTTATTTGGTTTCATTTTCTAAACAATAAACATATTGTATTCTATAAATATTCATTGATAATGAAAAAATATCAAATAATCTTTTGTAATCGGCGTTACAGTGAAATAACTTCAATTCAATCTGAATTCAAAAGCCTTCAATACAAAATTTATTTAAGTGATTGTGCACAATTTGTTTTTTATTTGACAGTCATTCAAGCGTCTATTCATTATAAATTAGAAAAAAAAAACAAAGACGTTCTAGCATTTGTTGTTGAGTCTAAAGTTGATAATAACATCAAAAAAGATAAGAGAAAAAAAATAATTGGTGCTGTGTGACGTCACAATATAGCAGACAATGGGAGTGTGTGTGTGTTGAAAGCTCAGTTATTGTTTGCGTGCACCAAGTTGTGAATTTCAACGTGTTCTTATCACTGAAACTTAATTTAAGTTGGCATGCTTAGCTTAGTTTTGTTTTGTTTTGTTTGTCAGTTTCTGCTTTTGATTGCTAACATATATTAATCTAAGATAAATATTAGATAATATTTAAGATTTCAAGTTTTCGTTTTGTTGTGAAAAGAAATAAATAAACTACCATTGGTTTTACAATAAGTTATATAATTTTTGAGCGATTGATACCAAACTGTAAATATTAGGCAAATCGGCACAATTTTTGAAGCACTACCAACTTTTTTAGTTTTAGAGATATGTTTATGGTTTTGATGTCATTTACAAAATATAAAGCAAAATTTTGAGAAAATAGTTCAATTAATCGATGTGAAAAATTAAGTAGTTTTAACGAATGATTTCATCTTCTCAAAAGCACAGCTCAGGAATGGATAGCTCGGATGGACAGGTAGATAGTTAGCTAGAAAGATAATCTTATTTCAAGGTTTTTGACCTTGATTAAATTAGCTTGAAGATGTGGGATCAATAAGGACTGTTTGCATTGATGGTGTTACGAACATCCTACAAATAATCAGCTTTATGTGAGTTATTGTAAACTTATCCCAATTTTTTGAGCTATATTGGGCGAACTGCATTTGCTTGGGAGTAAGCAATATAAATTTCAAAAATAAGAACTTCATCGAAGTTTGAAGCATGCGTCTATCAAATATTTATTTATTCCACAAAGCCCGTTGAAGAATCTGAAAAATGAATTCTCTTATTTCAACTTAAACACCAGGAATCCAGTAATTAATAAAATGTTTTATGTTTTCTAAATTGCTTTGTCCCATTTTTTTTTTATGCCATTGTTTAGTTTATGTTATATTTTTAGAATTGCATTATTTTGTTTTAAATTTGTTTTTTTTTTTGTTCGCCACTTTTAGTAATTCGGTTCATTATAATTTGGGTTATTTTTCAATTATTTTCCACACGAACTTTTTTGTGCTTTTAACCTTGGCTATTTTTGTGCTTCCACTGAATTAGTCTTAAATATTTGTATACATATTTAATTGTTTTATGCCACTGTTTTTTTTTTCCTTTTATATGCGTGTGACTTTAAATTCTTTTTTGTTTTTATCTACTATATGATTATATTTCAAAATAATTATGCTCAAAAAATGTTCACATAATATGTATGCATTATAATGTATAGAAATATGTTATTATTATTGCCATCACTGTAATTATATTCAATAGCACCAAATTTGAAAATTAAAATTTCATTAACATTCGCGGCATGAATGGTATTTATATAATTATGTTTGCATATGTGTGTCTGAGTGTCTGCGTAGCAGTACAAAACAATGTTAAGCAATGACAATGACAATTATTGTTATTGTTGTTTAATTATTATGCAAAACACTACAACAACAACAACTAACTACTAGCTAGTAGAGAACTAAATAAATAAATTTGTGCATGTACATAATTTAAATATTTGTGTGTAGATATGTATGGATGTGTGTATATATGTTTGTTATATGTTTAATACGAACTTTTAACAAATCAGTAAACAAACAAACAAACAAACAATCAAGTGACATAAATAAAAAATAACTGCCTTTGTTTTTGCTGTATAGCACGTGTGTGTCGATGATGCTGCGTACATTTTAAATGAATTTTAAGTATTATTAATGATAAGCAAAAAAACAAACCAACCAACAAACATGTTATTGGAAAGAGCGTGAGCGTGTATTGGGAGATAAGAAGGTGCAAAAATTCACATTTCTGCGCTCATTTAAATCAACTAAACCAGTAGTGAGAGTTTGAAAAAAACTAAAAGTAAGAGTTTTGTGTACATTTTCGAGTAACTATTTGTTTTTTAATAATATTTGTTAACGATCTTTGACTTTTGAAGCAATAATTTTTGTAAAAATAAGACATGATAAAACTATGAAGACTATGAAACCAGCGGATAAATCAGATTTCATCGGTATTTAATACAAATGTTGAACAAGACCAGTATTTTTCAGAATGATTTTTCTGTTAAAAATTAGCAAGAAATATTATAAAATAAATTCATAATTTAACAAATTTCAGCAGAAATGTACTCAAAACTATTTTTTTGGGATTGGTATATTCACAAAAAAAACAGTATGAGACGTTTTGAACAATTTTTTCAACAAAATCTTGTCGAAGAAACCAACTAATAACAAGTTATAAGCAAAAACAAGATCAATATAAAGATAAAGATCAAGATCAAGATCAAGATCAAGATCAATATGAAGATCAAGATCAAGATCAAGATCAAGATCAAGATCAAGATCAAGATCAAGATCAAGATCAAGATCAAGATCAATATAAAGATCAAGATCAAGATCAAGATCAAGATCAAGATCAAGATCAAGATCAAGATCAAGATCAAGATCAAGATCAAGATCAAGATCAAGATCAAGATCAAGATCAAGATCAAGATCAAGATCAAGATCAAGATCAAGATCAAGATCAAGATCAAGATCAAGATCAAGATCAAGATCAAGATCAAGATCAAGATCAAGATCAAGATCAAGATCAAGATCAAGATCAAGATCAAGATCAAGATCAAGATCAAGATCAAGATCAAGATCAAGATCAAGATCAAGATCAAGATCAAGATCAAGATCAAGATCAAGATCAAGATCAAGATCAAGATCAAGATCAAGATCAAGATCAAGATCAAGATCAAGATCAAGATCAAGATCAAGATCAAGATCAAGATCAAGATCAAGATCAAGATCAAGATCAAGATCAAGATCAAGATCAAGATCAAGATCAAGATCAAGATCAAGATCAAGATCAAGATCAAGATCAAGATCAAGATCAAGATCAAGATCAAGATCAAGATCAAGATCAAGATCAAGATCAAGATCAAGATCAAGATCAAGATCAAGATCAAGATCAAGATCAAGATCAAGATCAAGATCAAGATCAAGATCAAGATCAAGATCAAGATCAAGATCAAGATCAAGATCAAGATCAAGATCAAGATCAAGATCAAGATCAAGATCAAGATCAAGATCAAGATCAAGATCAAGATCAAGATCAAGATCAAGATCAAGATCAAGATCAAGATCAAGATCAAGATCAAGATCAAGATCAAGATCAAGATCAAGATCAAGATCAAGATCAAGATCAAGATCAAGATCAAGATCAAGATCAAGATCAAGATCAAGATCAAGATCAAGATCAAGATCAAGATCAAGATCAAGATCAAGATCAAGATCAAGATCAAGATCAAGATCAAGATCAAGATCAAGATCAAGATCAAGATCAAGATCAAGATCAAGATCAAGATCAAGATCAAGATCAAGATCAAGATCAAGATCAAGATCAAGATCAAGATCAAGATCAAGATCAAGATCAAGATCAAGATCAAGATCAAGATCAAGATCAAGATCAAGATCAAGATCAAGATCAAGATCAAGATCAAGATCAAGATCAAGATCAAGATCAAGATCAAGATCAAGATCAAGATCAAGATCAAGATCAAGATCAAGATCAAGATCAAGATCAAGATCAAGATCGAGATCAAGATCAAGATCAAGATCAAGATCAAGATCAAGATCAAGATCAAGATCAAGATCAAGATCAAGATCAAGATCAAGATCAAGATCAAGATCAATATCAAGATCAACATATTAGTACATGATAAATTTATTTAGAGGATTTTGATTTGCCGATAAGCATGCTTTCAGAAGACGCATTGGAATGTGGCTGGGTTGGGATGTGGTTGTTAGAGTCTCAAGAACATCTTAATCAGAAATAGTTGTATATTCCCAAAACTCAAAATTGTACTAAATTTCATAGAAAATTTTGACTTTTCAATGTTTTACAGTTTCTTGATGCACGGAGGTGAGAGGAGTTAATAAATCGATGTTAAGAACGTTTGCAAATTTTGTTAATAAGCCCAACAGCCGAAAGAGCATTTACTGTACAACCCAAGAGAGTTCTACGGGAGAGTGGGGGGGGGGTTAGTGATTAGATATGTACAATATTTTGGTATTTTCTTAATAGAACTAAAAACTGACTATGTATCAAATTGTATCAAATCCCGTCAACGTTTGCTATTTTTGGCATAAGAATGTATGAAATTTAAGCACTGTGCGCCTTGCTCAATCTGCTCATTTTTATGCTCTACAAAACTACCATGAATTATATAGCAGCTTTGCTATATAAAAAAGAATTTGTTTTGGTTTTTAACAAACGAAGAATATAAGAAGCTTTGTACTAGCTGGGAAAAACATATAAAACAAGATAAAAATATTATGCAGAAAATTAGAAAAATTCTCTAGTTCAACTTATTTGTTGTGAATCACGGATATGAAGTAAAATAGCTGTATAGAAAATACGAGGAAAAGTGAATCAAAAGGTAGCTGAACTATTGAATTGTCGCTAAGGCGCGCCTTTTCCATCAACAACCAAACAACAATGTATGGTAAACATAATGAAAAAAAAAAAAACAATTTAGAGGAATCGTTTCTATTTAATGCCAACTTCTAAAAGGATTTCTTTCATAACTTCTAATTGAGTGTGTATGAAGTCGAACAACATAACGCATGCTTGCACATTCATGCATACAAATATGAACACAAATATGAGCACTCAGCTCAGTGCATAAAATGGGAATTCCACGCACACATATCCACATAAACGCAAAACAGACATAAAAATGCACACTAAAATGACCAAAGGAATTAGGTCGACAACACCATATAAGAACAAAAAAAACAAAAATTATTATCTCTCTTTGTTCTGACAAAACAACATATAACAATTGTTGTTGTAGGCAGCGCATTTAAAGCAACCAACAGACACAGGCAGCAGAAATAGAACAAAGTAAGCAATGCGTAAAAAATATGTATAAATGTGTAAAGAAACATTTATGTGTGTGAATGATTGTATGCTATTGTAGAAAAGGATATACAGCAGACATAGGCAACAATGTTGTTAAGACAACAAATCTTTTACGATACAGAATCAAAGCAACGCTATGGGTACCGCAAAACTTTCAACACTTCCTTTTTTATTGAAATGACACAAAAAATTCAAAAATGAGAACAATTACGTGCAAAGTGTTAAGATTTAATTTATTTTGCTTATGTTTGAAACAAAAGTTGGACTAAAAGTGTCTGGATAGAAGTTCGATTGACTTAATTTTTCAAAATCATGTATTCCTGTAAGCAAATTTGTTCGCGAAACATTTTGCGGAGATACCAGAAGTCCGAAAATTGCGTTGAAATACGTAAAGGTCAGAATTGACATAAAAACAAACACATGCATATATGAATTCTGGCAAAAAACCCACACAAACGGTCACTGAAAATATTTACTGCGTGCCAACACTTACACGATTGTCGGCTTAAACGTTTGTGTGTCAACGTAGTAGTTTGTTTGCTGCGTCCACATCTGTACGTTTCCTCCTTTACGCCTATTAAAAATTTTCAAAAGGACATACAAACTTAATACATTACCTTTTTATCTTTATGAAAATAAAAGAAACAGTTTCGATAATATTGTAAGTGTAGACGTAGAATTCCGTTTGAGTTTAGCCTCTTCTACTTTGTCTTTTTGGTCTTGTCCATTGTATTGTCCATTTTGCAAGCTATATAGTTTATATATAAAGTTTGCGAGCTACAGTGAGTTTAACTACTAATTTCAAATGAAAATTTAGACCCCGATTTTTAAAAAATCGCATGGTGACTATACTTCACTCTGAGCAGATCTACTTTCCATTAGTCTCGTCTCGTCTCTGTCTGATACGCTACACTTTTGTCTTTGTTCCATGTATAGTTTGCGAACTACACTCGCTCGTGCTAGTGGGATATGCAATCCAAATAAATTTGCATTAAAAATAAAAATTAAAATTTTACGCAACCAATTGGGTAAAAACAAAACGAAATATGATCCCATTCGTTGTATTTTCATAAAAGTTAAATCTAACCGGATCACAGACCCATTTCGTTAAATTTGACTGAGTTTAAGTTCATTGACTGAGTTGAAAAGGGGTTCACGACCTCTGGTTTCAAAATAGAGCACTTAGTAAACTAGAACAATAGTACATACATAAACCCAATGCGAACCAATGCTTACAATGCTACCAAAGCGAACCAATCAGTTCGTGCAAAACAAAACGAAACAAAAACAAAGAAAGCAACAGGCACTTTATAAGCAACTGATGATTGATTTTCTTATATAAAATTTTGCTTCTTATATTTAACTATTTTGTGACTTTAATATAATAGTGACAAAATCCAAATTAGATATTCATTTAGCGCAAGGTATATCTGATATTTAAGTATATATATTATCTTTGAACGATAAGTATTATAGGCTGTAGGTATACCCTAAAGTATTAGCCAAAAAAGTTGCATGAACTTGAAAAAATCTGTAAAACGACCCCATACAAACTGCGCTGTGGGAAGTAATTCTACGTCAAAAAGAAAACATTTAGATGAAATAATATTTTTTATGCTGATAATTCTAGTTCTTTTAGTGAGTTAGTCACTTTCCGGTTGACTAAAAGTGTTTTCTTTTTATCTTACTTAATTATTGAAGAGAATATTTGTTTGCAATTTTTATGTGATTTCAACAATTAAAATTTGCGTACAAGTGTATTTCAGTGCGAAAAAATGCAATGAAAGTAATAAATTCAATATTATTACTTTCATTTTTCATAATTCAACCCGTTCAATATTAATTTCATTTTGTTCGCCTGTTTATCATGTGTCTACGTGGCATAATGTTGGCGCTTCGGACCCGGAAAAGTCCGGGTTTTATTCCCGCTTGCGAAAATAATTTTTTGAAAATTTTCATATGAAAAAAAACATTAGCCTAGCGTCACGAATAAGAGACCTTGAAATTTCACTCGCCGCCAAAGAAGTTTCACTTCAAAAAGTAAATACAATTTCATACGCATTTTTAACATTATTTATATATTATATTAACAATGTTTTAAATATTTTTAGCACAAAGAAAACTAAAGAGAAATAACCCACTCGTCATTTGGAGAATCCAGCACGTTTGTTTCATTGCAAAATTTTCTGCATTTGACACGCATTGTCTGCTCATCACTATCACTTTCACTTTCAATGTTAAAATTATAAAATGGTTTCGCAGAAAACATTATAAAATACAATTTTACTAA
Source organism: Tetanocera ferruginea (assembly GCA_958299015.1). Lineage (NCBI taxonomy): Eukaryota > Metazoa > Arthropoda > Insecta > Diptera > Sciomyzidae > Tetanocera > Tetanocera ferruginea. The sequence goes on along the minus strand of OY282642.1, from coordinate 28,428,717 downwards.
AATTTGTAGAAAAATATGTAAACAAATTGCAGATTGCAGCAAAAGTCAACAATTATTTCAAACTAAAAATAAATGAAATAGCTGATGGAAAAAAGAAGTGCCAGCGTTAACAAAAATATATGATTTAACATTAAAATTTTTAAGAATTTAAAAAAAAATACGGAAAATACTGAAACTTTATAATCTGGTAATGTTTTTTACATTGAGAGTATTTGAGTAACTAAATTTACGTAAAAGTGCACAATGACGCAAAGAATAAAAACAGCAATCCAATTTTTTCCGACATCGTTTGCAAACGAACGTGGCTTCAGCCGAAGGCTTCGTTTTACAGCAAGACGCTATAAAGGAGAACTTAAAGTTCGGAGGACCTTCTACAAAAGTCGCATTACGTATAAAGTGGTAGCTTGCTCTACCATTTTGGCTCTGACACCACCTAGACGTACGTGCAATCTTAGCATAGCCGGTATCCCTGAAGAGCTGAAATCCCTAAACACGTCTGAAGTCCAATCAATCCAAAAATGTTATCCAACACAGTCGAGTTATAAGTTGCACAGGCAACAAACAGTCCACCATATATGAGATGGACAGCCTGCATACTGAGTCCCCAGTCACTCTTGCCCCACATTCATTCTGCGCACTCGCCCTACCACATTTAACAAACGCAATTCTAACTTCGCTGGGTTCTTGCTTATTCTCTTTCTCATGTGACAACTACCTTCAAGCTGACAAAAGGAAGTCGACAAGGTGATAATTTCCCTTGAACAAGATCATTACTATTTTGTCCCTTGCCACGTCAACCCCTCCCTGTGAGAACTACCTTCCAACAATACAAATAGGTCATCAACGTACGCACAGCACTTAAAGAGATATTTAAGCCTTGTATGCATATGTTTGTACAACAGATAGAACTCTGCGGATAGCTACGAACATCTATCCTTACTGTTTGGTACACACTTGTTACGCACGATTCCCTACTAGAGACATAGCTCTGCTAAAGCTTAACATCCTTTCCCAGCATAGAAAGTCAAAAGCGCCCATAAAATCAGTACTCTTTTATATGGTGCTTCTAACGTACAGCCAGACATATTTGACGGTCTTACCTTATGAAACCCGAATTGCCTCTTGCAAATCTGTTCACCCTCATACTCTTAGAGCCGTTCCACCATGACTCTCTACAGTACCTTTCCAATTACCAGAAGTATACTGATTTTCCGGTAGGACCAAGGATTGTTCCTAAGTCTATTAGGTGACTTCAAGAGCACGTTAACCCGCACACGTTTCCATTCGTCAAGGAACATGCCTTGGCCTCCATACAAGGCCTCCAGGTATTCAGAAATGACCTTCCAAATGCTTTTAAACATCTCTCCAGTCACAATCCTTACTCATAGACTTTGCTCCTTGTGTCCATCATGCTTTATTCTATCTCACTGAACTCCAAAACCGGGGAAACCACCAAACAAAACAAATAAGCAATTTCAGTTGTGTGTGTTATTATATGTTTGCACACAATTGACCGAGAACTGGACATACATGTTTTATGCCGCCTCCAAACGGCTAAAGTGCATGTTCTCAAGAGGCTTTATATGACAACTAGTAATACTCGCGCGCGTTGCTACGCCTTAGAAAAACACATGTAGTTCATCTGGAAAAAATAATGTGGCAGCACTGCTCAAGAGACCAAACTGAGAGCAACTCCGCACACAACATGGCATCCGTGCTGTGTTGAGAGCTACTCTCACAGCAAGAGCTTAAGCATTGATTATCTGCTGTTTGTTGTGCTGTTTATACAGCATTAGCATGGACTAAAATACATGAACTCTTAAATAACACGGTACAGCACTCAAGAAATCTCAAGAAGTTTTTTCAACGGTTTTTTTGGGGTATTGGGTTCGTTAAATCCGAATCTGAAGTCAGAATTTTCGGTTGCCCCTCGGTTTTCGAGCTACAGGGGCGGCAGAACCCTAAACCCCTACTTTTAATGAAATTAATATGACCGACCCCCATTACTTTCTCAAGAGGAACATTTTTTGCCTTGGAATCCATCCCCTCCGATTCCTCCGTATGGGGGCTTCCATACAAATTTTATGATTTTTGTATATAATTTATATGAAAATTTTATTTTAAAAAAAGCTCATTTTATTAATATATATTTATTGGAATACAAAAAATTTACTAGAAATTAATTTTCCTTTTTTATATTATATATTATTATTACTATTTATTTTTGGTATTCCTTTAATTTAATGTTAATTTGTTGAGCTATTTATAATTTGCAAGAGAAAATTTGTCGAGTTTTTTGTTTAAATAAAAAAGTTCATATAAAAAATTTATGAAAACCATAAAATTTATATGGACCGACCCCTCCATTTGGGCCCCCATATGGAGGGGTCGGAGGTGATGGTTTCCAAGAATGTTCCTCTTAAAAAAGTAATGAGGGTCGGTCATACTGATCTCATTAACAGTAGGGGGTTACGGTTCAGCCTCCCCTGTAGCTCGAAAACCTAGGGAGACCCGAAAATTCTGGCTCTAGATTCGAATTCAGCGAACCCAAAACCTTAGGAAACCGTTATGAAACCTCTTGGGATTTTTAAAAACTTCAGTTTTGTTGTACAGTGTAATTAAAGAAAAATTTTTGTAAGAAACGAAGTATCCTATTGTAATTTCAGTTATCATAGCAATTGAATAGTTAAAATGTTATAAAAATCGATTCAGCGGTTATTGAGAACACTCGTCACCAAATACGCCGGGAGCCTCGTTTTATATAATAATATAGATAATTACTCTATGAGATTTGCCATTGCCTGCAGTGAGGTGACGGCCGATCAGAAAAATTAATTTGTACAGAAAAAAACATTCAGTGTCAATTGGTGATTCGAACCCGGATTTTAAGAGATTAGTTGGCTCACATGTCACATACTTAGCACGCACGTCAACGGCCGCCACGGGGATCAACCAATTCAATAAGAACAGTACAGGCCTCCCCATCCGTTCTCAGAAAAAATGAATACAACAAAATGAGTTCAACTGTTACTTAACTCATAAATTAGTTTACGTTTCGCGACTTGAAAAAATTTTCGAAAAAACTAAGCGACTTGAAAAAATTCTCGAAAAAAACTTAAGCGACTTTGAAAAATTGTGCAGGGGGGAAAACTATGTGCAGGGGGAACTTAAATAAAGTAAGCGACTTGAAAAAATTTTCAAAAAAACTAAGCGACTTGAAACAATTTTCGAAAAAACTTAAGCGACTTGAAAAAATATTCATGAGGTTCTTGCATTTACTTTTGAATTTGTTCATGTATATTAATTTCGATCACTAAATTCATAAAATAGTTTACGTTTCTCTTGTATATTTACATGAGATTCATGCATTCTTTTCACTTTTCTCATGAATTGTTCTTGTTTTTGTCGTTTATGCATTAAATTTACAAAAATTATGAATTTTTTCATGAAATTTACGAAATTTTTGATTAGTTCATTTATGTTGTACACACTCTTCATGTCTGTAAACATTAAGCTTATGAAAAATGCTAGTTTTCGTGTTTTTTGCTTTGTGTATTTTGTACATTGATATCATGAATTTTTTATGTGGCTCATGTTACTGGACCAAAATTTATGAATGCAACTCATGTCAATGTTAATATTTTTAAATCCTGCATCATGTTTGAATGTTATGCATTAGATTTTAGCTTAATATTTTCCAGGGACTCTATTAAAAAAACAAAGTTTTTCTACATATTTTTATGCACAAAATTAAATAAATTAAATTAAAGTAATGAATGGAAGCAAAAAACAGCTGTTTGGTAACGGCATCACAATAAACAGTGTTTCAGTGTTGTTGTATTTTAGTACGTTTTTGTATGGAAAGAAACGTCAGCATATTTAAACAATTTTTAAATCTAAGGACAAAAAGACAATAACTTCTGATAGCACACTACTTGTGAAACAACAAGTTTTTTTTTATTTTTGTCTTCTCTTCGTTACTTGTGTGTTGGAAGATTGAAACCTCTTTCTTGGCTGTGGGCCTGACCTGTAATATATATTTTGTTTGTTGAGTACACATCAATTTTTTCCTGTGCTTTAAGGATGTGTGTTGCTGTAGTAGTTAGGGGCACTTTCCATTTCCCTTTTTTTTTCTTTTCCATACTAGCGCCCATGAAAAATAAGGCAGAGATTTCAATGTTCAGTTAGTTTATGTTTTTCTAAAACAAAAGTTCAATCAAATAGACATGGCTTCAATATCAACATCATTTAATTTTATTCTCTATATTTTCATTGTCCTCTAGGGTTTCTGTTTGGCTTTTTAAGTTATCACAAAATTTTGTTCTAATGATTTTTTTTTTTAATTGAAGTCTAATGAGCTCTCAATCTGAAAATGCTTTAAATTTTATTTATTAACAACAACTTGGCGCTGGCGCATAATCAGAAAGGTTTAAACTTGAGGATTTTTCAAGCTAATGCAACACTTAAGCCAGCAAACTGGAAAATATGTCATTCAAAATTAACAGTTGTTCCTGTTAAAAACAAGGAAAATGTTTTGTGTTTTGAGTTTTTAGCTTAATATATAACTTTTTTGAGGTTAAATGCTGTCCGACCTATATCAGCAGTTGTTTGTGTTGCTTAAAACTTTATTGAACTTTAATGGAAGAGTTGGTAGGAATTATATATGTTTTATTGAAAAGTTGCAATACATTCACAACTTAATATAGCATAAGAGGAAGATGAAGAAGAAGCAGAAGAAGAAGAACTGAGCATAGATAGAGAGTGAGAGTTTTTACAGTCAATCAATAACTATTGGCAACCCTCTTCAAGAAACTCATACAACTCATACAAGCAAAACTCATACAAGACACACAAACATAGGCAACTGTCTATACAAAAATAAGAAACTTTTTTAAGCTGACTGTGTGTGTGTGCGTATGTGCATGTTTTATGAAAATGACAGCCTGCTAAATTTTTAGCTATCTTTTCATTTTGCCACTGACATGTTTTGGCTTTCTTTTTTTTTTCTTTTTCTTTTGCTCTTCAGGTTGCCATCTTTTTGTTTGGGCTCAAATCATCATTTATTCCCGACAACGCTTAGCTTCTTAAGCCATATGCATATAAGCAAATCACATATTTTTTTTGATCTAGCAAAAAGTAAAAAAAAAAACAAAAAGTACACACATGTTTGTAGGTTTTGTTAGAGTGTCCAACCCAAAAATAAATAAAGAAAAAAAGAAAAAGAACACGAACATATAAAAGAAAACATAGACCGCAAACATTTAACTGTCAGACAAGTTTTCATAGCATTCATTATTATAATATACAAACAAACAACCTGACTCCTCACTTCTGTCCTCTATCATATATAGTGCAAATGATAAAGTCCATTTTTGCTAGTGTTTGTGTTCTGATGAGTTTAGTTTTTGTGTTCTGTGCGTCTACGTTTGTCCAACACATAAAAAAGTCAACGAGTTTAGGTTGCCTTTTGAGAGTTGACTTGACGCCCAGGGTGTTGTAGAGCTGTTGGCTGGCGGACTGCAAATCAAAAATTCAAAAATTATTAAAATCTAAAGGCTGCTTTTGTGTCCTTTCTGCTGTTAGCATACATGCGGGGCAAAGATAGAGACGTTTGATATGTTGTATGTATAAAGCACACCAAAAGGATTGATGACCCAAAGTCATTTGAATAATAATAATTTTTGATGACTTTTTTTTTTTTGCGTTTTTTTCTTATTATTGCGCTTTATATAGGTTGTGCAGAATGATGCCTTAAGATATACTATGGTTGTTGTTTGAGAAGAAAAAAGGCGCAAAAGCAGGCTATGCTATTTTGTGGCGCAATTTCCGCTCTGATGTGCATAAAGTATACACTGTAGTGCATGTGCTGTGCGTGGCATATCGTTAGGTGTATGAATTAAATTAGCATATTTTTGGGCGCAAAACATTTATTTTTATATTTCTGCTCTAAAAAGCCAAATAATTGCGGTCACTTTTATAGCCAGTCTATTATCGTAAATATTTTTGCGTATTTTTATAGCTGCCGGTTAGTGTGTTTTTTCCCCCCTTATAACTTCTATAAAATAAATAGCTTTTAAGTTTTTTATTTTTTTTTTATTTTGGAATGCTTTTGAAAATATACGTTTATGAGTTCAGCCTAAAAATATGCCAGGAATTTTTCTAAAAATATTTGCATATCATTAGTTTTTATTATTTATATGTTTTGCGGTCATTTTTTTTGTAATTTATTTTTATACAGTTAATAAGCTTGAAGTCTAGATGAGCTAGTTTTGTGGTCACATATTTTTTGCACAGTCAATTGTTGTAGTGTTAGTACTGTATATAGCTATGTATATTTTAGTTTTAGTTAGCTCTAGTCACTGCAGCAAACTCAACTAACTCTCTAATTTAACAGAAATAATTGCTTTGCAGTTTTGCATTTTTTGTTCATCGTTGCAAAAATCTCTTCTGCTAAGTGTTGCTTCCACTTCACTCGTCTTACTTTACAATTCTTCTGGATTAATTCACAAGTTCCCCTCACAAGATCATAGCTTGTGGTTTTCCTCTTTTGCATATCCTTCTTTTTCTTATGGCATGCAGCAGCAACAACGCAGGCAGGCATATTTGCATAGACCACACTTACGCTTTACTTACTTAAGTGCTAAGTTTTCATCTCTTTGTTACCCATAACATCTTCATTTTGTTGCCTTGATTTAATTTTGTTACCATTACAAGCGCATTATTTTGAATATTTATGTACTGGGAATTGAAGCGTTAGTTAAGCGACCTCATTGACCATAATAAAATCATTTAAATATGGCTAGCATCAAGTGCAGTTTTTATGCTGTTGTACTTTACGAGCAATTGTTTAACTGTTACCTTGTGTTCTGCCATAAAAAGAGTCATAATAAACTTTTTGTTTTTATATTTAAAATCTTTTACATTTTTGAGAGCGCAAAAAATAACATATAAATGTTATAAAAGTCAGTTGTAATCATTGTGAAAACTCAATTTTTGTATCTAAACTTCGCTCAAGTGTTAGAGAATAAAGTGTCTTTAGAAACAAAAGAAAACTTGTTGAAATTTAATTAAAACTTGAATAAAAAATACTTGTTAAATATTTTTTATATATATCAAAAATTTAACATATTATGTTCTGTATTTTTTGATCCAAATTTTCACACGAATAAATCATGGTAGAATGAACAAGGTTGCTGCAGGTCTGTCAAATCTCTCTCTCAGAGTCAGAATTGTCGAAATCAAACATTATAATTATGCATTACTTATGAAATTATACATACGCGATGTTTCTACGTGAAAATTGAAGTTTGTAGTACGTTTTTTGATATTAATTAGAACACAAGCGGAATGAAACTTATATTATTCGAAAAGTACTGTTACACAGATGTGCAGAGTGTTTATTAGAGTGGGTCGGCCTCCATACAAAAAAATAAAATGTTTGAAAAAACCACCCCCTACTTTAAAGTTGACCTCGAGAGGATTTCGAAAACAAAAAATTTTTTTTTTGGACCACCGGAAAAACAGCCGAAATGGCCTTTTTTGCATAACTTAAGCATTACATGTCAGATCTTAAAAATTATATGTCGTTGTAAAGGGCTTTACGAGCACTACAATGTCTTCTTAGAACATTTTTATTTTTGAGGTCATATTCAACTAGTAAGCCCCATAAGCCCGATTTACCCCCCTTAAATTTTTTTTTTCTCATAAGATTAAACTCCTTCAAATTTGTGTAATTTGTGTTCAAAAAATTATTTATTAAGTTTAAAAACAAAGAAGTTAAAAGAAGTTGAAGGAGTTTAATTATATGGGAAAAAAAAAGAAATTTAAGGGGCTAATGGGGCTTACTAGTTGAATATGACCTCAAAAATAAAAATGTTCTAAGAAGACATTGTAGTGCTCGTAAAGCCCTTTTCAACGACATTTAAGATCTGACATGTAATGCTTAAGTTCTGCAAAAATACCATTTTGGCTGTTTTTCCGGTGGTCCAAAAAAATTTTTTTTTTGTTTTCGGAATCCTCTTGAGGCCACTTTAAAATAGGGGGTGCTTTTTTCCAATTTTTTTTTTCGACCCACTCTAGTGTTTATATAAATGATATATCTGATGGAAGTGGTTCCCAACCTTCTAAGAGAGAAATAAAAATAAAAACCCGCTCTTCGATCAATAAAAAAATTGGTTGGGAGCAGCGTTGCCAGAATGTGAAAAATTTACCAAAACTGGTAAATTTTTTTTTCGATGTGAAAACGTGAAATTAAGTTTCATTTTGGTAAACTTTTGCAGTGAAAACCAAAAATTTTTTTTATGAAAATTTTCCAAAAACTTAAAATGGACTGCCTGGTGTTACTTTACAAAATGTATGTAAATGTAAATATTGTGAATATAAATTAAAATTCCAGGATCCCGAAAACCCGGGATCCCGAACTTTTTCCAGTCCCAAAAGTCCCGGGATTATAAGTCCTGAAATCCCGGGATTTTCTGGACACTGCAATTGCCTTAAAATGTCTGCATTTAGTTGATTTTTCCGATTTTTTCCATAAATTTAGAGGAAATAAAAGAATTTATAAAACTGTTTGAAACACTAAGTTTGAAATTCGAGTAACACCTGTTTACAAGACTGTGGCTGGTAATTATGAATATATTTTGGTCTATACGATGATTCTTTATTCATGGTCTTTATTTTCACAGATTTCACTGAAAAAGATGAATATTCTGCACAATTTTATTGTATATTTTCTGTTTGTTTTTAGAAAATAATACCTTAACTTTCCAACCGAACATATGAATTTATTTATGTATCAAATAAATGGGTTTTCTGTGTTTTACAGAACCGGGGACTAGTCCCGGGATTCCGGAATTCCTAACTAACAATCCCGAAATTTGAAATCTGTCCTGGGACTGGAATCCCTTGTTGTGAATGTACTGATATAAATTTAATTCATAAAAAGATTTAAATATCATAAAAAAATCAGAAAAATTTGTAGTTGCTTATAATGGAGTTGTATGCAGTTTTCTGCAGGATCCTGTTGCCTGCTCATTTAGAAGTTGATTAGAAACACATATACGCTGTATAAAGCTTGTATAAGCAAGCTTGCACTAACCCTATGGAAGTTGTTTGCGAAGTTTAATAAAAGTTCAAGAAGCTTCTTTAAAAAAATAAAAAAAAAAACTCGCGTGTAGCAACGTACACGTGGCAGAAGTGAAACTTCTTTAACAGTAAGAAATAAGAGAGATTTTAGTGTGAAAACGAGAGCGAAAGTATCTGAAAAGAAATTCAATCAATACAAAATGGAATAATAATTTATTGATTCAATATTTGCATCCAGGGACCGTACCGAATATGATTTTTGTCGAAAGTGTCACATATTAACTTTTATCTCTTAATTTTTATTTTTTCCGACAAAAATAACAGTTATTTTCTGCCGTTTATTTTTCGGTCAAAAATATCAGGTAATTTATATTTGTTCAAGTCATTTTACCGATAAAAAAATGTTGATATTATTATTTTCATCTCATCGGTGAGACATTTTCACATGGTGTCAACAGTTCAATCTGTCAAGCGGCCTTTAAGAAAACACAAATTGATGGTTATTTTTGACCGAAAAAATTAAAGTCACAAAATAACTGCTATTTTTGGCCGATAAAATAAAGTCAAAAGTAACCTTTATTTTTCCTCGAAATATACTTGGCAAGAAATTAACTTTTAAAGAATCAGTTTCAAATTTAAAAGCGACTTAATATTCGTGAGACTAAGGAAATTTGTAACATAATGGTATATTTGAAAAAGTCTTTCGACCATTTTTTTCATTTGAAAATTGTAAAATAACAGTTATTTTCGGTACTTGTTTTTGTTCATTTGGTGTTTTAGTTGCTTTCGAACGTCTTCTCAACACTGTTACTTTTTGAATGCTGGATTGCATTTGCATAGTACTCTTTGAAAGAGCCTCCGAAAGCAGAGGCAAATCTTGTTCATTATTACCTCCTGCTTCCTGATCATAATAATTGCTATGTTGATAGAGGGCCTCATAAAGCAGCGAACGTTGATTGTTGAGTACATCAACTTGGTTGGCTTTAAAATTTTGTTAAGATGCATCAGTGTGTTTTTTGGGGATTGGTTCTTTGTAGATTCACCAAAATACACTGATGTTTCGTAAAAATGCATTTTGAAACTCAGCCGTTGTTGCAATCACCTTACCTTCATCATTAGTTGCAAACCCAGCAGCGGCTGTATTCTTAAGAGCTCTAATTCGCTCTCTATATTCACGAACGCGTTCTGCTCCTGTTTTAGCTATTTTTCTATTTTTTTTTCCGTGCATACTTGTAGGATGAAAATTAATGTTACGGTTATGTTAATAATGTAATGTTAATGTTAATCTAAAGTTAATGTTATTTTCATTATGTTACGTGTTCACTTTTAATTACATTTTGTTAGGCTTGTTTCATGTGCCTACGTGGCGTAAGGGAATAGATTTCGTCTTATAAGCAACGATGTTCGGGGTTCAATTCTTGGCAGCGGCAATAATTTCTTTTTAATTTTCATATTAATTGAAAACGTTAGCCTAGCGTCACGAAAAATGACCTTGAAATTTCACTCGCCGCCAAAGAAGTTTCACTTCAAAAGTTCGCCTTTTTGCCATTATAGAAGTCAATAAGTGTGCTTTCAGAAACAACGTAGTTCTTATAATGAGTTGCTACAAAGCTTGTGGTGACCGTGACATGCAGGTAAACGGTGTGGCTTAGCATGCTCGGAGCCCGAGTTCGATCCCCAGTCTCGGCAAAAGTTTTTCAATACAAAAATTGTTCTGATCGGTCATCACCTCTCTGCAGACAATGTCAAACCTTAGAGAGTAAATAATGCCATGTAAAGCTTCTTGAGAACATAAACTTTAGCCGTTCGGAGTCGGCATAAAACATGTAGGTCCAGCTAAGGTTAATTGTGTGCAAACATTTAATAACACACACAACACAATTGATCATTAGAAGCTCGGTAAAAGTCCTTCAAGGGCTGAAATGGCCCTTTTTGTTTTTTTTTTTGCTGTAAAGCTTGCTGCAATCTTAATAGAAGTTTGTGTGCTAGTTGGGATTACTTGTTTTCATTAATAACGTCACAACCAAAATAAGAAGCTTTTCAGAAGAAGAATGCTAAAATATAAAAAATATTTGAATTTTTGCTTTGGATGTGAAATTTTTTTCATAAATGTGAAATTTTTTTGGTAATTTTGGTAAAAGAAAATTTTTGGATGTGGCAACCCTGGTTGGGAGAGAGCTTTTAAGTTGGTTAAGTTTGAGTTTTTCTCAAAAGTTTAAATTTTCTCAAAAAATTTAGTTTTATGCACTCATCAATTGTGGAATTTCAAGCGTCAATAATTCAATCATCATCCTTCTAAGAGAGAAATAAAAGTAAGAACCCGCTCTTTGATCGATAAAAAATTTAGTTAGGAGAGAGCTTTTAAGTTGGTCAAATTCAGTGTTGGGTTTTTCAGTACAATTTTATAATAAAAAATACGTAAGTACCACGAAAACATTTTTAGTACATTTTCATACACTTGGTCTACGTCATATCGACTTTCTTTGCTTTTTTTTTATTTCATAAAGTTTTCAATGTCTTTTTTGTGAATTTTTGCAACCATATTTACAACATATTCAAACGAACTGTCACCCTGATCAGCTCTATTATTTTATTTTTCTATTATATGGTCGGCTCTTTCTAGCACGAAGGCATTAACGTCAAATAAATTGAATTGCTTGAAAACTACATTTTTGGACCGGCTCGGGTAACCGCAACTTGATTAAAATTTTAAAATTTAATGTAGAGTACTATATTTATTTAACTATGTATGTATATTAAACTGTATGTCTATTTCTATTAATTTTGTTTTACTTTAAATATTTTATGAAATAAGGTTAAATGGGGAGTTGTGAATCACTCAAATATCCGCCATGTTAAATTTGCTTGACATCAGGAAACTAGTGTCAAAATTGTTTACTAGTCTGGGCTCTCACTTTTTATTAACATTTGTGCCATCAACACGTATTCAGAGTGTGTCTACCAAAAATAATTTTTTTTTCGTGCTGAAAAAAGTTTTTTCGAGGATCAACGCGAATAAAATTTTGAAAACGATTTCGGAAGTGTATCGAAACGTTAGTATCGTCGAAATTATCTCTGACCTATTGCCATTTAACCCAGCGAAGTGATTTTGTAGAAATAACATTGTGTGCAGATGACGCGTCGCCTATGTTAGAAAATCTAAAATGGAGAGTTGTGAATCAACAAATGTGGGGAGTTGTTAATCACCTTGTTTTCGAACTTTACCAACTGGCTCGCACATCTGTCATACGTATTACGCATTATTAATGAACTTTATGAACGTTTTATGTGAAATCAAAATAAATTAAAATTTTTTTATGTTGTATTTCAAGATTTACGCAGACATCATGCCGCGACATAAATACAAATTTTCGTCAATAAACATAAAATTGGCCATTACTTTTTTCATTTTTGTCATGAGAACTATTTGCTCTTTCATTTTTTTATTTCAAGTTTAATAAAAGTTAATTTATCGAAAATTTTATTGTTCACCATTTTTAGTAGTGACTCCCAGTTTTTTTGAAAATCCAAAAATCTTATTTTTTCAAGCTTCGAATTTGTTTTTCTAAATTAAAAATTTTGAATAAATGCATCTGGAGGCAGTTATGTATTACCATTATCTACAAATAGATGGTTTCAGATAAAAAATATTGATTTTTGAGAAAGTTATGGAAAGTTAAAGTGGTGACCGTGGCATTTAGATTAAGTGTGTGGCTTAGCATGCTCGAAGCCCGGGTTCGATCCCCAGCCGCGGCAAAAAGTTTTTTTCAATAAAAAATTTTTCTGATCGGTCACCACCTCTCTGCAGACAATGGCAAACCTCAGAGAGTAAATAATGCCATGTAAAGCTTCTTGAGAACATAAGCCGTTCGGAGTCGGCATAAAACATGTAGGTCCAGTTCTCGGTCAATTGTGCGCAAACATTTAATAACACACACAACACAATTGATCATAAGAAGCTCGGTCAAAGTCCTTTTAAGAACTGAAATGGCCAATTTATTTTTGTTTTGTTTATGGCACAAAATCAAAGTGTGATTCAAAACTCCCAATTTTACCTTGATGTAAGATTTATTATTCATGGAGAAAAAAAAAGAATACAATTTGATGCCAAAAAGTACAATTTTCATTTCGATTAGGTGCAAAGTTCCCTGCTCTGAACAGCAACGAAAGAGAAATGCAAATAAACAACTCTCTCGCTCACTCGGAGATTAACGAATTTCATCGTTTGTTTTTCATTTCCAATGAAAGAAAAAAATAAATGCACTGAGTTGAGTAGTTTTGAGGTGAGTGAAGGATATTTAACTCCTCAATGATAAGTATTTACGAATTCTGATTTAGGTACAAGAACGCGACATTCGAATACTAATTAAGCCAATATAAAAAATTTACCATTAATCGAGCTTTGTTTGGTATCTTTTTATTTTTCATTAGGGGTATTCACAATGTGGTGTATTTGCCTTTGTATTGTGTATTTTTGATAAATTTGATATTTGAAGTAAAATTACAAAAACAAAATGTACAGTGTTCAAAATACAACCCTGTAGCAAAAATACAATGGCGAAACCCTTTTGTATTCTTTGTAAATATCGTTGTATATTTGATCAACTGATCAAAAACACTTTTTGACTCAGCGTGGATGAAGGTACTGGCTGGGTTGTGTGTTTATTTAATAAAAGTTAATTTAATTCAGTGCTTCGTTTCAATTCTTTTTTTTTTCGTACTGCTAAATGATGAACTACACAGACTTTAGTGAAGGTTTGTTCACAATGCGTTGTAAATATTGTAAATTTTGTAAGAATTTATCAAAAATACACCACATCGTGAATACCCCTATTGTTTATTTGTAGTTTAGAGATGGATTTTATAAGCAGACTGCAAATATAACATTAATAAATAAACGAAAAATACTAAAGAGAAAAAGTCCTTCAAGCAGCTAAAACAAGAAAAACATATTTCTCTGATATCAGGCTAATTTTCTCAGATTAAACACTGAAATAAGTTGTAAATGCAGTAAATTCTAAAAAATTCAAACATATTTTAATATAATAACAACAAAATTATTTGTTTATTTAATATTTTTTTTTTCTGTCCCGATAGACCATTCTGTGGAAATGCCCAGATACCAATTATCAAAAAAATAAAAAAAAAAACCCGAATTTAACGGTTATTTTTCAATTTATACAAATAACACTATTCTAACCACGATTACCAACAAATTTTATTTAAAACTATTCATGACACATCTACATGGTACTCCCGTCATATGAAACCTACACCATATTTATATGTTGACCCGTTTACCCTAGCCGACTCCCACAGGAAAAACCTTATCAAATTAATATAAAGATTACTAAAAGGCTCGCATAATTTGGTTTTGCAATAACAAGTTATTAATCTTATACAACACTTTTAATGCCTTAACTATGAAAGTGAGTGACTAGAGACACGACTGTTTCGGGCATGTGTTTCGTTCCGCCCCGCCCCTTGCTGACTGAGTTATATCCTAGCTGAAAATACACTCACACTTACACACACACCTCAAACTGAGACACGTTACAAATTCTTTAGCTGGTAAATGAAGAATCATGCAGTTGCCAAAGATATTAAACAAAAACCAAAAAAATGTCTAATGCTAAAAAGCTACAGACATACCTTTCCTAACTCATAAAACACTAGTTAAGAAAGGTTGGCTTAGCTGAAGCTTAGCATATCATGTATGGGCCATATTTTTTGAGTTAAGCAGCCAAATCACTACAAAGCCATTGAGTTTTAATAAAATGGCAATAACACAACAACAACAACAACACATATACACAATATCCCATACTGACAAATACACTCACCCAAATGTGCACGTTAAAAATGAAGGCAAGGATTAAGGGGTTAATTGGTTTTTAATTTTTAAAAAAATTATATATATTTTATTACTTTTATCTAAAGCTAACCAAACTTTAAGGTTAATCGGAGTGAAGCTCATGAGGCTCAACTGGTTGAGAGCGATGCTTGTATAATAGGCCGGTTCATATTACAAAAATATTAAAATACTCAGATGCGCTTGAGTTTTCTAAAAATTTGACCACTACTACAAATACAAATATAAAATGACTCAAAAATATTTGACCTTTAAGTATAGTGCAAATCGTTTTAAGGTCCTTTTCGAGCTAAAGTACACTTAAACCATTTTGAATAATGCGGGTTATTAACCATTTAACCAAACCAAACAAAACCAAACCAAACCCAAACCAACGATTTAACCAAAACACACATGGAACATATTTTGATGGGAAGTAATTTATAACCAAACAAACTTTTTCAAGGTTCAAAGTTAATCGAAACAAAGATCTTATAATTTTTGTTGGAGTTTTAATTTTTATAATTAGCATACTTTTATATGCTTATAAGTTGAAAAAAAATAAGTATGTTGTTATAAGAAATTTATTTAGAGAATATGTCTCTTTTTTTCCTTGAAATCCATGAGATACACCTTAATATCTCTCACAGCAGCAGTAGCAGCAACAACGTCAAGAACATCAACCATGTTAGGGGCAAGTATTAAATTTCTGAAGGTAAACGGAAATACTCATAAGAAATAAAACTAATCACAGCTTATTTATGAGAAGCCTTTTAATATTATTATATACGGCAATAAATTGCTTACATATTCCTTTGTGTGTATGTGTATGCGAGTGTGTATGTTTGTTCTTCTCACCGTAGTAGCCAAGGATGTCTTGGCTATCAGATAAAAATAAAATGTCATTTTTATGTGAGTTAGATTTGCTGTAAGTGTGTGCGTGCGCTAAAGTTCCTATCCTCTGATCAGAAAAGTTACAAAAAAACCAACGGAATATAGTATATAACAGAGCAGTACAGAGAAGCTGTAGAATTAATATTGAATAAGAAAAAAAAAAAAACACAAATGCGGAGGAAAAAACTAAAGCAACTCTATAAGAAGATAAATGAAAATCCTGATATTTATTGCATTTCGATAGCTAGAATGAAGAATATTGCAATTTTTGGTTTACAAGCAAGTATTTGACCCTATTTGACATAAAAGATTAAAAATGAGCTGTATGTGAGCATGTGTGCTGCTGAAGCCATGTTTGTGTGTGTGTAGGTGTGTGTGTACATGCGGGTTATATTTGCTGCGCAGCTGCAAGTTATTATTATTGGCAGCGAGATTTTGATTGAGTTTTGCAAGATTTACGTGCGGCAAATTTATAAAAAAATTCTTATACGAACAAAAAAAAAAGAAGAAAAACCGTTATTAATACCAATGAAAAAAAGCTGCTATTTGGAAAATATATGATGTTTGCTTGGCAAAAGGATTTTATGTGAAATCGTGCTATCAATTAGCTATGCTTTTATGATGTTTTTCAGTGTTCATGATATCTGTCGTATCTGTTAAAAATTTCAATAACATTTGTATTGTGTGAGGTCATAAATAAACCACATTTTGTCTGAGATTATATTAATTTGCTCGGTATGATGAAATTTTTTAAAAAAAACTCAAATTAATATTGAGATAATGCAATATTTTTGAAAATTATAACAATATCAAGCAATATACTTTCCTACAAGACTTTTCTACAGGATAAAGCTCCAATTCATACTGCAAGAATAGTAAAGAGCTGTTTACAAAACAAGACGTGGTATTGCTGGCCTCGATACTCGCCTGATCTTAACATTATGTTAAATGTCTGGGGATGGCTAGCATGGAAAGTGTACGATTCTGATTCTCAGACGGAGATAAAACAAGTCTGATTTCTGCCATTCAATCAACATGAACGAGAGTTTCATGCCCACTTCAATTGTTAAAGTTCTATCTTATAAAGGAGAATGTACTCATTATTAATAAAGGAATAAAAAATAGAGTTTAAAAAAAAAATGTTTCCTGTTTTTAGTTTTTTATTTTTTATTATATAAATAAAGTTAACCTATTCTGATTCAAACATGTACGTTAATACGTGTGTTGTTGTTTGTGTTCAATTTTGCTTAAGAGTTAAGTAGTCTCTAAAATGCATTAACAACAAAAACTTTAAAAATATTTGGTAGATGCAGCGCAGCTTTACACTCAAAAAACCACTGAATCTATTCTGCAGACCGGAAGTGTCGGTATAAGATGTAGTTCTGGACTTACAAGTGACCAGGTGTCACTTACCAATTTGAGTGAGCTCGGGATACATGATAGAGTAAAATCTTCTGAACTTGACCTATTATTTATGTCTGCTCCAGGTTAAGGCATTCAAAATGACGCACAGTGCGTTGAGTCCATACAAAGAATGGACAAAAATAGAAGGAGTGGTTTGATATCGACGAAATTCGGGTCTTTGAGCTCAAAAATGATCTCAGATTTGTTGGTAACTTTATAGTTTTGCTAAACACCAGCTATTTAGGACGATTTTCTTGAGCCCCATATAAAACAATTTTTTTTTATAATTTTTGCTTTTTTCTAAACAGTATCGTCCATTTCTGAAAATTTTCATTACTATGTAATAAAATGTAAATATTTTCATGAATTTTTAAATTTTGTAGAAACATATATAATTTTTCACGTAGTTTTTTTATATGTGTGAGTTGATTTTAATTAATAATAAACTAGGGAGATCTATATTTTGTTAAAGATAATATACTATCAATTAATATTTCAAATAATAATTCAAATATTATTCACTTCAACCTTCCTCATGAGATGAAATTGGAAAACATTAATATTCGTTAAAAATATCTTTTTAACCACTTTCTTCGTAGATGATATATTTCTTGATTTTCTTAGTAACTGGTGACTTTTTCGTTTTATATTACGATTTAAACATATAGTATATCTATATAGTGGATCCAAAGATAGCAGCAAATGAGACATCAAGTCCGTAATTGTGTTTTCTTGCGATGTTTTTCTTGTATGCGACAAGCGAATATTGCGGAAAAGTAATGTTTAACCCTCAAATGTATACCCCTCCTTTTGGCGGGCTGGTATAAATATAAGAAGGCTTTTAATTTTAACCGAGCTTTTTTCAAACTGTTAAAAAAGTTAGCGTTTTGTATTTGCTTTTCACCGTATGGCTCCAGCACGTTTTGTTTTATAGCTACGTCACTCCAAATGCATTTTTGAAGGAATACGCATTTAAAAAAAGTATTTTGCAAATTTTTGATTTTCAATTGTGGAAAAAGTGTACAAATTTTAATTATTGTGAGTTAAAAAATACTAATAAGTAGGAATTTTTTTACTCTTTTTTTCAGAAAAGAAATATAAACGAAGATAATATTAAAAAAAGTTACTAAAAGTGCATGCAGAGGAAGCCCTTCTTCTGAGCTGCAAACAGATATCATGTGTTATGTATAACATTTTTGAGTTTTTACTTTGTTTTAAGGGTCATGTCGTTCCGTAAAGTTTTAAAGCTATCGAATATGTCAAAAGAAGAATATAATGAACTGATGGATTCAATTCCAACACACGACAAAGACATTGAAGATGAGAAGACCTTGACTCTTATTCACATTGAAGATCCCGAATATTGGCCTGCTGCTCACGAATTTGCAACGATATTCTCAATTCAACAGAAGTTATTATTGATGCGGTTTAAGCAGTCCAGATATACATGAAAAACAATTTCACTGCACTCCATCTGCTTCCAAAGCTGGTTCAAGTTCCATATTCGAACAAAAGTTGATCAGAAGGGACAGCGTGAAGTTGTAATTGAAGTGGACGGTAACGCAAAACAGTCAAAAAATGATTCACCTGTGTTTAAGTCGATGGTAAAAAGAGCGTAAAATGCCTGGTTGCTAATCTCAAACTCAGGCATTCTGTACGAAATGTAAACTTAATCTTGGTAATTCTTTAAAAAAATGTTTCCTTTTATTTCACAACCAAAGCTAAACTTTCTTTGACTCAGATTCAATAAAAAATACTTTTCTATTTCAAACAAACTAAAATGCAAGTGCTAAGATTTTTTCATGGGAATGCATGGGTCCGTTTGATATTTCGACCGTTATCTCAGAAACTACAGCACCGATTTCAAATCGGATAAGAAATTCTTTTGTTTCTAAGATAAATAAGTCTACAAAAAAAATAATCATTTAGGGTGCTCACAGTTCTATATTATCTGCTCTGTTAACTTTGCCGTCTATTAACTTTAGAACATTTTAGCACGTGTTAACTTTGATTGTTTTTGTTTTACGTACAAACTTGAGATACCACTTGTTGCTAAAGTTATCTCACTACTGCTCATGTCTTTCTTTTGTGCTAATGTGGTATCACTAATCAGCTGATTTAATTTTGTTGCAAAAAATGGCAGAAGAAGAATGGATCGTCGAAGAAGTAAGTACATTTTTCCATAATTCTTCGTTTCCGTTCATTCGAGGCATGTTATTGAACAAATTTCAAATTTTTGAAAACTATTTTTGCAATTTAGCTCCAAAACACAAAAAGAGGTGCTCACAGTTCGATTGAAATATCTTTCTAAAGTTGCCAGGTGTTAACTTTAGAAGCAAACTGTGAATTCCCTAATTAAGAACAAAAAATTATGCATTAGAGGATTAATATAACAAATGAAATAAATGTACGTGGTAGAAATAATGTGTGCATTCTTTTGAGATCTTTTCAGTATTATTAAAAAAATATATTTGTAAAACGAAGTGGAAAAAGTTATTTGCTATCTCGAAAGCGTAGCGAGATAGGCCAAAACTAACCACTTTTTACTAGTTTCTTAGGGCGATGGTATAATCGAGATGCGTAGATAGAGGGCGTTACACTCTATCAAAATATTGTACCAAAAATATTTAAAAAAACAACTTTTTACCTAGAGTTCAAAAAACTATGAAAAGCAGCAGCAAACACTCGAGCTTCCAGGGAATCATTAGAATATCAGCATTGTCTGGATGCTGCCATTGTATCGATTCGCAGTCGTCACACACTGCGCTAAGCAGCAATCGTTGTTTACGAACTCGAGTGGTATGCATCGGGGATGGAATTGGACATTTTTGATTGTGCCAAATCAGAAAAAAAAATAGTGCTTTTAGAAAAAAATAGTGCCGAATTTTAACATATTGCACTCATTTCGTAAAAAAACCGTCAAAACTCAAATTTATCATTATTAAGGAAAATATGTATAGAGAAAAAAACACTAGAAAGCTCTATGCATATTTCAAAATGATCTTATTTGCAATGATATAACGGTTTTGCGAACATCTTTAACTCGCTTTCTCTGTGAGAGATAAGTTTTAAAAGTAAAAAAGGGTCTTGATACAAATTTCAAATTAAAAATTTTTCATATTTTTTAAATTTTATTTGAGATCTTTTTTAAACTTAAATTAAACAAATAAAACATTGTATTCATTAAATGCTTATCATATACATATGAATATGAGATTTTAAATATTGATCTTTATGAGATTTTGAAAAGAAAATATTCACGCAGTTTAGTGTGGCAAGGACCTTGGAAAATTTTATATATATTTTTAAATAAAAAACATCAAATTCATTTTTTATCTTACTTACTTTATACACAAAAAAAAAAAAACAAAATTAAGCTTTGCACACCAGTCACAATAACACCTCTTGTTTTATTGCAACATTTATTAAAACTCAAAATAAAAACATTTTAGGTTTCTGTTGGGTACGAAATCGATAATCTAACTTATTGTTAGTTAAATATTATATATCAGTCTAAATTTATTTTTGTCATGTTAGTACAAATTCATTTCAAAGCACCAAGCTATTTGATTTAAAAAAAAGAAGTAAGAAAGTCAAAACAAAAAATTTTTTCTGATGTGTCCAATATAATGGACAAATCCATTGAAAGGGTTAAAGATAATGTATTTGACAATTTTTTAACACTCTCTGTCAATTTTAAGGGTCTTGCCCTTAATGGATTAAATTATGGTATATACATATTTTTGTCTAGAGAAGAACAATTTTCTGCGTCAAAGGTGATTGACTACAAGTAATTTCTTTAAGCACTTAACCAACAGATATCAGTTTTTACCAACCTCATGACAGAATATTTTAGAAAAGCTAGAAAAAAAAAAATCCTTAAACTTTTTCTAAGTATGTTATAAGAAACAAGTTTCTAGATTCGATGTTGTTCAGTGTACTCTTTTATATATTGTAGAAGGTTTTTATATTTTTGTTTTTCAATTTCAATAAAGTTAACATTTTTTTAAAAAGCATTAATGTTTAATATTTTAAGAAATCACATTAAAAATAAATAAACGTGTTATATTTTTTTACATGCTTGAATAACTAAGAATCAATCGATTTAGTTTGGCTTATTTATATATTATTGTTTTGTTATTGTTTAAAATTCATCGCCAAATTCAATAGTCGACAAGAATTGCTAGAGTCTGTATGTCACACACATACAAATAAAGCACTTTTTTGCATATCCTTTGGCGAAATCCAAACAAATGA
Organism: Tetanocera ferruginea; assembly: GCA_958299015.1. Taxonomy (NCBI): domain Eukaryota; kingdom Metazoa; phylum Arthropoda; class Insecta; order Diptera; family Sciomyzidae; genus Tetanocera; species Tetanocera ferruginea. The sequence continues at coordinate 28,407,227 of OY282642.1, read as the reverse complement.
AAACAAGAATAAAAGAAACTGAAAATAATGTTCAATAAAAGAAATCAGAACTCCAGCAATTTTCTTAATTCAATTATAAAAAAATGCAAAATTCAAAAACTATGTCATGACAACAAGAAGCAACTAGATGCCACACACACACAAACACACACAAACAATCAAACAAACACACATACTGAAACAGACAGAACAATAGCAAAACGCATGAAGTTAAAAGAATTCAGGACATAATTACGATTGTAAAATTTTATTCTAGTTAAACAACAACAATAATTAGAACAGTGGTAAGTGGTAGAAGGGGAGTGGGTAAGGAAAAGAGTGACGTAGTCACTGAAAACGAATGAGTAGAGATTTGAAATAGAATTCAATTTGATTATTATGCAAAAATAACAACAACAATAACAAAAGCAACTACGACAATAAAGTTTTAAGTAGCAATGCACACATACACACACACGCACACACACACACACATCTTCACAAACACATAGCAAGAATTTCTGTGAATGGAAGTCGCACAGCATGCGACTTTTAAAGTTGTCACTAAGTTGGCAACGAGCAAAAGAAACCCTCACAACGTTATGTCTTGCGTTGCACAAAACTTTTAGATTATTTGGAATGAAGCAAGAAGCCTTCAGATATAAAAAAAAAAAAAAACTGTTATGGCAAAGATTTTGGTCACGCTGAGTTTGTGTTTGTGACACAGTTTGATGCCAAGGTTGCTGCTGCTGCTACTGTCAATGACGCTCAACGTCAGACTTTCAAGTGTTGTTAGCCATAAAAATAACTACTTCTACATGTTTTACTAGTAAATATTTAACCCAAATACTACAACTAACCCCAACGACATTCAACCTCAAAGATATACGTTATTAAATTGAAAATGAACAATCATTACATAAACAAGCAATAAAAATTAAATAACTCTTATGTGTGCCAAAAACAAGCAGCTTCTAAGCAAGCAATTATTAATTCATTGCATTTTGTATCAATATCCTTTCGAGCATAATTGATATCCTTCACATTGGCAATGCCAAAAATGTGCAATTAAGTGCAAATAATTGCTAAGTAATCAAATTCCAACAACATTGAATACAAGTTTAACTTCAAAATCAAATTCAATACAAGTGCAGCCAGCACTTGTAGTAAAAGATATCAAAACATAAGCTGCTGGCTTGATAGCAATGCTTGTTTTTATTACGCATGCTGATAAGCAGAGCATGCTTTATATGTGTGAGTGTGTTTTTTTGTGTGTTTGTGCTTGTTAAAGATACACAATCAATGAGGTCAGTCAAATTTACAGAAAGAAGATACAACAATTTTACAACGTGACTCTTGCCAGCAGGCAACAATTTATGCAGCAGAACAAAAATGTATCAACTCGATATTCTAAGCGTCAGACAATATTAAAGCTTTAATAAAATACAGCAGCTTAAATAAAGCAAATAACTTTAAGCAGCAAATTTTTGTAGCATTTATTGGCATGCTTAAGAAAATTCCTTAATTGATGGCATTAATTTAATTTATTCGGCATTTTTGTAAGCTTTTGCCTGGCACAGCATCATCATTTTTGTTTGTAATTTTTGTGAATAAAACTTATATAAATTTTACAAATTCACAAATTTTGTGGTGCATAGTTTGCGGAAACCTCTTAAATGACTGCAGGTATTCGAGATATTTGCATTTTTGTGTGCTTTTGCTTATCAAAATATCTTCTATTTTTTTGTTTTTATATTAAGATGCGTATTTTTGTGGGAATATTCTGAACAGATTTTTAAAATTCAACATTCTTCATTGCATACTTTCAGGCTCAGTTAAAAATTCCCAATAAATATCGTTGTTGTTTCTTTTTATTGAAAAATTTATGTTGATAAAAACAAAAAAAATTGTATTGTCTCGTAATGGACAACGAATTTCCGAATTGAAAATATAATGGAGCAGAAAAGAAATGTTATCATTGGAAGTGATACAAAACGCCAGAATCTTACACAAGGTATCGTTGTTTAAAGAAAAGTGTGACATAAATGGTTAGAGATGCTAAAATATAATTCTATGCAGATAATTTCGCATCTGCTACTAGTAGTAAAAACAAATGGAAAGAAATACATGACATCAAGATAAATCATGATAAACTCAATAGAAATTTGTTAACATTCTAGTATTTGTTCCTTGTGAAAATCATTCTGATTATTACAATCCCGCTACAAATGACAGCTCGCCCATTCCAAGGATAACGCAAAACGTTATCCTTTTTTTTTCGAAATATGTAAATATATATAAAACGTTTTTTCGAAATATGTAAAAAGTGTGTTATTTATGAAAAAATAAACATAAGAAAAAATTATAACTTTGTCTTTCATATCTTAAATTCCTTTCATTTTTTTTTTTTTAGTTATTGGCAAATCCAGTGTCACTCACGTTTCAGTCAAAGCAGTAAAAATAAATTTTTCTTCATTAAACATAAAAGCTTTTTACACAAAATTATGTGGGTATGATAAGTATTAAGTTCAGTATTATAAGTCTGGAGTCATGCAAAAAGTTTTATATATAGTACACATTTTGAAAAAAGTATCATTAAGCAGTGTGTCACTCACGTTTCCCTACGATTTGCTATTTTCGACTTATTCTTACAAATTCCTTAAATTCTGCGAATTGTTTGAGTTAATATTTATAAAGATTAAAATAATTTTTCATAAGTTATAAAAGTGATAAAAGTTTAGTTTTTTTCTCAGAATTTTAAGATTTTTTCATGTATTGATTTTGTCACTCACGTTTCAAGACAAAATTAATTGTCTTGTTTTTGAATCCTAGTTAATCTAGTGAACTTTATTAAACATATATCTTAAAAAAAAATTTTTCTTAACATTAAGGACATTTTTATAAAAAAAAAGTTTTTATTCAAAGAGCATGAATGAATGTAAAGCATAATAAAGTTAAAAAATATTTCATTATATAAAAAGAACACACAAAGAACTATAACATTTTAACAAAATTTATTCCGGATGCAGAAATCGGATGCAGAAATCCGAATTTGTATATATATATATTAAGGTGTAGTGAAATTTTTTTCTATAAAGCGGGATTGAGAAAGTGAAAACGTACAGCATTTTAAGCAACATGGTCGAAGGATTCAGCTCTCCGACGAATTTCGAACCGCCAACTTTTCAAAAATAGCTTTTGATATGAATGGTTTAAAATATATTGGTTCAAGAGGTTTTTTGCTCATAAAAGGTGAATTATTGTTCTATTTCGATACTAGAAAGTGATAAGAAGTTACCATTAGAAAAAAAAGTTTTTGCAAAATTTTTTTTCACCCACTATGGCACCACCGTATGATTTCTGAAAGCAAAATACTGATTTGTAGGCTTATTGCTCCGGAACATGAGTACAAATTAAGTAGTGTTGGGTAGCTCATACAAGAGGCAACTCAAATGTCCCATACATGAGCTTTGTGTGTATCATATCCTCAAAAAAAATGTGTACGGCTTCAATTTTCACAAAACAATTCCAATTTGACAGCTGAAGCCCTAACCAATAAAGACGAGTCGCTACTTAACGAGTAAAGGCGAAAATGTTCGTTTAATTGCAATGCATTGTTGTTGACTTCGTCTATTTTTGAAGTCTAGACAAGTAATTGTAGAAAGAAGAAATAAATACTTACTGATGGCAAAGTTTCAAAACTGTTGTTCTTAAACTATAATATGATATATTATTATAATATGTAATATTATTCATATTACTTTTTTATTGATTTTTTTCTTTGAATTTCTATTGACATTTTAATATAATTTTTCGTTTTAAATTCTAATACGTTAATTACAATGAACAACGACTTAATAAAAAAATTAAATTTTTGTTTGCTGTAATAAGTTTTTTATTACTCAATTTTATTTTCAAAAACAAAACTTAGTTAAATAGTATTTGTGTTCATTCTTCATTTTCCTCATTATTCTCATAGCCGCTTTAAAAACCTCACAAACACTTTTACATCTAATAATTTAGTTTTGCACGCGACACACCTAATTTGAAGTGGGACATTGCACCACTTAATTTGGATAAATGAGTAACTCACTCAAACTCACCTCAAATCTCTTTTGTGCCCATCACTTAAATTAAGTTATGTAACGCAGCACATGTTGGACTGGAGATTGGTTTCCGGGATACAGAATTTGTTGTCATCTGGTCGTTTTTTCCAATCGTTATTCCAAATTTGTTAGCGTATCAAAAGTTACATTTTTCGATTTCTCTAATATCGAACTTTAAATTCTAAAATTCACAATAAAAGGAAAAAATTGCGTTTTTTGTTCTTCAAAAATATATATCTCAGTAACCAGGTACATCACACAATCGATGAATACATCAAAATGTTTGTATATAAATTAATTTAAACTTTCAAAGCATTGAAATGACGGCACTTTATTTGTACTCATGTTCTGGAGCAATAAGCTTAAAAATCAGTTTTTTGCTTTCAGAAATCGTAGGATTGGGCCATAGTGGATGAAAAAATTTTTTGCAAAAATTTTGCAAACACTTTTTTGTTTTAATGGTAACTTCTTTTCACTATCTAGCATTGATCTAGAACAATAGTTCATCTTTTATGAGCAAAAAAACCTCTTGGACCAATATTTCTTAAACGCATTCATATAAAAAGCTATTTTTAAAAATTTGGCGGTTCGAAATTCATCGGAGAGCAGAATCCTTCGGCCGAATTACTTAAAATGCTGTTAGTTTTCAGTTTCTCAATCCCGCTTCGTAGCAAAAATCTCATCCCATACATTTCACTACGCCTTAATATATATACAAGCCTAATTTGTTGATCCTTACGCTCGTTAAAATGAAATATCGCGCTAAATATCACTATATGTTTGGCCTATTATCAATTCTGTCGATGTCAACGGCTTAAAATATTGATTTAATAAGATACTTTGAATCTTTGCAAAGTTTGTTTTTTTATATGAATCCGGATTTAACTCTAATTTTTCTCTATATTTTTTCATACGTTCTTTTAGGGTCGATTTTAACTTTTTCTTTATTTTTTCGTTATCTTTTTTCATTTCTAATAAAAAAAAAATTAAAGGTCACTCACGTTTCACTTCCTCAAATGCTTTTTTAATTAAAAATAATTGCATCTGCTTGATTTAAAAAAATGCAAAATTTACTAATCTTATATTAAAAGTAAATCCGAGACATAAATTATGCCAGCCACTTATTTTCCAAGATAATCCAACTTATCAATAAAAATTGTCACTTACGTTTCACTCTTGAATTACTTTTTTAATTTTTATTTTTCGATAGAAAATAAGTTTCTTTAAAAATTTAAATATTCACTTTTCAATAGAAAATGTTTCAATTGTCAACATTATGTAACGGTGCTTTGATATTTAAATCGCGAAATCCCAAATTACAAAAAATAAAAAAACCTAACATTTTTTTAACTTGCTACAGATTACAAATACATTCAATAAAATCAGTTAAAATTTAAGGATACAATATATTTTTCTTCAAAATGCTCTTACCGTAGGAAAACACAAACAATATCTTCTTTGAACTTAAAGCATTTTTATTTTTTTAGGTTTAGGTTTACTTTTTCTGCATTTGCCGATATCTATTATATTGATCAACCAATTTGTATTTGAATATGACTAATTTCAATGAAGAAATACTAGACCTTTAAATTTTTGCGCATTCAATAACAATATATTCGAATATATTCGACAGTTTCGAAGATATCGACGTTCAAGGTCGAAAAAATTTTTCAATTTTGCGTAGGCTGCTCTTTTCAAACACTTGCATGTTTGATATTTTTTATTAAAAAATTAAATAAAACAAAAAAAAAAATCATTTTACAAATTGCCTTAAATTTAACATAAATCAATATGAAAACATTGCTTCAACATACTTCTTTGATATCGACTAAATATTGCTTAAAATAACAACAACAAAACTTTCTTTAAAAAAATTGATGTGGTTTTTTGCATGGTTGTCATCATGTGCGGTTTTGTAAGAGCTTTCGTTTGGTACCAAATTTGTAAAAATTTTCCATAGAAAATAGCGACATTATAGCAAAAAACGAAATTTTCAATGATATTTGAAAGCGAGTTTAAAACCCTTAACCATCGAATGAGCACATTTAAAAAATTACACCAGTCTTAGAATTTTGTCTTCTTTCACATATACGAAAATCATTTAAATCGGAGACTGTCACCTGGGGAACTTTTCTTGTAAGTAATCCTAGAATTTTAAGAAAGTAAAACGAGACGTGTATTATGTGCAAGTAGAACGGATACGTGTGGGGACCGTGGCATGCAGGTTAAGTGTGTGGCTTAGCATGCTCGGAGCCCGGGTTCGATCCCCAGCCGCGGCGAAAAGTTTTTTTCCATAAAAAATTTTTCTGATCGTTCACCACCTCTCTGCAGACAATGGCAAACCTCAGAGAGTAAATAATGCCATGTAAAGCTTCTTGAGAACATGAACTTTAGCCGTTCGGAGTCGGCATAAAACATGTAGGTCCAGTTCTCGGTTAATTGTGTGCAAACATTTAATAACACACACAACACAATTGATCATAAGAAGCTCGGTCAAAGTCCTTTCAAGGGCTGAAATGGCCAATTTGTTTTTTTTTTGTTCTTTTTTAGAACGGATATGTATTGATGCTATTCTTACTCACAAAATACTGTTATATCGAAAAAAACATATAGCACTATTTTGTTAACTTCTTTACATAATTCACAAGAGAAAATAATATTTCCATGCAGCCTAACTTTTGACTTCAACCAACTCTCCCCTACATACATAAAATCAAAATACATAGAATCAATTATGATCTTGAAAAATGTAAGCTTTTTCCATACAATAGACTATTTTTGCTACAAGAAAATGCTCCACACTCTTCTAAGACTGCTATTGACAAACTTGAAATCTCAAGTATTGTCTGTGACTTGTTGCAACACGTTTATATGATTAAATATGCTCGAGTTGAAGCTAACAAAGCTTGGTGCTTTATAACTTTGCAGTCCTTTTCTACGCTCTAAAAGCTGATGCACAATCATTTATCAGTCGTTTGCTTAAGGCATTTTTTATGCAAATCAGATTTAAGCTCAAGTAAAACTTAATTTGTCATGCTTAACATGCTAGCCAAATCTAGACATATCTATACGCGTCTGAATGCGTCTTTACAAAAAAAAAAAAAAACACAAACCCAACAAACAACAAGCAATCACAAAACTTTTCTTTTCATAAAAAAGCAGCAATTTTTTTTCGGCGAATTCTGACCACTGTCAATTATTCAGCGACAGACTATTTGTTCGCTTGACACTTCAACGCTGTTAGGGTCAGCTTTTAATGCCAATGTATTGGTCGCAAATAACGTCTGGCCGAAACGCTACTTATAAGCAATACATTCGCATTAATGTGCTGTTAATGATGGCTCTTGTGAGTAGCCCACTGCCCAGCACATGAGTACATTTTGAGCATTGTATAGAGTATACAACGCGTTGACGCTGACAGAGCACAAAAATGATATATAATGCAATGTGTGTAAAATATTCTTTATGTTTACGATTCGTCCAGTTGGCAATGCCGCATCGTAAGTCATTGACATACGCAGCAAATACGCAGCTGTTGAAGGATGTGGCAACGCCATGGACAGTTGTTGATGTATTGTTGTGACACATAAATGATAAATGCCACTTTGGTTGGTTCTTAAGTGGCAATCTTTGCAGCATAAGGCAAGCAGATTGAATTAAATAAAGCTAAAGTTGACATTTAGAGCATATTAAAAAAAAAAATGTACACGCTTGAGTTGAATTGAGTTGATCGTGACGTATGCGTAACATTCAATTCGTATTGCTATGAAATGTATGTATGTATGTGCATGACGTATGAGTGACATTTAATTGGAAATCAATAGCATTTTTGTGCAAACTTAATTTTTATTTTTTTGTGGTCTAAAGTGGTCTAGGCTCTTCTTCTTTTTGATGGGCTTGGTACAATTAGTTCAATCTTAAAAAAAATTCAACAGCAAGTCAACTGCTACTTTAGCGTCATGTTCAACAGAGCTTGTTTACAAGCACTTCAATGTTGCTATGAGACATATATTATTTTTATGTTGCTGTTGCTGTTGTTGTTGTTTTTGCAGTCAATTGCCTAGATCTGGTTGAAAAACATTGCCGCTTTAGTGTTGCTCATCAATTTGATTAATATTAATAGAAGACAAAAAGAAATGCGACAAGCGTACTAAAAATTGTTGAACCCGCCATAAATCTTCCATTTGCAGCAGCCTTTATTATTATTATTTTGTTTATTTTTTTTTGCTGCACACATTCTTAAAGCCATTAACCTTGACATCATAACTTTTTTCTTTGTTTACGCGTTATTTTTTGTTATTTTTTTGTTTGTGTTTGTTTCAATTTTGTTTGGTTTTGTTTTTTTTTTGTTTTTTTTTTTTGGTTTTTACTGCAGCCATGATAGCTGTCATTAAAGCTAAGCCAACAGAGAACAATTTTTATTTATATTAAAATTTATTGCTGTCACACCGCTAGAGTGCTTTGGCGGCCCCCAAAAGTGTAGGCGTAGGCGTAGGCATGTATTAAGTAGTATGTGTGGACAATTCTTTTGTGGTTGTTTTCGCAGCTAATGCTTTTGAAATATTGTTTTTTTTGTTATTTTTTTCACATTTGTTTTTGCTGGCTTTAATCCTAGCGGCTGGTTTAAGGTTACTATATAATTTTTAGTTCAGGTTAAGCTTATGATTTGAACAGTTTTGTGTGCCCGTTTGTTTTCATGGGTTTGTGTGTTTATGTGCGTTTATGTGGCTATTTCTCCTGGTTTGTGTCTTTTAAATACAAAAATAATCTTATTTAGACATGTGGCTGAAATTAATAAATTGAAATTTATACTCACAATCAGTAAGATTTTGCCTTGGTTAGAAACCTAAAGTTTTTATTGATTTAAAAACATATTTCAGTGACTTAGGAGCCAGTTTAAAATGTTGTAAGCTTCAAATTGTTTTGACAATGAATTAAATTATGTAAGAAATATGAAATTTGATGTTATTGAAATTTTTTACTCAATAAAATGATTACTTATTGAAGGATTTCTTTAAAGAAATTTATAAAAATATAAAATATATTTCAATGAATGAAATTGAGACATGAAGACTAAAAATTAAGACATGAAAAAATTAACGTAATCCTCTGTAAAATGACCGAGCTATTCGTATTCGAAGTCATCACTTGCAATATTGTTGCATTTTTTCTCATTCTTGGCATTTATTGCAGTGAAAAACGAAATTAGGTTGCTGTGGGTTGTTTTGACCAACTCAGAAATTAAGTAATATGCAGAATACGATATAAAAAGTTCATAAAACCATCATGAGTTTTGAAAGATGAAGTATATCCAATGGTTTTTTTATTTTTTTGCAAGCTGAAGCGTTTGCAAATCACTTAAAGGAAACATTTGGCACCATTTTCATTTAACACTGATCCTAGTGAAATTGTTTATTTTCTTTACTGTCCTTGCCAGATGGACCTACGTATTTGTCATATATCACTAACTGAAATCACTAAAGAAATTGAAAAACTAAACAACATTAAATCCCCTGGCTACTGCGTTAATGCTAAAGTTGTAAAGAATCTTCCTAAAAAAGGTGTAATTTTCATGGCAAATATTTATAATGCTATGCTGTGACGAAATTATTTTCCAACATAATGGAAGTGTACTGAAATAATAATGATCGCTAAGCCGATCAAGCCAGAAAACTGTTTAAAATCTTACAGACCAATAAGTTTATTGGCAACATTCTCTAAAATATTTGAGAGAATATTTTAAGAACGATTGCTGCCAGTTCTTCACTCGCACCAAATACTGCCAGACCATCAGTTCGGGTTCCGAAGCCAGCATGGGACACCTGAACAAGTTCATCTTGTTGCAGAGGCTATAAGTACAGTGGAAAAAAAAAATTGTATTGCTGTGGAGTATTCTTCGATGCACAACAAGCTTTTGACCGTGTATGGCATGAAGAACTTTTACCCTCTCCGTACTACCTTTTTTTAAAATCATATTTAAACCATCGTCATTTCTATATCAAAGTCCGAGAAGATCTCTTACAAGTATATGAAATAAAAGCTGGTATACCTCAGGGCAGTGTCCTGGGACCAGTTCTCTATACAATATATACCTCAGACATGCCGATAACAGAAAACACAACAGTTGCAACTTATGCTGATGGTACGGCTTTATTAGCCTCTGCATTATCTGCAGATCAAGCAACCAACATAGTGCAAGACCATTTAGATCAAGTAGAAATTTGGCTTTAAAAGTGGAATATAAAGGTCAACTCGATTAAATCCACACATATCATATTCACAAAAAGGAGGGCTGAATGTCCAAATGTAACAATCAACGAAACAATCATACCTAAAAGTAGCACTGTTAAGTACCTTGGAATGTACCTTGACAAAAGACTTACATGGGAAAGTCACATCAAAGCAAAACGCCAACACTTAAAACTAAAAACATGTGATGGCTTCTTAACCCGCACTCGAAACTGAGCTAAGAAAATAAACTCATACTATATAAAGTTATTTTAAAGCCTGTGTGGACCTACGGCATGCAATTGTGGGGTACAGCATGCAACTCCAATGTTGAAATGCTCCGTGGTATCTCAAGAACAACATCATTCACAAGATCTTAATATACCAAAAGTAAAAAGCGAAATTACTATATTTAGTTGCTCATATCTAGAAAAGCTATCCAATCATCCTAATACGCTAGCCAATAACTTGTTAAATAACAGTCAAGCAATCCGTAGACTTAAGAGACATCATGTATTAGACTTGCCATCTAGATTTAATTTCTAGCTCTGAACAATGTTAATAAAATTATTTGTTCCTTTGTACTCTAAGTAGTACAACGGACTCTGTTAGTTAAAGTATTTTATAAACAAATTTGCTTCATGTCTAGATTAAGAAAGATTGCAATTAAATGAATAATAAAAAAAAAAAAAAAATTATGGTCCCAACAAAATCGGTTTGGATTAGACAATAAAGTCAACTTTATATAATCTAAATATTCATTGTAAAACACAGCTGAGAGAATTCGGCGCTCACAACTGATTTCAGAAACAAACGTTTGCAGTCTTCTTGGTGAATTCAGTCTTGAATTCAAGCAACAGACATATGTATGTTAGACCGGATCATTCTTATATGGATAAAAAAAATTTCAACCGGTCGGGGTCTCAAAAGTTAGAGAAACTCATTAAAATCATTTCTGCATACTTCTTTTTCAAATCGAAGAAAAACCGCCGAAGCAATTTGGATTCTCCTGAAGGTCCTTTTTGGTAAAAAAACCATGTTTTTTGCTTGTAACTTTTAATTTTACACAGAACACGTACCCACATCTTCTTAAATATTAAATTCCTTACTCATACTAACATTTTGACATAAAAAAAATTGTTTAAATTTTGTTTCATTATAACTCTTATTGACCACAAAAAATTGAATTTTTTGCTATTTTTAAAAAGGCATTTTTTAGAAACCGCTATAAAATGCACATTTTTTATTAGATTTACGTGGAATTGTTATTGTTCGAAAGGTATTAAGTTCTTCTTTCGTTCTGTGTATCGCTTTAATCAAAGCTATGTGATTAAAACAAATAATTTATCGAAAACTGGACGACAAAGCAGTGAACGAATGAAATAAATTGTTTGTATGAATAAGAAATATTTCATTTTATCAGATTTCTAAAGTCAATTTCTCACATTCTGTCAGTTTTTGCAAACAGCTTTGATTAAAGCGATACACAGAAAGAAAGAAGAACTTAATACCTTTCCAACCATAACACTTTCACGTAAATCTAGAAAGAAAAAAATGTGTCTTTCTAGCGGTTTTAAAAAATTTATTTTTAAAAATATCAAAAATTTCAATTTTTGCTGGTCAATTAGAGTTATGATGGAACATAATTTTTAAATTTTTTGAATATCAGAATATTTGTATAAGTAAAAAATTTAATATTTTAGCAGGTGTGGGTATGCGTTCTGTAAAAAATAAAAAGTTACAAGCAAAAAAATGCTTTTTTTACCAAAAAGGACCTTCAGGAGAATCAAAATTGCTTAGGTAGTTTTTCTTCGATTTGAAAAAAAAAGTATACAGAAATCATTTTAATGAGTTTCTCTAACTTTTGAGACCCCGACCGGCGAAATTTAAATTTCGATCCGGTCTAAAGTATGTCCGATTTGCCCTTTCCTGTTATTGCCATGCATTTTTAAATCCTTTGCATCCATTCGAGGCACAATCTGAAAAAGAATCGTTTGGAGTTCAAAGTTAGAAATATTTATGAATTTATCAAGATTATATTAATTCTAATATTCTTAAATGACGTAAATTTTTTTATATTCACTCATCGTACACTGAGAAAAAAACATACTTTAAAATTAAACAAAAATTTTTAAAATATAAATTTAACGCCTTTGCGTTTCTTCAAAACAAAATTTAAAACAATTGTGTTTAAATTTCAACTATACACTCCTTTCAATTTTTTTTCATTCATTATTTCTTTGATACTTTCTTTGACATTTTTTGAATTTTGAATTTTCATTGCTTTGAAAAATATCGAACATAAAATAAAATAAAAACTAATTCAGTTTTTCAATATTGAAATATTTAAAATGCAAACTTCATTGAAAGGAGTTAAGATTTAGTATTCGGAGGGTCCCAAGGGTCGCTGATTACGAATCTGTCATCAAAAACTAAGAAAAAATTAAAAATTTGCATCGATAAAATTATGCTTTAAAACATTTGTTTTAAATTTAAAAATTTTTGTTTTAAATTTGTTTTCTTATTTAAAAACATTGTTTTAAAAACAAAACCCCTTGTTTTAAATTTAACTTTAAAAACAGTTGTGTTTAATTTAAATGAATTTGTTTCAAGCTCTATTTCAAAAACAAATTCGTTTAAAATGAACACAATTTCATTTAATTTTAACACATATTTCCCTCAGTGTATAATTATTAATCATAAGTACATTTTTTTTAAGCCTCGCTTTTTCATGCTATTTCTCCATCTTGCCTTTGTAAAATATGGGTTCCGCGAGTTTTGCAGGCTACATTTTTTAACCCATTTCAGACCGGTTCTTTGATTGATTTAAGTTGAATGATATCAGGAAGAATAGTTAATATCATATCACTTTGATAATATGATATTCCAAAATAGTGTTAAAAACCTTTTCCAACCTTGATTTTGGAAGGGGTGGTCAAAATATACCTTGATATTTAAATTATGTTCTAACAAAAATGTTTGATAAAAACCGTCATGATGACGTCTTATATCCAAATCAACAAAATTTCAATTGCAATCAATAAACCAAACACTTGAAATCAGCTGAATGATACAGATATAAGTCAAAGTAAGTGTTCTATTCATTGAACTGCTTATTCCATACCATACAAACCCATAAGAATATAAAACATGGTTTATTTTGTGCAAGACTTTCATAACTCGAAATTGGAATTTTCGGAAAAAAGCCATTTCATGCAGTTCTTATCTCAAATTATTGTAGAAAAATTAGTAAAAAAATTAATAATAAAATTGTTTGTTTGATTTTGAAACTGCGATTTTCAAAAACAATAATTGTTCATGGTCATCTGTATAATTCTTAATTTTGGTAGACAAAAATAATATTTTCAAAACAATAAAAGATAATGAGCTCCAGTAAACAGACATGGTTAGGCTTAATATTGCTTATTCAATACCTTTAAAAGTGGTTAAATTAGACCGCTGCCATAAAAGACATGGTCTAATAAACAGAAAACGAAACGCTATTTACATTATTGGTTTTATCTCCAAAACTTGACTTAATAGAAAAATTCGATTGTGGACTTGAATTAAACACGCACAAATACAAACGAAACACTTTCATCATCTCTGGTCCAATAGTTGATCTTTGTTTGTAAACTTGTGCTATTATTTTAGTTGTAAGTCAAGGAAATGTGGTGGAAATGGTGACCGTGGCACAGTGGCGTAGCGAGCATAACTGGCGCCCGGGGAAAAACAATTTTTTGGCGCCCCCAATGAAATATAAATAAATATTTTTTAATATTTTGTACAAATAATTATAATACACTTATAAAATTACATTAATACAAATAACACTATGTGTCAAAATCAGAAAAAGGTTTTGTACACGACAGTTCATTATATTTTGTTATATATTTAGAGTCTTTTAACACGAAAATAGCAAAAAAAGTTTTTATAGTTAAGCCTAGTAGGGTAAACTGGGGTACCCTTGACCTTGGTGCACATTTGACTATGACGTTTTCGGTATGAACGAACCGTTATTTTTCAATAATTTGTATTATAAATTTTGTATTTAAGTTATCGTCACGAAGTTTGACGATTCTTGCATTACATGAAGAAAAGTAACTGAATAGGTTTTTTGTTTTTTGTGTGAATTTCAATAAAACTAAATATAAACTACAAAAATTTAAAAAAAAAAAACTGAGAGCATTTGGGTACATTTGACATTTTTGATTGGGGTAATTTTGGTAATTTTGACAAATGTTAGTTGTACGAGTACAAAGATCGAGTAACATCGAGATGTTACCAATTAATTTTAAAGTTTTTTAATATATTTCTAAATTAGTTTTAATAAAAAAGAAGTGGTTCAAACATCAGATTAAGGACTATCATTAGCCGAAGAAATAAAAGGACATGAAAAAAACAGAACGTTGGTTAACGAATGAAGAATGAAAGTCTAAAGATAATAGCAATTCTGGTAACAACTACAGCTTTGATTCTTTTGGATTGTTCAGTGCTGCTGGTCTAATTTTTTTCCAAGTTTTCAGTCACTTCACTTTTAAATTATTTTTTTCGTGGAGCATCAACATCAGTAGAATTTCCAAACGCATTAAAGAAACTTGTGGTTATCGTTAACTGGCCCTTAACTACCTAACCTGTTAACTCGTATCCATAACATCTTTGCTAGCAATATTTATTCCTAACTTTGACAGTTCGTTAAAGATAACTGTTGCTTGCTTAACTACTCACTAACTGAAATAATAAAGTTTATATTGTTTTATTTCAATTAAGTAAATTTTACTTTATGTAATTTTGATATCAATTGTATCGAACTGATCATGTAAAATTCAATATTTTAATTCTATTCTACTCTTACAAACACGAACTAAAGAAATATTGAATTTTTGTATGAATAAGGCTGGTCTATTTTGAGAAGTAAAGCATGACTTTCTCAAATTTTTCAATTTCTTCACAACAAAATATATGTCAGAATTTTTACGTAACAAAAAAAATGAATGTTGCGAGTGAAATTTGACACAAACAACGGACAGAGTACTAGGATTTATGTGATTTTTAAAGTTTTTATATAATTTATAAGATTTTTATTGAAATATATCTTGTTCAATATTAATAATCACGCTTAGCCGAATAAAATTTCTTATTTTCTTCATGTATGTTCAACAAATTTTTACATTTGGATGAGTAGTTTTTGCGCTATGATAATTCATAAAAAATCGAAAACTAAAATCGAAATGCGTGCAAAAATACGGTCAGGAGATGCATTTGAGTGAAGACGCTAAAATTCGATATTGTACTATATGTTACATATATTATTCAATTTTACACTGATTGATACATTGATACTGAAATAGTAATAAGTATTTGAAGTGCTACTCTCAGATTTGGAAAAACATCTTGTTCTTTGAATGGAAGTTCTGTTCCATTTAAATCTATATTATAAAACTCACCCAAATTTTTACAATTCTTTTCAAGATCGTTGTACGGATTATTCTTACTTAATTAATTTTCAGCGTCCAGTAAATACCAAAATTTTTAATTAAGGTCCCTAAGTCGTGTAAATTGTGAACTTATTTCCTGATGCAGACGATCAAGAACGCTTTTCATAACGCCAGATATTTCGCTTTCTGCGGAAAGGTCATATCTTCAGTCAATTCTCCTCGCATTTGTCGGCGACATTTTATACGGATTGTTGTATCGATTCCCTTTTTTTTTTTACAAAGATTTTTAACTTTTTCGATAACTTTTTCACATATCTCGTTACGAATTTCTGCAAGTTCAGTCGCCAATAATTTGAAATCATGGAACGCTTCTTTAAGCTTAATTTTAGAACCTTGTAATCTGAGCTGCACACGATCAATTCTCTTTGAGTTCATGTCAGAAATGGACTAAAGTTATGATATTTAAATTCGGTTTACGATAAAGATTGCAGCATTTCTGGCGTACCACTTGTGGCAGTATTTTCTTCTGCTAATTTTTCTTATAGTTCTACGTATTCTTCCAGTCCCTCGACAATTACGCTAACTGCTTGCGCTCTGGCGCTCCATCGTGTTACAGATTCTTTAACAGTTTTTTAAAGCATTTTTTTAACAATTTCCATCGTAATGTTGAACGTGAGAAAAAGAGACGTACATATGTTATCAATTATTCCAAAACATGCTACAATGATTGAATCTTGGTTAGCTGTAGTAACTCCTACTAAATTTAATGTGTGGTTATCACAATTTACAAATGTTGCCTTATTATTTTTTTCTTTTATTCTTTGTTGAACGCCAGATATGTCATTTGACATAAGGGCAGCATTATCAAAGCATTGTACCCTACAGTTGGCTAACTTTATTATTGAAGTAATAAATTAAAACAAATTTTTTGCAAAATTTTGTTTGTCTTGAGAATGATTTGGTGCCCCTCTGCGAGTGGCGCCCGGGGCATGATGATACCCCCTGCCCCCCTCGCTACGCCACTGCCATGGCATGCAGGTCAAATGTGTGGCTTAGCATGCTCGGAGCCCGGGTTCAATCCCCAGCCGCGGCGAAAAGTTTTTTTCCATAAAAAATTTTTCTGATCGTTCACCACCTCTCTGCAGACAATGGCAAACCTCAGAGAGCAAATAATGCCATGTAAAGTTTCTTGAGAACATGAACTTTAGCCGTTCGGAGTGGGCATATGACATGTAGGTCCAGTTCTCGGTCAACTGTATGCACACATTTAATAACACACACAACACAATTGATCATAAGAAACTCGGTCAAAGTCCTTTCAAGGGCTGAAATGGCCAATTTGTTTTTTTTTTTTGTTTTTAAAGATACTGAAGATGGAGGTATCTTGTTATTTTGAAAACATTTTATGTTTTCATAAAACTAAAATTGTCTTTTTAAAGTTTCATGTTTCAAAATCTAAACTATGCACAAAATTTCAGCACTTTTAAGGCGAAAATTGATGGTTTAAGCTTAATTGCAGTGAAAAGCATACAAAAGCTCTTTAATTCTCAGCAACATTAGCTGCTTTCTTTATTAGACTTTCATATGCATCAGCTACTGCTACTTACTTATCCGCACTTTACGATCATAATTAATGAAATACGTATTTTCAGCTTCATAAAATAAACATTTGCGCCAGCCCTTATAGCTTGAAAGTGACAGCCGGCGGAGCAGCAGCACTAGTACAGTGGCAACGCATTAAATTTTGAAAACAGAAAACATAGGCAGCCCATATGTTGTCGTCTAGCACCTATACAAGCTCATTCGCACTGCCACGCGTAAACATACATATGATGTCTATTTTTATGAGTTAATGTTTTACAACACGCAGGGTCTAATGAACAACAGCATTGTATAAGAACATAACAGACAGAGAGAACGAGAAAGAGAAAGGGAGAGAGAGAGAGAGAGAAAGAAAAAATAATATTAAACAGTATGATGAGTTGGCAGAGTATAACGAACATTTAAAAGCTTTTATGGCAGTCGTACGTAACTACAAATTATGTTATTTGTCGCCAGCACAAAAAGCGGGCACATGTGTCAGTGATTGTGCGTGTGTGTGTATGTGTAACTTAACTTGGTGTTAGTTAAAAAATATTAAGAAAGCATAAAAACTGAGCTTACCACGTACTTCACGCACACCAAGCTACAAACACAACACAGTAGTGCTCTAAAACAACAGTTACAACAACAACAACAACGATACCACGTTGTCATACAAACAATGAAGATTGCCAGCTTGTGTCGCAGTACTGATTTTTGCAAGGACATTAAAAGGATATTACAATGTTTACCTGCCTGCGTGCCTGACTGCCGCTGTCTACTTACTGTGTGTGCGTGTTATTACTAGGGCGCATCGTACTTAAATAAAGCTGCTCTTTGTGTGCATGAGTGAGTTTCAGTATGTGTGTGTGTGTGTTTGTATTTTTTTTGTAGATTTTCCTGCTAAATGAGTTTGTAATTTACTTTTTTATGACACTAATTTGCTCGATGCTTAAGTGTGTGTGTGTTTGTGCAACAGCTGCAGTTAATGACTGCGTTTGCGGCGCCACGCAGTGGCGCTCAGCGTAAAATAAAAATAAAAATTTAATTTTATATATTATTTTTTTTTTTCATTTTTAAACAATGACATATTTTTTTTATAAAAAATAAAAGAGCAATTTTACTGCATGCTTTCGCTCTGGGCTGTTTTTGAAATATTTTGCACACAAGTTTTTTTTTCAAAACATATACCGTGTGCACGTATTGCAAAATTATTGAATGACTACAACACGTTTTAGCCTAATACCAAAAAAAGAAAAAAAACAAGTATAACAACAAAAACGGCTCTATAAAGTGCGAATTTGGCTCTCGGCATAGCCCAAATATAGCTAGAAAACCTTTGTAATCTGCTTAAAATGCATTAGTTTTTTTTTTCGTTTCATTTTTTTTTTTTGTTTGTTCACGCTCTGTACTAGTTCACCTTCTCTCACCAAAATGCCATTAATATATATTTTTCTCTTTTGTAATATTTTGTTTGTTTTTGCTGCCAGAGTCAGTCTTTCAAGGACATTTTAATTTCCTGCTAGCTTAAGCTGACTGCTTTTGCACTGTTTAACTGTCGAACATGCACACAAACACTAATTAAACCAATATACTTCTCCACACACACACACACTCAACAACTTTCCGCACATGTTCTTGGCTAAAACAAACAAAAAACAAAAACATTGTCACAAACAACAACAACAAAAAAAAAAAAAAATAAAACAAATAAATGAACAGTACAGAACACGACGCTAAACACACAGTTAAAATGTTAAAAACAGGCTAACGCCTGCATTGGTGTGAGTGTGTATATATATTTTTTTCTATGTGTGTGTCTCAAGGCAAGTGGCTAAGCTTAAGCGTCCTTCAACGTTCATCTCAGGCCTCGCTTTATGCATTGCTTGCCTCAATTTCCGTTTCCTTTGCGCGCCAAGTTTTTGTCATGTTTCGCTGTGTGCGCGCGCTTTGCTCTATGTATGTGTGTGTGTGTGTGTGTGTTGTTTGTTGCGCCATATTTAGTTAATTTTTTAGCTGCGTAATTGTAATTAAACGCTAATGTGCACACACCATACATGCATAGCTATAGCAACAGAGCTACACACCAATGCACTTTGCTAACAGCAATACAACAATTACATGTGTAGTTGTAGCAGAACTTATTTTTGGTTTTGTTGGCAAGGTTTTATACACATGGTTCTTAGCTGTTGTTGTTGTTGTTGTTGTTGTTGTTGTTGTTGGTGTTTTTGTTGTTGTTGTTGTTGTTGTTGTTGTTGTTGTTGTTGTTGTTGTTGTTGTTGTTGTTTTTGTTGTTGTTGTTATTCATTTAATGTGCACTTTTGCCTGTACATGTGTTTGGTTTTTTTGTTTGCTTTCATTTTTGTTGTCTTTCTTATGACAGTTCTTAAAGAGCAGCACAATTTTATGTTCAAGTAATGCGACAACATGGCGGCACTCTTAAAGAGAGCCATGAAAATGTCACTTTATAACAAACGAGCAGCTATTTAATTAAATAAACAAGCGATAATCCAGTCTAGCGTACCAAAACATAACAGACATAACATCAGATACTGTGTAGATGAAACAAAACTAAATTTAGACGTATATCGACACACAATGGCACGTTTTGAGCAAAATGGTGGTGAGAATGACTTATGGGGTGAGTCTGTTTAGCAAAATTGATATTTGAATTGCATAAAAAAAAGCTTGACGCTAAAAAAAGTGAAAATTTTTAACTCACTTGGATAAAGAGTTTGATCTACTCGGAATCATTCAACAGCTACCCAATAAACCAAACGAATTTGCCTCGAATTCGAGATAAATCTGAGATCTCGGACATTTATTTCGAAAACAAAGTTCGAAAATGTTTTGCTAATGAACCCAAAGGCGGGAGAAATGCACATTTCATTCTCGAAGCGAGATTTTTTATCATAATCGAATCACTACCGAAGCGAGAATTTCAACATTAGCAAATTGTTTTCGAATAATTTTGGCAATTTTTTTTTTAAATTAATTTTTTTTAATATATTCGTGTCTTACGCAAATCGATTATTATGATAAAAGATTATAAGATTATTAAAGTTATAAAAAAGAAAAAAAAATATATACATGTTACGTATTCGTACCCACGTCCCCAAGATGCCAGTCTGCTACGTTATCCACTAGCCTATCGCAGTTGTTGTTTTGAAGCGGCGTAATTTGCTTGATTATGAAAACAAACGTTTGAGGAAGTGTGTTCGACTCCTAGCTCAGACAAAAAAAACTTATCAGTTTTTATACCCTAAACCTGAAAGGTCAGGGTATATTAACTTTGTGCAAACGTTTGTAACGCATAGAACGAAGCGAGTCCGGTATAGAAAAGTATATATATTCTTGATCAGCGTCACCACGTGAGTCGAGCTATCTATGTCCGTCCGTCCGTCCGTCCGTCTGTGTGTTGTCCGTATACACAGGATAAGAAGAAGGAGTTGAGATAATTGGATGAAACTTGATACACATAGTCACATGTACCCAAGGATCTGCATTATTGAATATTTTTGGAATTCGCCTACGGACACGCCTACCTCCCATACAACGCAAAAATTTAAAACTGCATAACTCAGCTCATAATAAGTCTACAACAATAAAATTTGATATGTGTGTGTTTTATATCAACACAAAGATATCTTTGAAAAATGGACGTCATCCGCTCACGGACACGCCCACTTCCGATACAACCCAAAAATTGAAAACGCAATAAATAAGCCTCTGTTTAACCTAAAGAGCTAAAATTTGGCACGTATGTTTTTTATAACAAAAAAAAGATGGTTTTGAAAAATGGACATCGTTCGCCCACGGACACGCCTACTTCCCATACAACGCGAAAATTGAAAACTGCATAGCTCAGCTCATAATTAGCCTACAACAATAAAATTTGATATGTATGTGTTTCATACCAACACAAATATGTCTTCGGAAAATGGACGTCATCCAATCACGGACACGCCTACCTCCCATACAACCCAAAAATTGAAAACGCAATAAATAAGCATCTGTTTAACCTACAGAGCTAAAATTTGGCACGTATGTTTTTTATGACAAGACAAAGATGGTTTGGAAAAATGGACTTCATCCGCCCACGGACACGCCCATTTACAATAATTTTTTTTTTTTTTTGTGAAAAGTGGGTTTAGGGTATTTCATAGTCGGCTTAGACCGACTTTAGACTTTCTTTACTTGTTTTTTTTTTTGCTTTTGGTGTTTTTTTCTCTATTTTTTAAAAAATCTGAAAGGATCACGAATTTAAAACAAAAAAATCAATGTTGCGATCATTAATTGCAGATATATAAAAATTTATTTTATTTTACGAGATTGCGGACTCGTTTCGAATTCGAATCGAAGACGAGATATCTAATCCGAGTTCTCGGTTTCATTACTAATTCGAAACTAAACAGAGTCCGCTATGTGGTTTATTGGGTAGTCAAAACTTTGTGGTTTTTAAAGCTATCCTTAAACTTTGGTTTAAAAAACACAACATGTTTATGTTATAATATTTGTGAAAAATTTGGAAAAAAAAGGAAACATTTTCGATAGTATCGTAAGTACACTCAGAAAAAAGTGTCTCGGAATATGATAAAAAAGGCATCATATTTAGAGAAAAATCCTATAGATTTTGCTCCAGAAAATGCTATTCTCTAATTGCGATACTAAAAATTCTCTAAAAATGATAAAAAGCTACCATGAAATAGAAAAATATATCATTTTTAGAGAAAAATAGTTTTTTTTTTGAGAAAATATTTGTTTTTATTGAAGAAAATACTTCTCATAGTGAATTTTTTTATTCAAATATAAGAAAAGTTTTTCATTTTCAATAAAATTTCTCTATAAATGAGAAATTTTTTGTGCGAGAAAAATACTTATCATTATTAGAGACATTGAAATGTTTTCATTTCCTAGAAGTAAAGAAATATTTCTACGAAAATGTGAAAATTTATTCTAATTGAAGAAAATTTTATTTGAAAAAGAGAAAATTGCTATTATCAAAAATAGAGAAATTTTTTACCGGAGCAAGGTATGTGTTTTTTCTCAGTGTATAGACATAGAATTCCGTTTAAGTTGTAACCTCTTCTTCTTTGTCTCTTTGGTCCGATTGTTTTGTTCATTTTGCACGTATCTTTATTGAACTTCCGAAAATTAACAAATAAATAAATAACACTCAATTATGAACTACTGATCGAGGCCAAAACAAAGAAAAAGTTAAAAAGTAAGTATGATTAAATGAGCAAGCAAAAAGAAACAAGCAAATTTTCAAATTTTTTCGATCATTTTGTTAAGTTTGATAGGTTGAGTTCATTGACTTAGTTGAAAAGAAGGCGAAACAAATGCACTTTCCATCGGTGCCACTTTCGTCTCTGCCCGATATATAGTTTGCGAGCTACAGCAGTTAAGCTACTTATTTCAAATTAAAATTAAGACCCCAATTTTTAAAAAATGGGCACATGTCCTTTCCTCTCGTCTTTGTCCGATATTTAGTTTGCAAGCTACATTTTCGTCTCTGTTCGATGTATAGTTTGCAAACTAAGCTGGCTAGTGCTAGTGGAATCCAAATTAATTTGCATTAAAACAAAAATAAAAATTTTACGCCATCTATTGGGTAAAAGCATAAAACGAAATATAATCCAACTCGTTTTTTTTTCATAAGAGTTAAATCTAACGGGATCACAGACCCATTTCGTTAAATTAGACAGTTTGAGTTCATTGACTGAGTTGAAAAGAGGTTCATGACCTCTGGTCTCAAAAAAGTATACTAGAACAATAGTCCATACATAAACCCAATGCTTGCAATGCTGCTAAAGCAAACCAATCAGTTCGTATAAAACAAAAACAATACAAGTAAAAGCAACGAAACAAAAACAAAGAAAGCAGCAGGCACATTATAAGCAGCTAATGATTGAATTTTTTATATAAAAAAATGAATTTTTCTTTTTTTATTTTATTTTTTTGTGACTTTAATATAAAAGTGACAAAATTCAAAATTAGATATTCATTCAGCGCAGTGTATATGTGATATTTTGGCATACATAATATCTTTGAACGATTAATATTAAAGGTTATAGGTATACCCTAAAGTATTCGTCAAAAAAGTTTCATGGCTATGAAAAAATCTATTAAAACGACCCCATACTAAGCGCGCTGTAAAACGTTCAAATCAAAATATTACATTGACCCTGAATATCTCACAGAATAAAAATGCCAGAAAAATAAAAAATATCTCAATAAAAAGCTTGTTTTATTTTCTATCAAAGTTCGTGTGACAGGAAAATAGGGGATTTAATAATCGGCAAATAGGGATTTGAAGGCCGGAAATATGCAATGCGACTTTTTATGAGACTTCTTTATAATATTTTTTTTTACAGTTAATAATGCAACAGTTTTTTCATTCTTTAAACTTTTTACTTTCAAAATTTGTTTTTAGAAATTGTTTCATTTAAATATCATTCTATATTAAAAGGAATAAATGCGAAATAAGTTTATTGTTAATTAATTATAATTCTGATCAATGACTTAAACTCACTGTCCATCAATTTCTTAATTTCAAGTAGATTTCGAGAGATTAAATCATTAAAGTCACTCATTGAAGCTTAACGGAAATTGCAAAATTTTTGGCGTGAAAATCTCGAAAATAATAGTTGCTGTCTTACAGTCAAGTATTGGCCAGCCATTAGCCTTTAGCCATTGCAATAGCCGCAAACCGCTTTTTGCCAAATATTTCCGCCAATAACAAAAACAGTGCTAATGACAGAAAATAAGCGTTTCTCTCTCAATATAAGCCAAATCAATGAAACCAAATAAAACCAATACCAATACCAAGTACCAGTGCCGGCATACAATAACGCACACTTTTGTAAATACAAAGTTGCAGGGCAAAAAGAGAAATAACAGAATGTATTAACCAAAATGGTGAACGCAATTTATTCCGAATTAGCGCAGCTGCAGGTTGCGAATTCGACAAGTTGTCATTGGAAAATGTGTCATTTGAGTTTGCGGTTTTGTGTGGCTGCGGGTGAGAAGTGTGTGTGTGAAGCAACGTGTTGGCTGCCTTTTTCAAGCTAAATAGTACTTACTTTGATTTAAGCATGTAAAGGCAAACAAAATTGGGCAAAGTTTATTTAAGTTATTTCTATTTTTTATTCGAGTTGATTGATTAAATTATAAGCTTATTTTGAGTAAAATTTTGTAAATATTTAAATGAAGTGTTTAAAGTAAAAACATGATAACGAAGGTTAAGCTCACTAAAGTGCTAAGTGAAAAATTTTAAATGTACAGGAACGTCGAATTTGGTTTTAAATTTCAATACAAAACATAAATTTTAACTGTGTACTGGCACGCATTCACTGTCTATGAATTTTCAATAAATTAACATAGGTAGATATTATAATGATGGATTGAAAAATGCAGTAAACCTATTTTCGTCAAAAGGTCACTCATCATTTAAGTGCGCTTAAGCATCGATAAGTAAGATGACACTACCAACACCTACTGAAAAATTGCTAAATAAATTTTGTTCGCAATCGCAAAAACTTTACTGTATTCAGACATTTTTTGTTCAAAACCAAATACTTTACAAAACTTTGAAGGTGATAATTTGAATTTTTCAACAAGTCACATATCGTGTTCTTGCAATAAGTCCTTCAATTTTATTATTTTTGCTTAGTACTATGTTCTACTCAAATGAATATTCTATGCTCACTTGACTGCTCTTTCGTTTGTTGTATGACAATTTTTTTGGTTGTTGTTGTAGTTGTTGCTGTTGCAGCTGCTTGCTGTAAGCACACAACAAGTGCTCAACCAATTAAATGCAAAAATTTAATTAACACTCCTTAGATAGCATAATTTATGTATGACTACGATTATCTGTGCAATTCTGAAGTTTTGCACTTTAATTTAATATATGTTTGTGTAGATAATTATGTAACGTATGGATATGTATACACTTCTGACTACATCTGAATGTTCAAAAGAGCATAACATTTTTGAAAGCATATGCATATTTGTTCATTTTTAAATATCAATTAATCCATTTCGTCTGTCTTAAACCTTTTACAGGGTGTGATGTTGAAGAATTAAGTACTGAAGAGCTTACTTAAAATAAGTCATTCTTAAAAAATTCGAAATAATTTAGTCTTATTTTATAAGCACTTCTTCACGAGTACATACAAAAAAAAACGACAATTCTTTTTAACTTTTTTTCGTCTGTTGGCTTTATTTAGAAAAAAAACTTAATGAAATTTGATGTTAAGCTTTTATCTCAAAAATTAAAGAAGTTAGAAAATGTGTTAAATTTAGTGAAAACCACGCCTACATCTTATATGAAAAGACTTTAGCATAACCATAAAATCACTTTAAAGTCCACAACAAATTCATTTCAGGTCATATAATACTTGAAATATTTTTAACACGTACCCTGAATTTGAAATTTGGAAAACCTTAGGAAACCGTCCCTACTTCCCATACAAAATGACGTCATCAAAACAGAAAATATCTTTACAATTTATAAGAAATCAATTAACTAACATTAAATAATACACATAAGCTTAAATTTGTGCACTGAACTAAAAAAGTACACAATAATTATGCATTTTTACTTAATCACCATGAACCGTATTTATAAAATTTGATCCAGTAGACGAATTGGTTAATAGATATATATGATTTACATCGAGCTATTGCAGCTCTGCTATCTGCAACTTCTTGTGATGCCACTTCTGCCGTAGCTTTTCGTTTAAAGCATTTTAATTGTTTTAGTTTTTTTTCAGAAAACATAGAATATTTTCGAGGTTTAGACTAAAAAGATGTCCTAGTATAAATAATTCACTACCGATATTTCTCTTGCCTACATAAAGAAGAGCTGGACATTCAGTGAGTACATGTCTGGAGGTTTCTTCATCCTCAAGGCATAGTTTACATAGTGATTCAGTTCAAAGATGAATGTTTCGGAGATGAGATGATCCAGTAACCAATTACGTTAGTCTAATGAACGATTCATTACAGCAATGTACAAAATACAGGGAAAAAAATGGGTACATGAATATCTCATAGTGTGAGAAGTTCATAAAGTGTGTGCACAAGATACGTGAATCAATAAAAAAATGTCCCAAATCAAATGAAGAATTACATGGGGCAACTTGAACACTTCATAAATTTTGCGAATGAAATCCATGTACGAATACGAGAAGAACAAGAATATTTAATGACATAAGTGACAAAAATGCATGAATCTCTTGTACATAAACAAGGGAAACGTGAACAACTTTACGAGTTTAATGACCCAGATTCATATAATCCATGTATAAACACAAGGGCAGGAAGAATAGTTCATAAAATCGCAGTCAAAAATGTATGAAACTTATGTTCCTCCACAATGGAAGCGTGAACTACTTTCTGTTTTTAGTGATTAAGATTCGTACATACTATGTACGTAAGGATGCGTTGATCTTCACACAAATAAGCTGATAAACTGGAATAAAATAGTCCTTGGATCATTTAAATTGCCAAATTGTCTCCCAAGGACAGGGGCGATCATAATATGAAAACGTGTCTGACTGCCTCAACTTGGTGTCTCTTCCTCGAGATGTCTCCTATGAGTAGAGAGCCTCTTTGGCCTTTAAGAAAAAATTTGCGTTGATTTTGAAACCCAGCACATAAAAAACATTTCAACGAAACGTATGAAAATAAATAAAAGTAGGATCCCCAAATCTGATGACTACTACCGCAAACGTATGTCCGGACACCTGGAATGTACGCACCCTAAATTGGAATGGTGCTTTTATCCAACTGATTGATACCTTAGATAGGTTTAAGGCTGATATCACTGCAATCCAAGAAATGCAATGGAGGGGGTAGGGTTACTTACGGCAAGCATCCTGTGATATTTATTGTGACATTCGGAAAAGCAATACTTTGGATGCGGATTTTTAGTTGACAAGAGAATACGGCATCATGTCCTGCGATGCACTCCTCTGAACGAACGACTTGCCATGATCCGCTTCAAAGCTAAATTTTTTAGTATTAGCCTTATAAGTGTGCACGCTGCGACAGAAGTTAAAGATGACTAGACCAAAGAAAGTTTTAACGAGCGCCTTGCAGATGCATACGAGCGCTGCCACCGTCATGACACAAAAAGATGGCGCCAGGGTGAGCAAGGAAAACATATTTGGTCCAACAGTCGGAAAGTTCAGCCTCCACAACAACACAGCCGCTAATAGAATTAAGGGTGATTTACTTTGCCGCGGAACAAAACATGGTCAACATAACATTAGATTCAAGCATCTCAAAATTTATGAGGGTACCTGCTTGTCCTGTGATCAAAAACACCTGATTGACCACGTTTTGATTGTCGGAAGGCACTCTTTCTGTGTAATAGACGTATGCATGATCCATCCGCGGTACCAATATAAGCTCGGATCATTATCTTATCGTAGGCTAGATCCGCATGAGTCTATGCGCAGCTAAGAATGCTCGCAATCCTACACAAAGAAAGCTAGGCGTCGACAAGCTGCAGTCAAAACGGACAACCGAAGCGTTCGCTAATCGAATCTCACTCCTGCTTTCCTGCTGAAAGCACACTTTGATTGACAATATATGCGCTTTATGGCCGCACGTATGCCACTCTATTTATAGCACTGCTGAAGGGGTGATAGTTCATCACTGCCTTTGCCGAAAATAGTGGCTCGATCAGGAGTTTCGCAACGCCACTGCCCTGTAGTCGGTTGTAATGCGTGCTGCTATGGAACGATATCGAGAGCAGAGGATTAGAAAGAGATGCCTTATCATGAGAAAAAAACGAGAGGCAGAAATGCGTGAGTGCGAGAAAATTAAGATGCATAGCGAAAAGAATCACACTCGCAAATTTTTCGAAAAAATTAGACGCCTAACCGATGATTTTAAGACTGGGGCCTCTTCCTGTGAGGCTAAATATGGGAATCTAGTGGCAGATATCAAGAGTACACTGATAATATGGAGGAAAAATCTTTTCTAGTCTTCTAAATGGCGACGCTGACCACAGTCCCATCAATAGAGATGATATCTCGGAAAACCCAATAATGGGTTTCCGAGACCCAGCGTTGAAGTTCCGCTGCCCGACTTTAACGAGGTCATAACAGCTATAGATTGGCTAAAAAACAACAAAGCCGCAGAAGCCGATAGAGCCTGCTGGCTAAGCTGTTTAGGCACGGGGCGAAAAAAAACACAAAAAAACACAAAAAAAAAAAAAAAAACAAATTGGCCATTTCAGCCCTTGAAAGGACTTTGACCGAGCTTCTTATGATCAATTGTGTTGTGTGTGTTATTAAATGTTTGCACACAATTGACCGAGAACTGGACCTACATGTTTTATGCCGACTCCGAACGGCTAAAGTTCATGTTCTCAAGAAGCTTTACATGGCATTATTTACTCTCTGAGGTTTGCCATTGTCTGCAGAGAGGTGGTGACCGATCAGACAAATTTTTTATTGAAAAAACTTTTCGCCGCGGCTGGGGAAGCACGGGGCGAAGCTCTGTTTAAATGCAGTAACGAACTTCTAAGCACAATATGATTGAAAGAATGCATTTGAAACGATAGGAGTCTGGGTGTGCTATACGCAGTCCTCAAGAAAGGTGATCCCATAATTTGCGCCAACAGCCGCAGGATAAGCTTTCTTAATATGGCATATAAGGTCATATCGAGCGTATATGTAAAAGACAAAAGCATTGTGAGCCAACTAATTGGACTTTATCGGTGTGGCTACAGACCTGGAAAGTCCACCATAGACCGGATATTTATGCAACGACAAATCTTGGAGAAGATCCTAGAGTAACAAATCAACACGCACCATCTTGTTGTCGAACACAAAGTCGCCTTTGACAGCCCAATTAACAACACCAGCTCATTTTTAAATCTTTTAATGAAGAAGATCAGAAGATTGTATGATCCCATACAAAATTGGTACAAAAATAGAAGGAGTGCTCCTATGATAATGAAATTTTTTGTACTAAGTTAGTTTAAGCTAATTAAGAAAAATTGTAAAAATGCTTGAAATTGGTCAGTTTCAAGGGGTACCTCCCTTGGACCTATACTCTATATTAATTTTCTACATCATTTTGTGTGGGAGGTACATATAAAAGTTTGCGAATCTTAATAAAACTTGGTCGAAAGGCTAGACAATTCAAGAAATAGATATGCACTGAAAATGGCAGAAATTGATAAGACCTTAGAGGTAGTTCCCTCGGAACTATATTTTATATGTACATCATTTTATATGGGAGGCACATCTTTTACTAATTTGTATTAATTAAAAAAAATCCTCTTTAAGGCACATTTTATTTTATTTACAATAGAAAAATAAAATTGGTAACTTATTTTTTATAAACAAAATGTGAAATAAAAGAGTAAAAAATTCATGTGTGCATGTGTACAAAAATAAAGAAAACATCATATGGCTTCCGAATTTCCACGCCATTGACTTCTTCATCAGAATCACTACAAACAATATTAGAATCATCAACTAATACAGGCCGTCCCGCAACTGAGTGCAACTATTTACGAAGGTGAAGGGTAATGTCGAGTTGAGCAAAAAATCGTATAAGAGGTGGTGGTCTATTTTCAAATTCTTAGGAGCTACAGGGTTAATTAATACTTATGAGCATAATTTTTTTAGAATAGTCAACTTTTTAATTTTTAGAAATATGTTTATGTTTTAAGTGTCATTGAAAAGAAAATTAAATAAATTACAAGATTTACTACGAAAAATATTTAATTTATTACTTGAAATTCTGAGAAAGTTGGACTCAAAATTGAAATTTAGTTGTTTATATTAGGTGGAGGCCTTTACAATGAGCTCCTAATATAAGTTGTCTGTGAGTTAGTTAGTTTGTGCTAGAAACAATAATTTGAATCAAAATCGTGATATACTAACTAACCCTGTAGCTCCTAAAAATGTGTAAATAGACCCCCACTCCATACGATTTTTTGCTCAACTCCACATTTCCTTTCACCTCCGTAAATAGTTGCACTCAGTTCTGGGACACTCTGTATAATAAACTGCTCAATTTCTTCATCAATATTTACATTTAATTTTGATTTGATCGTCCTTTTGGAGGCTAAGATGGGATCAGGTGTTAACAACAATATTTTCATTAAATTCGTTTTAAACTTAATCCTCGAGGCCATTCTATTTGCTCCTTATCAGAAAAGCTTATACTTTAATAAAAATCCGTTTTTTATATTCCTAGAAGTATGCACTAGTTTTTATTATTATTTTTAATTGTGTTTTTATAATAAACTAGCTGAAATACCATGTGTTACTAAAACTCTTTTTTTACTAAGTAGTAAAAAATTAAGGTAGTCAAAATAATATACTTCAGATAAAATTACAAACAAATTTCGACAAAATCAAAGCATAATTTTTCGCAATTTTCTTTTCAACTTTGCTAAATTTTGAATATTTTTCATACAAAATTGACTATTTTTCGCAAAAAGTCACTTCTTTAAACTTCTATAACTTTCTCATTTATGAAAAGGGGCAGATAATATTTTGTTATTCAAAGGCTTTTACTTCAAATACAATTACAAAAAAAATTTCGGTAAAATCCAAGAATCTTTTTTGTTATCAAAACTCCTATTTACGTACCATTTCGATGCATTGTGTGCCGTTTTGAAACGCAGTGCACAATATTCTACAAGAGTGGTATGATGCTGGTGGATGCTGTGATGCAAATAAACAGTCCCAACGTCTCTTTTAAGGTTGTATAACCCTTTGCTTAACTGGGCTCTAGTCCACTTCTCCAATGTTATCAGCATTGACATTAAGCGGAGAATAAATCTTGCCAACAGGTATGACTTTGGGATCATTAGGCAATTGAGATGCAGAGCTCTCTCGATGTACAAAACTCACGCTCT
Organism: Tetanocera ferruginea; assembly: GCA_958299015.1. Classification (NCBI taxonomy): domain Eukaryota; kingdom Metazoa; phylum Arthropoda; class Insecta; order Diptera; family Sciomyzidae; genus Tetanocera; species Tetanocera ferruginea. The sequence goes on along the minus strand of OY282642.1, from coordinate 28,375,998 downwards.
ATAAGTCAATAATCATGCCCGTCTTACTGTACGTATCACTAACCGTAACGTTGAGCAGCACTGATGAAAGGACTTTGGGTGCGTTTGAGAGGAAAATCATTCGCAAGATCTATGGTCTAATCTGTGTCAATGGAAAGACCATCGTCTATAAAAAGACCAAGTATTGCATAACTTGACAATACATGGGACTTTAAACAAGCGCACGACAAAAGAAACTGGCAAAACTTCCAAGATAAGGCCAAAACGGTTGCAAGAGCCAGCTAAGTAAGTAAGTAACTTTATTGAAATTCATGTGTTTGTTGAGTTTTGTTTTAACAAGTAGTAAAATCATCGAAAGCTTTAACACGCTAAATGTCTCCCCAGTGTATGTCTTCTTGAGTTATCTAGTTAATAATTATTTTATAAGATAATTATAATATTTTTGTAACTTCTAAAGTATAGAACTTATGAAGTCGTGTTGATGAAGCGTGGAAATGATGGTAATAAAGAGAAAAATGAAATATGACACATGAAATAATAATTTTTTTTGAAATGGTATGACTTGTAAATTCTTAAAAAAAAATACTGTGTTAGTCAAGGTAAATAAACATATGTATACGGTTTGTTTATAACGGGCTGGTGAGAAGTTTTTTAAAGTGGGTAGACTGCAGAACACACCAAAGCCCACTGCTGATCTTATATACCTACCAAGGAAACAACTTGTCGTGTTTTAGTTTGTTCTCAACAGAAATTTTTTATTTTAACAAACTTTAATTTCATGAATTAATTATATATCTATAATTAAAGCTAGATATATAATTCTTAAAAAATAGGTTATATATTTTTAAGAATCATACCACAATCAAATAAAATAAAAATTGCCACAACTTATTTCTATTTGAGTAACGTTTACTAGTTGTACACCTTTGGTGGAGTTCTTCTGCATTTAAGCTGTTGCAGTGGCTTTGAATATCCCAGAGCGAAAAAAGAGTACCAACAGAAAAATCAGTTTTATAGTTTTATTCATGACACTCGCGCAACTGCAGTGCAGATCAACTAAATACTAGTACACATCATCCTGTACGCTTCAAGCTCTACTTCGACAACTTTGTGCTGTTTATGCAGGATTGCCTGTCCTGGCATGCTATGGCACATGCATACTGCATGTCCTGCGGCTGTTGCAGTAGCGTTATTTGCATTTAATTGTAAAATGAAATATTCAGATCAAAGTAAAGAAAAAAAAAAAAACAACAATAAAACTTTGTTGTACATACTTCAGTTTTTGGAATCTATTTTGCAGTTGCAGCAATTTGCACCTGACCTGCAGCAATTGTTGTTGTTCTTTTTAGTGATTTAGTGTGGTTGTTGTGCTAGAATAACTACAAAAATTAGATGACAATGCTATCAGCAACAACAACAACAACAACAACAACAACAACAACAACAACAACATTGGCAACAACAACAACACGAACGAAAACGATGACTAACAACTAAATAAATGCGTGTCCTGAAGTGCACAGTCCTTAAGTAATGTGTGTGCAGAGCGCTATATGGGAGATCGTTGGATCTGAACGTTGCGTGTGTGAGTGTTTGTTTAAACTTACGTATTTGTGTATGAAATTAAAATATAAATCAAGCAAGTCAGCTACACACACACACACACACACACGCATATAAACATGAAAACTTAGAAATGCCACACAAATACAAACACAATCAAAATTTGCGCATGTCGTAGTGAAAATATTTGTATTAAATAGATATGAGTTGCTGTTGTTGCTGCTGTTGCTGTTGTTGCTGTTAGTTGTTAGCATTGTTGCTGACGGTGATGTTGCGCAATAATAACAACAACTAACAAACCAACCAGGCAACAACAACAACAACAACAACTGCAACTACAACAAAAATAATGACAACAAATAAAATTTATATTTTGGCAAAACATTCGTTATGCGAACTTTTGCGGTGTACCGAATGTTAAATGCCAGTTTCCTTGTAATAACAAGTGGAATTACACATATACAAACAACCACACACACACACACACACACATGCATACAATCTATGCTTGCATGTATGTGCTTGTAGCTGGCATAAATAAATAAAAAAAAAAAAAATCCATTTATATGCAATATTATTCAAAATTTTATTGCCGTTGTTGCAATTTTGTCGACAGTTTTTAATAAAAATTTTCAACATTTATACCAACAGAGGTGACAAAAAACTTCAAGTTCAAAGTTCAGGCACAAACAATATGATGCTGTGCTATACTGTGCTCTGCTTTGCTAACATTTTAAAGCCTTAATATATGCAAAGCTTTTTGGTCAGTTTTTAATAAAATTTCCGTTCGAAATGTTGCAGCAACAACTAAGTTTATTGCAGCAAATTGCAAATCACACACACACACACACACACACACACACACACATACACAGCAATCATAAATGGCGTATTTATGCAATCTACAGTCTAATGAAAGGACAACGAGTACTAAGCTGAGCTGAGCTGAGCGCTGAGTGCACAAGGATAATAATATGCTCGGGCAATTCTGGTAAAATCGAAATTTCAAATTTACTCAAATCTAATTTTAATTGTTGGTGGCAAAGCATAAACAGCGAACAAAGCTGAGAAATTATCTATGTATTTAAGTGTGCGTGTGTTGGTATGCAATCACAGGATTTTGCAAATGTTTGCCAACCATTTCCCCTTCGCTACTCACACCAACCGATACCAACAGCGCTAGGCATTAGTCGCATATTTGCAAAACGTTGGGAGAATTGATATCAATTAATTTATGAATTCATTGAAATTGCTTGATATAGATACAGCAACAGGCGTTGCCACTACTAAAAGAGGCGTGGCAAAAGTATTCAACACTAATTGAATTACGTTCATGAAACGCAGATACAAACTGAGTAAATGTAATTAAGCGTACATTTAAAGCAGACCCTTGATTGTAGGGATTTTCTGGCTCTCTCTCAAATGATATTTTTTAAGTATAAAAAATTGAAAACTTATAACTACAGTGCGTATTTTTATGCAAAACTGTAAAAATTATTGTTAAAAAAAAGTACATAAATTTCTTAAGAAACTGCTGCTACCCAATAGTATTCTTTTTTTAAACTTATAGTACCTTAATTAAATTAAATATAAAAAAACAGAAAAATTGTCAGCGAAAGCCTGGTACTGGCAAGCTTCTTAAATGCTACCAACGCTATAAACAATGCTCTCTATTTTGTGTTGTTCTAAAAAGTATGAAAAACTTTTACAAAATAAGAAAACAAAAGTGCCAAACTTTAGGCAGGCAACTATTTTTGGCGCATATTAAGTTAAGAAACGCACGCAAAGCGGCGTTAAAACGCCAGTTTCACCCAAATAACCAAGCAGCCAGCCTCTTCACATTTTTTTTTTTTTGTCCTATTTTATTTCTTCTCATTTTGTGTAAAAATACAAAAATGGACCAGAAGTTTACTTTTTCTACATAGTTTTTCGCTTTGTTAAAAGTTTTTCCGCTTCTATTCGCTGCTCTTTTCGTTTCTTTCAAACACCGGCAACATTTGTAAAAGTTGCTCAAATTAATCGCTAGCAAAAGCAATAAAGCAAGCAACAATAACAAGCAAACAAAAAAAAAAAAAATAAATAAAAAACGAGTAAGCAGTGAAAAAAAAAAATGTATTCAATACTTTGCACAGTTAGTTTAGTTAAGTAAGGAAAATTACAAAAAAAAAAAAATTGTATTTGGTAGTAGATTTTTGCTATTAGTATGTTGGTAGTTTTTGGTTTTTTTTTCGTCAGTGGGAATGTTTATTTGTCTGCATGTGTTGTAAGTTGCGCTTAATTTAAAAGTTTTAAATTGTGTTTCTTGGTGAGAATGTGAGTGTTTGTGTCAGTGTGCGTGCATTTGCTTTACGATATTTCGTTATACTGTGGAATGCGCTCGATGTGACTGCTTTTTTAAATGTTTGTTAAGATAATGTTAAATCTCATCAAAAAATATAAGAATTGACATGTTAGACTTTGAGTTCAGAACATTGTTTTTATTTTCTGTTCCGATGGCCCAATATTGAAAATTTTCTAAGCACTAGAGTGTTGGAGCAAAACGGGTATTGGATTGAGACATCAGGCTCCAGAGACTACAGGTTTTTTGTGGTTTTTTTTTGTGGTCCGTTGGTTCCAATTTGAGGGGGTGACCGTGGCGTGCAGGTTAAGTGTGTGGCTTAGCACGCTCGGAGCCAAAATTCAATCCCAAGTCACAGCAAAAAGTTTTTTCAATTAAAAAATTTTTCAGATCGGTCACCACCTCTCTGCAGACAATGGCAAACCTCAGAGAGTAAATAATGCCATGTAAAGCTTCTTAAGAACATGAACTTTAGCCGTTCGGAGTCGGCATAAAACGTGTAGGTCCAGTTCTCGCTTAATTGTGTGGAAACATTTAATAACACACACAACACAATTGATCATTGGAAGCCCGGTCAAAGTCCTTTCAAGGGCTGAAATGGCCAATTTGTTTTTTTTTTTGGTTCCAATTTGGTTTTTCCTGCTTAACTTTTGGTTGATGGAATAAAACAGACATCGAATTCGAATTCAGCGCACCAAAACACATAAGAATTGAGATTTCAAACCTTTGGCTTAGAAAATTGAATTTTTTGACCTAGAATTTGACGAAATAAATTTCTTCATAGCCATGAAACTTTTTTGACGAATACTTTAGGGTATAAAGCCTTTAATACTCATCATTCAAAGATAATATAAATACTTAAATATCAGATATATTCTGCGCTGAATGATATCTAATTTTTGATTTTGTCACTATTATATCAGAGTCAAAAAATAGTAAAATATAAAAAGAAAAATGCATTTGTTTATATAAGAAAATCAATCATCAGCTGCTTTTTTGTTTTTGTTTCGTTGTTTTTGCTTGTATTGTTTTTGTTTTATACGAACTGATTCGCAGGCTTCTTCATTGGGTTCTTGTATGTGCTACTTCTTTATTGGGTTCTTCTATGTACTACTCAGAAATGAGTGCTCTTTTTTAACACAAGATGTCAAAATGGCAAAATCTTTTAAAATTTCATACACTCAGAAAAATATCAACTGTTATATAAACAGTCGGCCGCTGTTACTGTTAAACAATGCATGGGTTGAAACAACAGATTTCACTGTAAAATACCATCCAACAAATGAAACTTTCAAATCAACAGCCGGTTGACTGTTGGTCTATAGAACACGAAACCCATATAAAAACGTGATTTTTGAAATTTACCCTATATTTTAGAAGTTCATGTTAAGTGTGCTGACATGTGCGTCAAGTACACAACTGTTCTTGGTTCAAATATGGGGAAGACCAAAATTTTTTTTTTTTAAAAATTTTTTCAAAATTGCAAGCAAACTTATTTTGAACCAAACTGTTAATAAAAAAGAATTAGAGTTTCTATTATTATTAGTAAGTGTTAAAATTTTTGATACTTACACAGATAGGGTTCGAACCCAAGTCCCCCGCATGAAAGTCTAGCACACTTCCACTGACCCATTGGCAACGATAATATAAGTATAGCAAAACACATTTAAAAATGATTGCTAAGAGAAGACAGACATTTCAACTAAAATACAAAAATATTTCAACAGATGATTCTAACAACACTAAAATACTTTGAAACGTTCATTCAAAAAAGAAAATTATGTACTTTAAGGAGGGATATAACAGTCGCGGCCGAGAAAACAGAACTTTTTTAAAAAATTCATAACTCTGTAAAAAAACATTTTTTTTATTGTAGAGAATTGAAAAAATTACAAGAATACAAAATTCCGTAAAAATTGTTTTTCACGCCAACATTGTTTTATAGAGCTCCAACCTGGCGGCAGAGAAAAAAACGGGGCCTCGTGGTTGCAGCGCTGGGAGTCGCAAAAATTGTCCGCTCTTGAAAAAAATGATTTGTTTTTAAATCTTGACAAAATTGGACAAAATTAAATCTTGACAGAAGCTTTTTTAACAAATTTTGTTTTTACTATTTGGTGATGTTACAAATCTGAGAATGAGTTTTTTCGAAAAAATATATTGACTTAAAAAATTCATAAAAAATAAAAAAAAAATTTAAAAAAGTTCGTGTTTTACTTGATAGTGTATCAAGTTTAAAAAAAAAAATTTCGTCAAAAAATGAACCCGCTAGTGCCGCAACCAGTACGAAAAACATGGTTTTGAGACAAACGCGTTCAAAGTTTGTGAACAAAGAAAAAATAGGCAAAAATTAAAAATGCGCTCTCACTAATCCGCCTGTAATTTTTGAACCCGTAGGAATTTTTCCATGAAATTTTTTCTTAGAATCCTAAGAATGTTTACTAAAATACAAAATTATAAAAAAAGTCGATTTGAAAAAACGGCCAATGTCATGTCCCCCCTTAACTCAAATCATTCAATCTAACAGTGTAAAAGACGTCTTTTTCTTTTTACATAAAATACATACATACCAAATTCTATCTCTGTACGTTAAACATGAGCTTATTTACTGAGTTTTAAGTTTTTGGGTTGTATGGGAGGTGGGCGTGACCTTGGGCGGATAGCATCCATTTGTGGGAGACGCCTTTGTGTTGATATAAAATACATACGTACCAAATTTTATCTCTGTACGTTAAACATGAGCTTATTTATTGAGTTTTCAATTATTGGTTATATGAGAGGTGGGCGTGTCCGTAAGCGGATGACACCCATTTGTCGAAGACATTTTTGTTTTGATATAAAATAGACATACACAACAATAACAAACAAACAAAATTGGCTATTTCAGCCCTTGAAAGGACTTTGACCGAGCTTCTTATGATCAATTGTGTTGTGTGTGTTATTAAATGTTTGCACACAATTGACCGAGAACTGAACCTACATGTTTTATGCCGACTCCGAACGGCAAAAGTTCATGTTCTCAAGAAGCTTTACATGGCATTATTTACTCTCTGAGGTTTGTCATTGTCTGCAAAGAGGTGGTGACCGATCAGAACAATTTTTTATTGAAAAAAACTTTTTGCCGCGGCTGGGGATCGAACCAGGGCTCCGAACATGCTAAGCCACACACTTAACCTGCATGCCACGGTCACCACCACAAAATACACATACCTAATTTTATTGTTGTAGGTTGATATTGAACTGTTTTATGCAGTTTTAAATTTGTGCATGTATAAGAGGTGGGCGTGTCCGTTGGCGGATTCCAAAAATATTCAATAGTGTAGATATTTTGGTCCATGTGACCATGTGTACTGAGTGCCATTCAATTATCTTAACTCCTTCTTCTTATCCTGTGTATACGGACAACACACAGACGGACAATCGGACGGACGGACTGATGGACGGACGGACATGGATAGCTCGACTCACGAGGTGACCCCAATCAAGAATATATATATTTCTGTACCGGACTCGCTTCGTTATATGCGCTACAAACGTTTGCACAAAGTTAATATACCCTGACCTTTCAGGTTTAGGGTATAATTATGCTTAATTAACATACGAAATTATTTTCGTTCAGTTCATTCATTTTATATGTTAATGAAGTTCAGTTCATTTCGTTTCGTTCGATTCATATTTTCGTTCACACGATATTGATACATATATAATTACAGTATCGATTGAAGGTAGGCACAAATTGAGCCCCTGTCCCGGCTGGGAAATCTAACCATTTAATTTTAACCCATCTGTATAGGGTATCCTCGTTTCTAAGGCGCTCTCTTTTTCTCATATGTCCCAGATAGAATGAACTTACCATAGTTTCCAACAAAGAGTAGAGAGATTTGCAGTTATAAGTCCTCTTGGGAATGAGGTTACGAATGTAGAATATTTCTGAGCATAGATGAAAGTAAATTAAAGGTATAATGCCAGTGTACAGCCAGTGCATCCCAAGTTTATTTATGAGGTTATTTTGTGGCGACCTTAACCTTGTGTGCTAAGTGTAGGGCGTGCGAGGCAATGCAATGCGACAAGCTCGAGTTCAAAAATCACCTCTGACAGAAGGTTTTCAGATGGAGAAAAAAAAGTTTGCATTTACCGCCCCTAATATGAAAGCCTAAAACTGTAATTTTTTTTTTTTAAGATAATAAAAGTTCATACAAAATCATTAAATTTTTGTGAAGGACCTATTAAATTTCATTCGTAGGAAAAAAAGTTACATCGATTCAAAATTTCAGTGAAGTTCGTCTTCGCTTTTAGACTTTAGCCTTCGGTTCATCTTCGTACCCCTTCGGAATGACTTCGCTCAACTTCGGTTTTGTTCGTAAGTATTCGATTCATTTGCGTTTGAGTTCGTTTTTCATACCAAATTTCTTTAAAATCGGTCCAGTCGTTCAGGCGTTACTGAGCCATATATATTTTATTACTTTAAACGCCCTCTATCCAAAGTTTTTATAACTTCTAAAAGTCTATCTTGTATTCCTAGGTCAGAAGAATCTTCGTACAATTTCATCAAAATCGCTTCAGTCGTTTAGCCAGAAACATATTATTACATATAAAACAATGCAACAATCAAAGCAGCAGCTAAAGGAAAAGGCACACAACCTCACACACTGTGAACAAAGCATTTTCAGTACTGAAAACAAACTATGTGCTATTCCTAAAAAATGCTTTTCGTGAAAAGTAACACAAACTTAACAAAACTACCGTCTAATCGCGATGTTATTGAGTATTAGACCACTTCCAGTGTATTCGTAGAGAATATATTTGTATTACCAACCCATAATTATTTTTTACCATAATTGTTTCTTAACGTACTTATCTACACCCTACAGTTAGATAATGCTAGTAATTATGAGCAAATAAAATATGAACAACTTTTTATGTTATTATAATTTTAAAATTTCTTGGTTTAAATTAACTTTATATGAATTGTTTTTGTAAACAATTTTTTTTACAAAAATTCAATTCCACATCAGGAAAGACCATTCTTATTTTAATATAAGCGATAAGGTTCAATAGAGGCAAAGCATATCTAAACAGAAATATAATGAATTTTTTGTTCAAAACCAGTATTTGAATTGTTTGAGAGCTATTATGTTAAGCTTCTTTCCTTGCACGGTATAAAAATGACCTCGAATTTCTTGCATCGAAAATTTGCGCATTTTTTCCGTTTACAATTGAATGCCAAAGTGAAGAGAGGGAGGTAGCGAAATTGTGTATCGGGAGGAAAAAGAAACAAGAGTATTATCGACAAAAACTTAAAAGTTTGCTTAAAACTTTGACGCCACTGGCTGCATAGCATGCAGTTGCCCAATTCAATTCATCTCTCCGTATCATACCTCACCATCCCTCACTACACCTCAACTAAATGCACCCTTTACTCTAAGTCTTTTTCGACTGGGCGCTGCCGCAAAGTCTTTCCAAAACTTTTACTACTTCGAGCAACGAAAAATTCTAGCAAATTTTCATTGCCAGCAGCAGGATATACTAGCAGCAGGATTCAACCAGACCACAGCATGTGCATAGCATAAAATATCATTTAGAACTTTGAAATACTTATTTTCGTTTGCTGGTTGCGCTGGGTTGGTTCCACATTAAGAATTTTCAACATTGCTGTCGCGCAGTCTTCGATGTTTTCTGACGCGTTTTAGTCCTTTGGTCGTTGTGCCGCAGCAAATTTCTTCAAGTGTAAATATTTTCGCTTTTAAGTGTGTGCGCGCTGTTGGAAAATGCACTACAGCAGAGTGGAGCAGGGTAAAAACTTTCAAGCTGGAATGCTTGAGGTGAAGATGGTGCTGTTGGTGGTAGAGAAGTTCATGCTCATTTTTGTTGGTTCTTCCTTGAATTGGTGTGTATAACTTAACACTGCTCAAGGGTGCCAATTATATGGTGCCGCTTAATTTCGGCTATAATTATAAATATTTGCAATGTAATTATTGGTCCTTGTGGCAGGACCAAAAGCATTAGAGCGTTAGCTTCGTTGGCGACATGTAAAGAAAGCCATGTAAAGAAAGCATAACGCGTCGTTGGCTGAGGTTGAGGGTGTCTGCAGTAGCTGACGAAGACGGTTAAGGAGACGTAATTGTATTTAATTTCAGATAATCACTTGTTCCGCGTTGCGTTCATGGCATGCCGCCTGTCAGCAGGATGAAGCAACTGGCAAAAACTTCCTTCTCGCTTATTATGTTCTTTATTGTTTTTGGCTCAAAGTTTGCATTGTCTTGCGGAACTTGTTTAATTGTAAAGAAGATTTTAAATTAAGATTGTTGAAGAAAATTGATCAAACATTTAATGAAAAACTGTACCGTTATTTTTGCCAAAACTGGGGTGTAGTAAGAACGTTCAGAAGTTCGTTAGAAGGTCAACTTCAATTTGGTTGACTGTGGAACTTCATTTATTTCAAAGCTGCTTTGCGTATGTTTTTAACTTTTAACTTTTAAGTTCAATTCAATTTAGGATCATCAGTAGATACACACATACCTATATTACTGCGTATACATGTATTCGTTAAGTATTCGAAATAAACACTAAATATTCGAAATAGTTTCCACAATAAGAATGAGCAGATATTATTCAATTCAACGCCATTTTATTCAAAACAACTATAACAGCTACAAGCAACACATAATAATTTTGTCCGTCACCAACACACTCGCACGAATGCCTGCTACAGTCCGATTTGAAATTATATGGCATGTTATTCTATTGAATTCGAAAACTCGAAATAATTCATCAATTTATATGAGGACGTCATGTATGCGCTTGTTTGATTGTGTGTGTGTGTGTGTTATACATAGTTGTAGAAATCGCCTGCAACTGTTTTTGCAACTGACACCAAAGGCGAATAATTATGACAAATAATTCAACGAAAACAAAAACAATAATATCAACAACAACAACGACAATTAAGCACATGCACCAGAGCTATGCTGGTATGCCAGCTATTTACACAAACATGCATTCATGCTTCATGTATGTATGTACGTATGCACAACAGAAATGAGAACGAACACCTACGAACGACATGTTCGAGCTGTCAAAATGTCAATGATTATTAAAATGTTCGTGTTCATAGCAAATATTTTAAAACAGCTTTAATATAAAACAACATTTACTAAAAGCTGTTTAAGTTCTTGTAGTTATTGACATGCAAAGCGCAGCGTAGTTTTTATATGTATTCCAACATGTACAAGTTGTACAATACTCGATGGCAGCAGTTAAAACACGCTAAACTGTCAATAAACAGTACAAAAATGGCATAATTATAGTCGATGATACAAGTTTTCCAGCAATGCAGGCATTATAAAAGTTAAATTTACTTTACTTTCAGTTAAAATTGTTTTTTTTTATGATCTTACTTGCTACGTGATGTTGACTTTAATAGCTAAATACAAAAGAATGCAGGGTGCAGAGAACGATCAAAATGCGATTGTTTTCACAACTAATCATCACTTTCAATTCACTTTCATGATTGCTCTTGCTAAAGCAATTGTTCGTGGATAGAGCGCGGAAGCAAACAAACATTGCATTCCGCCTCTCATGAGAAAAGCCGTTTTTAATGTTTAAGTGATCGTTCGATTTCTAAAGTAATTATCATGATAAAATGAGTTATCATAAGAAGATTTAATTTGATCATTGTATTTTTTTCGATCAAAGAATGCGAAATTGAAACACACCTGCCTAAACTAAATTGTGTTCTGCTAATCTTCTTACTTCCTTTAAGCTTTGGTCATTTTTAGTTTTTGGTTTTTATTTTTTAGTTTTTAGTTTTTAGTTTTTAGTTTTTAGTTTTTAGCTTTTAGTTTTTAGTTTTTAGTTTTTAGTTTTTAGTTTTTAGTTTTTAGTTTTTAGTTTTTAGTTTTTAGTTTTTAGTTTTTAGTTTTTAGTTTTTAGTTTTTAGTTTTTAGTTTTTAGTTTTTAGTTTTTAGTTTTTAGTTTTTAGTTTTTAGTTTTTAGTTTTTAGTTTTTAGTTTTTAGTTTTTAGTTTTTAGTTTTTAGTTTTTAGTTTTTAGTTTTTAGTTTTTAGTTTTTAGTTTTTAGTTTTTAGTTTTTAGTTTTTAGTTTTTAGTTTTTAGTTTTTAGTTTTTAGTTTTTAGTTTTTAGTTTTTAGTTTTTAGTTTTTAGTTTTTAGTTTTTAGTTTTTAGTTTTTAGTTTTTAGTTTTTAGTTTTTAGTTTTTAGTTTTTAGTTTTTAGTTTTTAGTTTTTAGTTTTTAGTTTTTAGTTTTTAGTTTTTAGTTTTTAGTTTTTAGTTTTTAGTTTTTAGTTTTTAGTTTTTAGTTTTTAGTTTTTAGTTTTTAGTTTTTAGTTTTTAGTTTTTAGTTTTTAGTTTTTAGTTTTTAGTTTTTAGTTTTTAGTTTTTAGTTTTTAGTTTTTAGTTTTTAGTTTTTAGTTTTTAGTTTTTAGTTTTTAGTTTTTAGTTTTTAGTTTTTAGTTTTTAGTTTTTAGTTTTTAGTTTTTAGTTTTTAGTTTTTAGTTTTTAGTTTTTAGTTTTTAGTTTTTAGTTTTTAGTTTTTAGTTTTTAGTTTTTAGTTTTTAGTTTTTAGTTTTTAGTTTTTAGTTTTTAGTTTTTAGTTTTTAGTTTTTAGTTTTTAGTTTTTAGTTTTTAGTTTTTAGTTTTTAGTTTTTAGTTTTTAGTTTTTAGTTTTTAGTTTTTAGTTTTTAGTTTTTAGTTTTTAGTTTTTAGTTTTTAGTTTTTAGTTTTTAGTTTTTAGTTTTTAGTTTTTAGTTTTTAGTTTTTAGTTTTTAGTTTTTAGTTTTTAGTTTTTAGTTTTTAGTTTTTAGTTTTTAGTTTTTAGTTTTTAGTTTTTAGTTTTTAGTTTTTAGTTTTTAGTTTTTAGTTTTTAGTTTTTAGTTTTTAGTTTTTAGTTTTTAGTTTTTAGTTTTTAGTTTTTAGTTTTTAGTTTTTAGTTTTTAGTTTTTAGTTTTTAGTTTTTAGTTTTTAGTTTTTAGTTTTTAGTTTTTAGTTTTTAGTTTTAATTGTATAGTTGTCTCTAAATCTGTATCCTCCTATATAACTTCCGCTGTTCAAACTATACAAGCTAGATTTAACTCAAGCTATATCTTGTTACTTTTGACTCTTCCTCTTTGCAATACTTGTTCCTGTTTGGCACGGTTTACTTTTTCTTTTGCTAGCAATATTGAGTTGCTTTTAAGAAATTTTATCTCAAACACATAAAAATCTTCACTCCTGTAAGCATAGTGAAAATCTTGCATTTTCTGTTCCATTTTCATATCGTTTCACGCAATTTAACACAATTGAAAATTGTTTTATTTTTGCACTTACGCTGAAAATGCAACATTTTCACAATTTTTATCCTTCCACCTATCTTTTCACTTTGCATGGCATGTAAGCAACAAGAACAAGAACAAGAACAAGAACTGCAGAACAAACAAAAAATTCCACCAAAGCCATTTCGGAAAATGTTATATGTGTGTGTGTTTGTAGGTTTATTTTCTCTTTTCATTCGTACTGCATTTTGTTCCACACAATAAAAGGATTTCCATAAAACAATCCGCTTTTATCACATTTTGTTTCATCGACATCGTTATTTTTAAGTGTTCTTTTAAGGCGTCATTTCACTGATTTGCATTTCTTTTTATCTGTGGAATGTTACTTTTGCAAAGCTTTTTTATTCGGTTTATTTTAAGTTAAACTCTCCTGAGATTTCACGTTTTTTTTTGTTCCTGCTGAAGTTTAAAAATGTCAAAATGAATATGAGGATTTTTGTCACTTTGATTTTAATCCTTATTTTTGAAAAGCACAAATTGATTCAGTTTCCTTTTTTTACTTCCTTCTTAATATGCTTTCCACTAAAGTGGATGTTGCGCATTTATTTCCGCCTGAATTGCTGTTTTTTTTTTTTGCTGCTCATCTATTCAAGGACTGCTTTGCATAAACATATCATCAGCACTTTTCACATAGTCAGGATATGTTTTGATATTTGAATTTAATAAAAATGCCAAATTTTTTGTTGACATTTGTTTTATTCAGCCAGAAAGTTTGTGCCATCAAAAGACGATTATTACCGTTACCTGCTGTTTCTCTGGCAATGGAAGCAGCTCTTTTGTATTCCGCACACTTAAGTCTATGTCCTCTATAGATAATTCCAAATAACCTTTTCACCTGTCAGCCAACCACGCCTACATCATCAGACATTCATTTGCTGCTGCTACTGCTGCTGCTGCTGTGGTAATCCTTGATGACACAGAATTGCCGCATAGCATTGCGCTGACATTTTCCACACGTTGCTAACAGTTAGCAGGAGTGGAAGCAGCAGCAACAATATTTTTTCACTTGTTTGACATACGGCACGCGGATTCCAATCGAATTTGCATAATTTCAGGATGTCTGGGCGGAAAATGTGTCCCTTTGACTCGACACAAGCACAGCGTTAATATGTATCATCCTTCGCTGTCAGCTGCCGCTGCCGCTGCCGTCTGCCCTGTTGCCCTGTTCCGTGCATATATCAGGCAACAGTTCAAAATGTGCAAAAAGGACACCGCATGCCAATGGCTGTTAATGTCATGTCCTGTCATACGTTCACGTTTTCGCTGTTGCTCTTGCTGTTGCTACTTTTCAGCATAGGTCGGTCGGTAACGGCTTGTTAGTTGTTGTGTTGGTTTGGGTATTGCTATGAATGTGGATGTGAATGTGTGGGTAAGTATGTTTTGTGTCTGTCTGTCTGTTCTGTGTGCTTGCGCTCGTTTTGGCAGTGTTGCGTGCTTGGCTTGAATATCCTTTCTTCGTAATGACAGCTGCTGGAGCAACAACGTTAAAAATATTATGACTCTTTTAACTTTAATAGATTTGCTGATTGTTGCTGTCGCTGTTGATGGTGATGTTGTTATTGTTCTTGTTGTTGTCACCCACTAGTTTGATAAAGCTGATGCGAGCATTGTTGTTGTTATTGAGTAGTAAATGTTGCTTTCAGTTAGTTAATGTTAATGCAGAAGTTATGTTATAAAAAGGTTGTGAAATGAGAACCAAAAACAAAAAAAAAAAAAAAATTTATTCATAGGCACGTTTATAATAATAAACAATACGTTCATTCTGACTGTTTTGAAGCGAAAAAGCTGAAGAAGTCTCGAAATTTCTTCATTTTAAATAATAAAATATACCTAAGTTAACTAACACTGTTCAACAAAAAAACAAAAAAAAAATTGGATTTTGATAGATAGGACAAAAAAAAAAAAATTTATATACGTAAATCGGTGCTTTGATAGGTTTAAAGCTGCCCTCTTTTGAACATTCTTATGTCGTATGAAACTATACGATTCTTACATTTGATGTAAAAGTAATATTCGGCAGATTTTTGCAGTTTTAGTGCTTAAATGTTCGATTAAATTGGATTTAAGGTGGTAAGTTTGCATTAAAGAAATATGTTAATTAGAATATCAGTTTTAGTACACCACTGTAAATAACTTTGAAGTGATGCAATAAATTATATTTTATTTGATTTTATTTTAATTTTTATTGAACAATAAGAAGACATTTTAATTATGAAAAAACACACACGCCCCGCTCGCTTGCTATTTTATTTCTGTCGTTTTGTTTCTGGCCTGGTTGCTAGATCGCTAGAACATCCTCCGGCCTTGGGGCTCGATGCATCTCGAGGCTCAACAGTTTCAAGAGGAAGAACACACAGTTTCTGTATAGGTCGAGATTTATAACCGCTTCCAGTCCAAAGTGTCACATTACGCACAAGGCCATCTGGACCTGGATGCAACTCCGTAATGCGAGCCATTTTCCAAAGACTGGGTGGAGTTATTTCGTTTTTGATGACTACTAAATCGCCAATCTTCAGGTTTTGCTGGGCTGTACGCCATTTGGGGCGATGCTGAAGTTCATGCAGATAACTATCGCTCCAGAGCCTCCAGAACCTTTGCACGATTTTCTGTCGCACTTGCCAATAACTTAAACGGTTTTCCGGCCGTTCTATTGGTACTTGCTCGCCTAATGATGGCACCAGAGCCTCACCAATCAGAAGATGTCCAGGTGTCAAGGGATTTAAATCATGTGGATCAGCACTCTGTGCACATAAAGGGCTCGAATTAAGGATTGCTCCGATTTCTGCTAGTAGAGTCTGGATTGTCTCAACTGTCAATAAATGATTTCCCATAACACGCCGCAGATGATGTTTAACGGACTTTACTGCAGCTTCCCACAAGCCTCCTTGATGTGGGGCCGATGGTGTGATAAAGTGCCATTGCGTTTGTCTTTGTGAGAGTTGATCGAAAAGATCTGATGTCTGCCAAGACTGTAGCATACGACTTAGCTCTCTCTCCGCCCCAACGAAGTTTGTCCCATTATCGCTCCAAATATGCTGGCAATGTCCATAGCGCGAAGTAAATCGGATAAACGCCATCAGAAATGCCTGAGTAGTTAAATCAGACACAAATTCCAAATGCACCACCTTTGATACCATACACACAAATACCGCTATGTAGCCATTTATCACAACGTTGCCACGTCGTCGATCCGGTCTTACATGTATTGGCCCTGCGTAGTCAACTCCCGCATGAAGGAAAGGGCGTGCTGGACGTACACGGCATGGTGGTAAGTCTGCCATCTAGCGATCGTAAACCAATGACCCAATAATTTTGCCTCAAGGCGCTGATAAGCTGTTGTGGGCCGCAATGTAACAACTGAAGATGCGTCATTCGCGCTAGTAACCAAGCCAAGCGACTCTTTTTTGGTAATATAATTGGATTACGTTGAATCCAGGGTAGGTCTGCATTCTGTAATCGCCCCCGCATGCGAAGAACATTATTTTCGATAAAAGGTGTCAACATGCCAATAGAATTAGATAGTCGGGAACTATTTTCTGACTGTTCTTGCATGTGTTTACGCTGCAATACACGTATGTCCTCCTTAAAATGGTCATGCTGTTCCTGCTGAATCCAATGCCTTAATGACTCATTCAACTCCTCAACCCTCAGCGCAGTTGTCCTTCTTTCTGATAGTGGTGCTCGACAGTTCCGAATAAATCTTATTACCCACGATGTTACCCGAGTTAAGCGACTTATTGTTGAATAGCGGTACAAAAGCGATTGTTGATTGATGGCTATTGCATTAATGCTGGCAATTAATTGAACTTCATTAGATTTCTGGTTAGGGAAGAGCCGCAGTCCGGCCGCGATAACAGTTTCTAATGAGCTTGAAAGTACATTTTTTTTCGAGCCTTGGCGACATTCTTTCCGTACTTCCTCCTCCAAACTTACTGAAAAGTTTTCCGGTGGAGGCGGCCAAGAAGTCTTTGGTTGTCGAAGAAATGCAGGGCCATGCCACCATATACTGGATGAAATAAGTTCTCTTAGAACAACACCCCTGGAAATAAGATCGGCTGGATTTTTATCGGTTGGCACGTATCGCCACTCACAGTTCAGTGTGCTGTCTCTGATTTTTCCAGCTCGATTTGCTACAAACTGTTTGAGTGTTCCAGTTTCACGTTTAAGCCAGCATAGGACAACCATCGAGTCAGTCCAGCAAGTGGATGAGATAATTTTTATATTATGTTGAGTATCAAATTCGGATAAAACTCGTTGCATTAGTTCGCCGAGAAGAGTGGCAGCGCGTAATTCTAGACGTGGTATGGATTCCTTGTTTAGGGGTGCGACCCTAGATTTCGATAACATTAAATTTGATAAGATTGCTTCATTTCTTTCAACGACTAAGTATACTCCTGCTCCATAAGCTTGCGAAGATGCATCGGCAAAACCATGCAGTGTCAATTTAGACTGTTGGTCATAGCCCAACCAACGCGGGATTCTTATGCGCTCAATGTCAACAATTTGAACAAATATATCTTCCCATGCAAGTCTTAGGGCTTCTGGAATAACAGAATCCCATGAAATTTTAGAGCTCCAAATTCGTTGCAAAAGAATTTTTGCCTTAACCACAAATGGTGATATTAGTCCATCTGGGTCGTAAAGTCGTGCTGTGACACTCAAAATCAAACGCTTGGTCCACCCCGAGGACGGAACAGTTGGCAGTGATTGAACCTTATATTTTAGCTCATCCGTTTTTGTATCCCATTTTAGTCCTAGAACTGATGCCTCTGTACTCGAATTGATATCTACATCCTCATTTGCCGACATCGGGTCCAGAGCAATTTGAGTGGTGGTAGAGTTTGATCGCCATTTTGTCAGCTCAAATCCTCCCAACGATAAAAGTGTCCGCATTTCTAAGCACAGCCGCAGTAGCTCTGCCTCGCTCTCAGCTCCGGCCAAACAATCGTCCATGTAGAAGTTACTTAATACTGCTCGCGCACCAAGAGGCCATTTAGAAGCGTTATCCCTTGCGCATTGTTGCATCGCTCTTACTGCGCAAAATGGAGCTGAAGCCATCCCAAATGTAACACCTGTTAACCAAAACTCAGAGAGGTTTCCTGATTTGTCGCGCCAAAATATTCTTTGCAAGTCCCAGTGTTCTGGTGCAATTTTGACTTGTGGAAACATTTGCTTGATGTCTGCAGATATGCCATGAGCTTTGAGGCGAAAACTCCAAATTAAGTCTATTAAATCCTTTTGCAGCTTAGGTCCAATCATTTGGACATCATTTAGAGACAGTCCTGTATCTGTTGAACATGAGGCGTCAAAGGCCACGCGAAATTTTTTCAGCACCGCGTGATGAGGAATGTAATAAGCCTGTTTGACTGGTTCCTTACTTGCAAGCTTTAACCAACCCTTATTAATGTAATCTTTAAGAAATGTATGATATTTTTCGCTAAGTTCAGGCTCACGCTTCAACCGAGCTTCTAGACGCAAAAAACGCTGCAGTGCAATTCCTCGGTTAGAACCTATACGACACCAATCTGGACGGAGAGGAATCTGCAAAACATAGCGACTCAAAGTTTGGTCGTAGCGATGTGTTTCTAAAAAGTGTTTTTCGCATCGATGTTGTTCTTCTGTCCACCTTGAATTGTCGTCTGGAAATGACTCTGATTCAAAGAACCTTTGGACTAATTGGTCGAGGTGAGGATCTTCTTCAGCTTCACTCAGAATAGATGCGGCAGCAGCCACTTCTGATCCGGTTGAAATTTTTCCAAATAGAAGCCATCCTATGCGACTCTCTTGAGCTATAATGCCAGATGTCAATTGTCGTATATTACCTTGTATAAGTTTTGCCCATACACCTACTCCTAATAAAATTTGAATTGGCCCAGGTTGATTAAACGTATGGTCGGCCAGTCGCACAGAAATGTCATTTGGAAGATTTTGATGACATAATGGTCTTTGAGGCAACGAAATTCCACCTAAAACCTCTGGCACAACTAAGCAGGTTATTTTAATCAAGGGATTTTCACTATAAATGGACATCAAGTCAGTTGAAATAGATTTATCGAATATTTTAACTTCTGCCCCAGCTGCAGGAAAGATGCGCATAGTTGTACGGTATGTAGGGATTCGATATTGCGCAACGAAGTCTTTACTAATTAAGTTTACTTGGGCTCCAGTATCGCACATTGCCCTTAAAGTTATCAGTACTCCATTGTTCGTCAAAAGTCTTACTAACGCAGTTACAAGTAAATCGAAGTATAGGTCAGTTGTTTGGTTTTGAGAATATGTTGAAGATTTCAAACGCTTTTTTGGTGGAGAATAACTTCTTTCTGTAATAACCCCGAGGCCGGTTTCACCTATAAGCTCTGATTGCTATTGATTTTCCATTAAGGTATCGTTGTTTGTAGCCGCCATCACAGCTCTATCGGCACCAGGCTTAGCGTTGTTAAATCCATAATCAAAAAATGCCTTTGGACATATAATACTATTATGGGCCTGTAAGCAGCGGGGACATTTGCTTTTGAGGCAGTTTCTAGCAATATGTCCTCGACGAAGACAGTTTTGACATAATCCTAGTTCTATAATTCGTCGAACTCTATCATCGCGAGACTTACGTAAAATATTTGAGCATTTATGAATGCTATGGTTACCACCGCAGCTTTGACATGGAGTGAAGTTGCTGGCCTGTGGAAAGTTGGTCCTTGCTCGCTCACGCAATGAATTCTTTACCATTCGATTTTCATTGTTACCATCCATGGATTGCATTCTTTGCATACAACCCTGCCCTAATAGACCACTGGCTCTACGTTCGAGCCAAGTGAAGAAGTCATTTTTGAGACTCGGTATGCGCTCCGTTGGTCGCACCATCTCCCACTGACTACGAGAAGTACTGTCAAGTCTAGATTCCAAAAATTTTAAGATCATTATATCACGTTGCTCGTCTGGAGTTAGCTGTTGTGCTAACATTCTCATACTGTTTCGGGTGGTATCAAGCATTCTACGAATTGAAGTGTAGTCTGCCTTTGACCAAATTGGATGATCAAAAATTGACGAGCAGTGTGCTGCATGACACAGATACTCATTATCAAATGATGAACACAAAGTTTCCCATGCCTTTATAAAGCTGTCTTCTCGCTGAGGCCAAAAACCTAACACACCTGCAGCGCCATCCCTAACACAGCCTTGTAGTCGTCGTAACTTTTGCAAGTTAGTGAAATGCGGATTCTGAATTACCTCTGCATTAAAAACATCTCTGAATTGAATCCACTCGTTATGATCACCCCTAAAGGTTGGCAATCGATCTGCCAGTGGCAAATCAGCATACTGCATCTGCAAAGCATTTGACTCATGGTTATTACCCCCCCTTACCAAAGATGAGCTTGGCTCCAATGCAGCTATTTTTTGACGCAACGTCGCTCGAACTTCTACATATGCATCCTCAATACGTGCATAAAGTGCATTGTGAGCCTCTTGTGATACCCGATCACGCGATTGCCTCTGCAGTAAGCCGAAATTGATCTCGAATTTCTGCCAAGCCGAGGTTACAATTTCCAGACGCGTTTGCATAATCTCCACGCTATTATTCTCATCTCGAACTGATTGTAGCCATTCTGATTGACGTTGAATCTGATTCGTTGCTTGATTAACGTCGCTTTGTACTCCGTCCATTCCATTATCGGTACCAAACCCCGTTGTATCAGATTGGTCACTCTCTGAAGCCATTTCATTTAAAACCACTTCTTCGGCCATTCGGTCTGCGCTGTTTTGAATCAAACCTAATAAAATAAAAGTATAATTAGTACACTGTGCGCTATCAAATAATCTTATTTTGCTCAATGAAATTCGCTCAAGTCGCTCTTTTTTTGTAATTCGCTCAAGTCGCTCTTTTTTTGTAATTCGCTCAAGTCGCTCTTTTTTTTGTAATTCGCTCAAGTCGCTCTTTTTTTTTGTAATTCGCTCTTATTTTTCTTTACGTTAAAATTCGCTCATTGAATTTGCACTTCGCTCTATTAACATACTTCGCTCAATTGTGCTCATAAAACTTACATAAGTTGCACTCAATTCGCTCGTCGGAAACCTTGTTTAATTCGAAACCTTGTATTATTCTTAACCTCAAATTTAGCTCTTTTTTTTTTTTTAATTTTCTCATATGACTTCAACCATAAGAGTTCATAAAATTACAAAAGTTTTGCTCAATTCGCTCAAAAAAAAACTTGATAAGTCGCTGTATCATACTTTCTGCACATGTCGTTCTTATGAACTTGCTAAATTCACAAATTTTCAGAACATCAAATTATCACATATCAAAACAGCTGAAAATCGCACCTCTTTGTTCAATAAATTTATCATTTACCTTTAATTTTTGAATTTCTATAATTTGGCTCTCCTTTTAAGTCACTTTTTTTTTTTTTTTATAAAATACCTTTTTCAAAATTTATGTCGCTCTTCTTTTATTTTTCAATCGCTACCTTGATTAAAGTTTGCTCTCTTTCTTAATTTCAATAGCATAAATCAATAATTTTGCGAGCCTTGAATTACCGTCAGAATTTGCGGTCTTTGCCTTATTATTTTGATTTGCTCTTATTTTTGTTCTTGCTGCTTTTGTTACTTTTTGTGTGGTTGTTTTATCAACCATCGCACGCTTGGCTCTTGGCATTTTGTTCGCTGAAAATAAATGAATGTTAACATTTGATTCAAAGCCTTTATAGAAAAAATTATTTGACATTGTTTGCTTTCGAAAAATAACTTTATAAAAAAATATATTTGGCATTATTTGCCTTCGTACTTCACTTCAAAATGAAAAATTTTGAAAAAAAATTATTTTGTTATCTTCTTTGACAGACGGCGGCGAAGGTATTTCGAGCTGACGCCGCGTCAGAGAGCCTATGGCCGCTGACACAGTTTGTTTGCTATGACCGCTATCCACAAGCGTCAGATAAGCGCAATCGCACTGAAATGCACAAAATGCTTCACACATACACTCGCCCTCAGCAAAGGGCAATCAATGCATGGAAAAGTTGAGATCGAGTTGTTTCAATTTTTGCACTTAAATGGACTGTATCCGGCTCGAATGGACCAAAAATGTAAATAACTTTGAAGTGATGCAATAAATTATATTTTATTTGATTTTATTTTAATTTTTATTGAACAATAAGAAGACATTTTAATTATGAAAAAACACACACGCCCCGCTCGCTTGCTATTTTATTTCTGTCGTTTTGTTTCTGGCCTGGTTGCTAGATCGCTAGAACAACCACCATACATAATGATGCTATTAACAACTATAAATAAGAAGATGAGTACAAATTTAGGTGATTAAGCAAGCACTTTTATACAAGCAGGGTTGTCAGAGACTCTTCACTTAAAAACGTCAAAAAACTTTTCAAAAATCGTCATTTAGGTCTAAAAATCGTCATTTTCCCGTACCAAAAATCGTAATTTCAGTCCTAAAATCGTCACACAGTACAGAAAATTCAAATTTTTACTTAAGACAAAATAAAATGAAAAATTATATGAAAATGAAAATCTTTCTTAATAACAAATCAGTATTATAAAATTGTGAGACAAAATTCATTTACATATATTCACATATGGCTTATATAAGATATATTTATATAAATTTATTGTAGAGATATTGATTAAAACTACTAACAGAAACATTGTTGAAACATTGAACTCAAAACCATCTCAAAATATGTTATTTACGTATGCAGTTTATTACAGAAATAGGAGTTGAAAATTTTTTTGATAAACACGTCAATTTGTGCTTTATAAGTGTCATCTTGGGCTTGATCATAAAAATAAATTTTTGTTGTTGTTGTTTTTGCTTATCAAAAGAATGAGCAACTGAACGACATAATTCTCAGTTGGTTACTAAACAAAATTAAATAAAATTATATATTTATTAAATATATATATACCAAAATATCATAAATTGGAGCCAAGTGAGCATATTAGTTTTTAGACGAACAATCCAAAAAAACATGCACACATGAGCGTGTTAATTTTTTTGATAAACAATCACTTTAGGGCGTGATATCAAGAATATTATGGCTAAACTCAGAATCACTCCCAAAATAAATTGATTTGGTATTGTTTTCATTTCAAATTTCTTTCCGTGTAAGATTGTAGCTGAATTGTATAACATGGAAAATTATTAAGTTTTAGATAATCTTGTGCAAACAAAATAACTTTCAGAGTATCGCTTTCTAAAAAAAAAAAAAAAACAAATTGGCCATTTCAGCCCTTGAAAGGACTTTGACCGAGCTTCTTATGATCAATTGTGTTGTGTGTGTTATTAAATTTTTGCACACAATTGACCGAGAACTGGACCTACATGTTTTATGCCGACTCCGAACGGCTAAAGTTCATGTTCTCAAGAAGCTTTACATGGCATTATTTACTCTCTGAGGTTTGCCATTGTCTGCAGAGAGGTGGTGACCGATCAGAAAAATTTTTTATTGAAAAAAACTTTTCGCCGCGGCTGGGGATCGAACCCGGGCTCCGAACATGCTAGGCCACACACTGTACCTGCATGCCACGGTCACCACATTCTACGGTCACCACATCGCTTTCTAAACGATGTCTTAAAATTTGTTGTTATTAAAATTAATTTTTGAAAAATTTTTCTTTTGAGAAACTATATTATTGAAATCGAAAAGTTGTTTATTTGATCACCCAAGTCAATGTAAAAGAAAATAGAATGTTCTGTCAACTCATCTAATTTATCAGTAGGTATATCACATTTGTTAACTTTTGCTATAACATAATTTACTAAATAAATATCATAATTTTTTTTTATGATACCTTCAATTTCGTTAAAATTTATGTATAAATGGTTTTAAAAAATTATCCACTGTGTTGTTAGACAAAAAAAAAAATATTGAGCAGTGTGAGAAGGTAACTTTTTTTCAGTTTTAGATTTAAAGTGTTGTTAATACAAAAAACTATTCATGAGAAAAAATAGTAATTTGAGCTCTGAAATCGTCATTTGTGATCTCAAATCGTCCAATCGTCATTTTGGTCTTAAATCGTCAAAATGACGATGCCATCGTGCATCTGGCAACGCTGTATACAAGCACTTCTACGCAATTTTTTATCGTTTTCAAACAAAAGAACTGGAGAGTTTCAAAAGAACACTCCTTATCAAAACATTGGTATATTATTGATACCATAGAAGACTGCGCTCCGCCAACACGTAGTTTCCGTATCAAGTCAACTGGTGTCTCTACACAGAACTTTGTAAAGTAGTATACAAATAAAACATTTAACAATACAATTAAAACAGAACTTTAAAATCGACCACCATATCGTCCAACCTATAAAAATTCTTTGACGATATTGTTGTTAGTCTCACTGTGTCAATGAATAAAACGATCTGCCTGTCCGGTTTCAAAGTCACCATGGTATGGTGGTCACTAAACTAGAAAAGCTCTAAAATAAAAGTAGACAATACTTCAATAAAGCAAAATCCACTTGGAGAACCTTTTATGAAGAAATATCATAAGCCTCGGAGGCGTCGAGATGAAAATTCCTTCATCAACATTAATATTCAATCAAAGCTTTTATCGATATGAAGGATGCTTTTAACAACGTCAAGGCAGAAGCTATTAGTTAGTTATGCTTTGACGGAGCTAGGGATAGATAGGGCTAAATTAGTTGTTTTTATTTATAGTTTTGTTTTTTTTTAAGTGAAACTGCTTTGCCAGCGAGTGAAATTTCAAGGTCTCTTATTCGTGACGCTAGGCTAACGTTTTCAATTCATATGAAAATTTTCAAAAAATTATAGTCGCACGCTGGATTTGAACCCAGACTTCCCCAGTTCACAATCCCTAAAGAGTTGGAAGCTCTACCACTATGCCACATAGGCACATGGTAAATTCGTAAAAGCGTCAATAAAATGATTAAGACAAGCCAAAATCAAATACTATGAATATAAATTTAAGAATGCAGTAAGTTGCAAGCAAAACTGGGAACTCATCAGAAAGATGGGTATAAATAAAAACAATAGTAATTCCCTGGATTCTGAAAAAGTTAATGAACTTAATGAACAGTTTTGTACAAATAATAATATGCCACAAACTGACACTGAAAATTACTGTTATATAAACTGTTTCTTGAACTCAAATTCTTTTGGTTTTAATTGCGTTGATCAGTTGGAAGTCTTAAGTTGCTTTACATCAGTCGAATCCAATGCCATAGGTTATGATGAAATTAACCCTATTCTATCACTAAAGGACTCCCTCAGGGTTCTATATTGGGCCCTTTACTATTTTCCTTATATGTCAGTGATAAAGTAAATATTCCAATCATAGAGTGTGTTAACAATCTAAACACTGACCTCAAACTCATCTACGACTGGGCTTCCAGTAAAGGCTTATGTTTGAATCCGTCTAAGTCCAAGTGTATTGTTATCAATAAAAAATTTATCGATGTTGGTTTAATTCCTACCATTAAATTAAACAATAATGTTATAAAATATGACTCCGCCAAAAACTTGGGTAAAAATTTGTAACCAAAATTATCTTTTATGCATTCCTCAAATGTCAATTGTCCGAAAAATGCAAAAAAAAAAATGTTTTCAAAAAATTTTTTTTTTCTAAATGTTTCTTTAATTTTCTTTGAAATGTGTTGGCAATTACGTTAATTATTTTTCAAAATGTATTTTTAATGAATTTTCTTAATATTCTTTAGTCTTTAGTTGTTTAACATGTATTTTGATCCAACGCCAAGACAGAGAAAAAAACTCTCTGAAATTTAAAGTTCTATATTTGAAAGCGAATATCTCTGCCATTTTTTAAAAAATTTAATTTATTTCTTTTTTGTATTTAGTTGCAATTAATTGACTTTAAAAAAATTTTAAAGTTTTTACCCTTACTTTATTATTAATATTTTAATCATTACCTTTAAAAAGAGTCCAAGAAAATGAATGTTTTCTCAAAAACTGGATTAAAAATTGTTTTTGTTGTAAAAATAAAAAATTAATATGTGCATTTTTTTTTCTTTCATTGCATATCGTTTATTTAAGACGAATTTGTTTTTGTTTGACAGAAAAATTAATAAATACTATGTGTCATCGATAAAACAAGGCTATCCCCCTATGATTTTTTCAACGAAATTTTTTTTTAAATGTTGTTCTTATAATTTCTTGAATCTTCAACAAGCTTAAAAAACAAAATATTTTTAGATAATTTCATTAAAGCTGCAACCAATTAAAAGTTATAACCACGAATCGGTTTTAATCTTCCTGCTTATCTATCTATATAATTAATAGGCAAAGTTTTTTTTTGTGACTTCAACTCCTCCCAGACCAATGAACCGATTTTATTCAGATGTCATTAAATCAGGTTTAGACTGTAGATGTGCAAACCATTTTTAAAATTGTGACTTCGAAATCTTTTGAAAGAGAAATTCAATTTTTGTACAAAATCCGCTATTTAATCGATTTGAAATTTAGTTTGAGAAGAACTTATGAATTGATCGAATTTGAGTTTTTTTCAAAACTAAAAATTTTGAATCAAAATTATCTTTTATGCATTCCTCAAATGTCAATTGTCGAAAAATGCAGTTCCAAAATCAAAAATTCCCTTTTCCGAGCAAACAACTCAGTCAAATTTTTTGACGTTTTTTCATAAAAATGTGTTATAAATCGATGTCGTTAGTGTTCTGTGACTGTTTTATAGTATTTCTTTATTTGATCTAATAGTATTTGTTTTCTTGAATCTCTTTTCAAGAAAACTTCGTTTTTATTATATTTAGTTATGTTCTATAATTTGGAAATTTAAGATCCAATTTTTTATAATAGTAATATTTTTTATCTCAGTATTAATATTAGTGTAAGTCCGTCTTTGTTATTTTACATTTATTGTGACTTAATATATCGTTATTGAGGAAAAACGCTTCTTTTATAGGATAGCATACATTAAACATTAATTTTGTATTATTATATTTTGATTAAATTGCTCGAATTCGGGCAACAGGTTTATAATAAATCACCATTAGATTTGTTTGAAAGGTTACGTTTTTCACGTTCTGTAAGGAACAACAACATTATTCCAATACGTCATTCTTGTCTAAAGTCGGAACGACAGTTCTTTGTCCATTCGATAAGGCTTTGGAATTCACTTCCCGGAAATGTAAAATTAATCGGCAATGCACTACAATTCAGGAATTATCTTCTTAATCATCTTGCTTTATACACTCAGAAAAAAGTGTCTCGGAATATGATAAAAAAGGCATCATATTTAGAGAAAAATGGTATAGACTTTGCTCCAGAGAATGCTATTCTCTAATTGCGATACTAAAAATTCTCTAAAAATGATAAAAAGCTACCATGAAATAGAAAAATGTATCATTTTTAGAGAAAAATACTTTATTTTTTGAGAAAATATTTGTTTTTATTGAAGAAAATACTTCTCATAGTGAATTTTTTATCAAAATATAAGAAAAGTTTTTCATTTTCAATAAAATTTCTCTATAAATGAGAAATTTTTTGTGCGAGAAAAATACTTATCATTATTAGAGACATTGAAATGTTTCCATTTCCTAGAAGTAAAGAAATATTTCTACGAAAATGTGAAAATTTATTCTAATTGAAGAAAATTTTATTTGAAAAAAAGAAAATTGCTGTTATCAAAACTAGAGAAATTTTTTACCGGAGAAAGGTATGTGTTTTTTTCTCAGTGTAATTATTGTTTGACCTTTGTGTTTTTTGTGTTTTCTGTCTTTTCATATAGACATATAATTATAATAATTATACAACAATAAGCATATGTTTTTTTTTAAGCAAATGTTTTAAGCTATTTTGAATATAAAGCAAAATTTTTAATCAATGTATGTAAAGCTTTTTTAAATTATTAATTGCTTTGTATAATTATTTGCCTTATATTTTGAATTTTGAACCTTAATTTTTGAATTTTTTTAAGTTTTTTAAACTCTATAAACTTTCATTGTTTTATTTTTGTGGCTAGTACTTTAATTATAAGATATTTATCTTGTTGTACTAGCCTTGCGTATAATAAATAAATACAAATACAAATACAAAATTAATTAATATTGAACAATTTGTGGACCGTATTTAGTATATCACGGACACAAGCTAAGGTCTTGATATCAATTTTATCACAGACACAAGCTATGTCTTTTAATTTTCATCCAAAAAGTATGCACGGAAAATTTATTTCTTTAAGCATACAATTTCAAACGAAAATATTTCGCCATTTAAGTCTACGCTTTTTGTGTGAAGATTCCAATAGCCTTAAAAAATTCTACTACTGGTTCGCTGCATACTGAGCATAAAGGTTAATTTGAAAGAGCGTTGGTAAGTTGGTTGTTATCAAAAACTTAAGAGATGATTGAAAACATGCAAAACAGTTACTACAATATAAAATTAAAAACAAATGTCCTCAGCCTCACAAATATTAAGTGCCTTTTTAATTTTCGACTGATTCTTTAAAAGTTAAAAATAACTGTTTTTTTTTGTTTTAAATTTTTTCGAGGAAAAATAAAGTTCACTTTTGACTTTCATAGTATCGATCAAAAATAGCAGTTATTTTGTGACTTTTATTTTTTTGGTCAAAAATATTAGGCAATTAGTGTTTTTTTAAAAGCCGCTTGACAGATTGAACTGTTGATACCATGTGTAAAATGTCTCACCGATGAGATGAAAATAATGGTATCAATAGTTTTTTAGTCGGTAAAATGACATGAAATGATAATGAAATGATATTTTTGACCGCAAAAATAAACGCCAGAAAATAACTGTTATTTTTTACCGATAAAATAAAAGGCAAAAGTAACTATTATTTTTGACCTAAAAAATATAAGGCACAAAATAGCTTTTACTTTTGTCGGAAAAAATTCAAGTTAAAAGATAACAGCTGTAACTAGTTTACAGGTACGGTACCTGGATGTTAATATTGAATCCTCAGATTATTATTCCATTTCGTATTAATTGATTTTCTTTTCAGATACTTTCTCTCTCTATTTCACGCTAAAATCGCTCCAATTTCTTACTGTTTAAGAAGTTTCACTTTTGCCACGTAAACGTTTTTTTATAATATAAAATATTTTGAAAATATCGATTTTTGACAAAATGGAGGACATTTGAATTAAAAATTTCAGAGAAACAAACGACCTTAGTTCGCCGATTAAAACAAACAAGCCACTAAAAAAAACCTTATGACAGACGCTAGGAAATTACGAAATAAATAAGCATGATTCATCAACATTCCTCATTTATCATTTTTAAAATATATTTTCATTAAAAATGCGAGTTGATACAAGCAGTTGTCATCTAATGTCATTCCATGAAACCATCTAATTAAAATTCACGTCTGGTTAATGCAACAATAATTTAATTATATTTTTATCAAAATTTAAATCCATGCCACACAGGGTACAGCCCGTTTAGCATTTATCTTAGATAACAAAATCTAAAAAAACGTTTATGCATATCTGCAATATATCCATTGTTGTTGGTGCAAAAAAAAAAAAAGAAAACCTTGAAGGTTAAGCGAAGCATATGTTTTGTTGGCATTGGAATTCTACAATCTCAAATTATTTTAACCATTTTGCTTGTGGGCTTAAATAAATCCACAAAAAAAAAAAAGATAAGAACCGGGAACCAAATGTTGCTGTCAAAGCGGAATTTACAATCGTGAGTGCGAAGTTGAGAAGGCTAGAGATTTGTGTGGCTTTCTTAACAGCTTGTCACAAGTTTTTGGCTTTTTTAATATATTTGTGCTAAAAAACTGTTGCCCTTCCTGACGTGCTTATTAAGGCCAACAACATATGTTTAACTATATATCCTTCATTTTGCTTATCTCTAATGAAATTCACTTTTATTTCATCTTAATGTTTTTTTCGTTTTTTTTTTTTTTCTGCTATACAGTTTTGTCGGTTTACTTTGCTTTTTATTTCTAATATTCGCATAATTTAATAAATTAACGTTGCTTTGCTTACGTTTCTTTCTGCTTGTCACTCTCATTCTAAGCTGAGTTCTTTTGCACATTTGTGTGCATGTCTTACCTTGGCGTAAAGCCTCTTCCACTGACACTTATCGCTTGCCTATCGTTATCCTTGCTGATTGTATTAATTTCGTCGGTGTCTGCCCCAACTCTGCGCGCTGCTGCTCTCACATATAGCGAATCTTTGAGGGTTGCAACGGCTGCGGAAATTAGTGCCAATTAGATTTAATTGCACAAGCATAACAGCAAGGCCTAGATTCGAATTTTGTTGTTTTGTTTTTTTTTTTTTTCTTGATATTTTTGTTGTGTGCGTGCACGATAATCAATATATTTTTCGCCTGGCAAACCTTTTTCTTGTTCGACTTAGCAACAAAACAGCAACATAAAGGCAACAACAATAAACGCCTCTTTATGTTTTAAGCTGTAATTTATATGTTTGGGATCTCTTATTATCTGCTCTTGGCGTTACTTTCATAAATTGCATAATTTTAGGCGTTCAACGTAGATATAACGTTGTTACGAGATCTCGATAGCTTGTGGCCCCCCTGTGGACCAACCTAGTAGTAGAAACTTGGTTGGTTTCATAAATTTATGCGTTGTTGTGTGTCTGTGTGTCTCTCTCATTGGCAATTTCAATTTAATTTAATTTATGCGGCAGCCTTTTAGGCATTATTTCTATCTTGCTTTCTTTTCGTGAAATATAAGATGTAATATTTGCACACAAAAAAAAAAAATTACGCCAAGGTCAATCGAATCAAATCGCATAGCTTCGAAAGAGCTTCGCTTTACGCGGCATAATTTTATTAATATGATATCAATTAATTTGAATTTTTCTTTGATTTTGAAAAATCTGATTTGTAAAAATTGTCTGCGAAACTTTTTAGATTAAAAAACATTGAATTGCAATAGACTAGCTTTGAGAAGAGAGAAACTCAAGGCACATTAATATTTAGAATTGGACACTAGAAGCTTTTGGCTGATTTTACAACAAATAATTAAATTAAATAACAGCTATTCAGTCAACCAGACACTTCAAAACTTATTCTAAAGATTTAAATGCTTTCAAACTGACGGCGGACTCGTAAAGCAGAAGAGATGTCTTGCTAGTTCTTCACCTTCATTATCTCGTCACATCACTTACGCCCAAACATATCTACGCTTATTTGAAATAGAATGTAGAGTAAATGTTGACAGAAACATATTAATTTTGGAATAAAATCCAGCTATGAATAGATGCAGATTTTTTCAAGCTGTAAATAAGTATGTTGCACAACACCGACGTCTCTTCTGTATAGAAGATACTAACTTTCGCATCTCTGCCAGTATCTCTATCTAATTTGTTTTATTTTGTGATATTGTAGATTTTATAAACTTTGGTAACTTTTTCAGTTTCTATTTTATTTTGAAATTTTTAAAATATCGAATACTATCTTAAATTTGTGAAGAGTGTATTTTAATGCCGTTATTGGTCTTGAGCTTCCTGAGAAATAATGATAATAAAATTTTCTATATTGAGAAAAAGTGAATATTCTTCATAAAAATCTGTTTATGATGACACAACGTAGAGAAAAAATAGGCTAAAATCAAGCTCAAAGCGTTCGTCACTAAAATCAGCTCAATAGAGCTCAATAATAAAACCACAATTGATGCCAAAAATTGGACTTGAAATTTTTTTTGATAACACATCAATTTGTGCTTGCTTGTAAAAAAAAATTAATTTTGTTGTTGTTGTTTATGTACATAAAAAAAATTAGCAAACGAATGATGTAATTTTCAAATGGTTGTTGTTCCTGTTAATATAAAAGTACAGAGAATATATTAAAGAATTATATTTTCCTGTCCGAATTGGATGAAATATACATATCTAATTTGGACATGAAAATATAATTTTTATTTTGCTTCATGTCATTTTTATTTTTTGTTTGTTCTTTGTTACTTGATCTACACTTGTACATTTTGTACAAATGCTTAATTCAGCGTTTTAATCTTTTTTGTATTTTGTGTTGTTTTTTTATTTATTTGAAAATATTGTTTTTGTACATATTTTGACAAACAACTTTTACAAAATTCCTTAGATTGTGCATTTTTAATTTATTTTAACTATCAATCCATAAGCAGCATGCATAGGACACAAATGAGCATTTTTTTTTTTTTTTTATAAACAATACTAAAATGACATAAATTAGGCACAAGTGAGCATATTAATTTTTTAATAAATGATCGCAAAATCACATACATTATTCACGAATACATTAGTTATTATAACTAGTAAACCTGTTGCCTGAATTCGAGCAATTTAATAAAAATTAAATGTGAGAAACATTACAGACGATTCAAGAAGCTTTTTTCCCTCAATATTGATATATTCAGTCTCAATAATGATATAAAAGATCATTATCTGAATGCTTTGAATTAAAGCGTATGATCTGACACTAAATTGATGATCTGACACGAAGACGGACTAACACTAATATTACTACTAAGAATAACATTATTACTATTCGAAAACATCGCAGCTTAACTTTTCAAGCTATAAAACATAACTAATTCTAATAAAAACAAAGTAAAAAATAGATTTAAGACAAAATATAATACAAAGATATAATTAAGAAATTAATAAATAATACTTACAGAACACCTACAATATCTATTTATAACACATTTCGAAAAAAAACTGGCTGAGTTGTTTGCTCTGAAAGTGTAATTTTTAATTTTGGATCTGCATTTTTCGGACAATTGGCATTTGAGGAATGCATAAAAGATAATTTTGGTTAAAAATTTTTAGTTTTGAAAAAAATTCAAATTCAATCAATTCATAAGCTATACTCAAACTAAATTTCAAATCGCTTAAAAAGCAGATTTTTATATAAAAATTTTATTTCTGTTTTGAAAGGTTGGGAACCCCTGAAGTGAAATCACAATTTTTAAAAGTGATTTGCACATTTACAGCCTAAACCTAATTTAATGATATCTGAATCAATAAAATCGGTCCATTGGTCTGGGAGGAGTTGAAGTCACAAAAAAAACCTTAGCCTATTAATTATATAGATAAGCAGGATGTTAAAAACAGATTCGTGGCTATAACTTTTAATTGGTTGTAGCTATAATGAAATTTTTTCAAATATATTGTTTTTGAAGCTTATTGAAGATTTAAAAAATAGAAGAACAACATGTAAAAAAAAAAAAAATTTCGATCAAAAAACCATAGGGGGTAGCCTTGTTTTTTCGATGACACATAGTATTTATTAATTTTTCTGTCAAACAAAAACAAATTTGTTACAAATAAACTATATACAATGAAAGAAAATCAAAAAACAAACAACAAACAATAAGTTTTTATCTATTTTTTGAGAAAACATTCATTTTATTGTACTCTTTTTAAAAGCGATGATTAAAATAAAAATAATAAAGTAGCTGTTAAAACTTTGTAATATTTTTTTAATTAATTAATTGCAATTAAATACAAAAAAGAAATAATTTAAATTTTTTAAAAAAAGGCAGAGATATTCGCTTCCAAATATAGTACTTTAAATTTCAGACAGTTTTATTCTCTGCCTTGGCGTTTGATAAAATATACACGTTAAACAACTAAAGTCAGTTTTAAGAAAATTCATTAAAAATACATTTGGCAAGATAATTACCGTAATTGCGAACATATTTCAAAGAAAATTTAACAAACATTTAGAAAAACAAAAAAAATTTCAAAACCGTTAAAATTTGACTGAGTTGTTTGCTCGGAAAGTGGAATTTTTGATTTTGGAACTGCATTTTTCGAACAATTGACATTTGAGGAATGCATAAAAGATAATTTTGGTGCAAAATTTTTAGTTTTGAAAAAACTCAATTTCGATCAATTCATAAGCTCTTTTCAAACAAAAATTCACATCGATTAAAAAGATTTTTGTAGAAAAATTTTATTTATGTTTTAAAGGTTGGGAACCTCCTGAAGCGAAATCACAATTTAAAGTGGTTTGCACATGTTTAGCCTAGACCTGATTTAATGACATCTGAATCGATAAAATCGGTCCATTGGTCTGAGAGGAGTGGAAGTCACAATAAAAACCTTAGCCTATTAATTATATAGATGTATATTAAAAAAAAATCCTTATCAAAAACTTTGTGATGTCTTGACGCAAAAAACCTTCGCGAAGTTTTCACTATAAAAAGTTAATTAAACATTTTTAAAAACGTTCTTTATTCATACCATACAGCAAGGAAATTTAGCAAAACTCAGAAGCTGTGAGCCTTTTTAAAACTTGGTACAACAAAATAGTCTCTTTGCAAAAAATACAATTTATTTTGCTGAACTTTTTCATGGTGATATAAAGAAAAACTTTCGCTGAAAAAAATTATTTCAAAGGTGCTTTATAAGACGTGCATCAGTTAGTTAAATGGTTTTCAATACTAAAAATTGCAAACGACTTTGCAATATTCTTTCGGTTTAGGAAGGCAACCTGTATGAAAAAGTTCATCATGTGAACGTAGGTTCATTGCATACTTTTAGGGACTTATTAGAGCAGGTAATTAAAAACTTACTGTATTGTTCAAATTGCAAGGATGAAAATATTCGTAGAATATTTTAGCCGTCTGCAGTTTTTTAAAGGTTATTTTTTTAGCCTTTATTTGAAAAGGGTTGGAAAATGTGGCTGAAAAAGTTAACTGAGGTCTGTCATTTTCTGCAGAGTGGTAAAAAACTTTATGTATTAGGTAGGTTTTAAATTTAGCTCCCTATCGGTCTGGTCTGCAGAGCGTGACAGGCACGCCATTTTTGTTAAAAAATTTCCATGCTTCGAAGTTCAATTTATTAGTAAGTAAAATTTTCGCTCTTCACACAAATCAAAACTTCATAAAATTACCATTCTTCAACACACACATACACTACCCTCACACATAAGATAAAATGCACTTAAAATTTAATTAATCCTTACCAATCATCAGCTTTGGCTCTGACGCTGATATTTGACAGCAACCTCTTTGCACTGACATGTGTGGTTAGAGAGAGAAATACACCAAAACCAAAATCAAAATAAAAAAAAAAAATAATTGCAACAAAAATGCAACCACTTTAAATGAGCATTACTGCTAGCTTCACACGTGCTAACGTACGAGTGCAATCAAGAGCATATACGATGTAAGGACATTTCAGGCGATGTCCAGTCGTCAAATGCATGTGAATGGCTGTGGACGTTTCACTTATTGGACAAGCTTTGACAATGCGGCATAAACCTTGTTGTTGTTTGTTGTTGTTGTTGCAATGTTGTGGTCATTCTTGCTAGCTAACAGCACCAACGAATATCGAAGGATGTCACAGTATGTGAGTAAAGAATATCTTGCTCTGCCACTGCTGCTGATGTCCAGTGCTTTAATACAGCTCTTACCATTGTTATGCTAAATTGTTAGTTTTTTTTGTTTGGTATTTTTTTTCTGTGATTGTATTTTTCGATCATGCTGCTGTCAGCTTTTTGTTGCTGCTTGCTGGCTGTTGTTGCTGTGTTTGTATTGGATAAATTGAAAAATCAGCACAAAAAAATTTGCATTTTTGTGAAATTGAATATTTGTGGTTGGTAAGAGAGCTTAATGTAATTTGAGGACACTAATGCGGATACAGATGATACTGTTTTTTTTTTTTTGACATTTAAAAGAAAAAAAAAACTCAACTGCTAAAAATATCGATTACAATTTCATTTTGAGCATGTTTATTAGTCCTTTAGGCCTCATTAATTAAAAATTATTTTAACACATAAAGTTGTTGTTGTTGTTGTTATTGTTGACGTTTTTAATATGAAGTCATTACGTCCTATATTCGCTAAAAATTGAAATTAATTACTTTTTTGCTGTATGGTTGGTGTTGTTGTTATTTCTGCTACTGGCGTTGTTGTTGTTGTTGTAGCTGCTGTTGCTACATTACAAGACAATAGCCAGTTATTGTCTTCTTTGCATAAACAATAAATAGCTAATCATTTATTTTGTTTTGCTTCTGCTGTTTTTGTTGTTTTTATTTATCTTTTACATTATAAATTTATAAACCGGAAACAGGAAGTAAATTTGCAATAGCGAATAGTTAAACAAAAAATGAAATAAATATATGATAGCTCTGCACATAATTATTCTGTTTTCACTGCTTCAAATATGGCGAACACGAATTATTATGATACCTTTGTACTATTATAGCATCTTAAATAACATTTAAAATTTTTGAGCATTTTTAAAATTGAATTTAAATTTAGGCAAAAATATTTAAGCAAACTTCAACTGTTTAGATTTTGTCACAAATTATCAAATATAATCATTATATGTTTGTTATTCTTATTCCATGATAAATTTGTAACTTTAGTTGATTAGAAATGAAGAATGAATTAAAGGAAGGTAAATACGAAGGATCATGGCCTAGTCAGGTTTCAAACCAAAATTTTGGGTTGTCAGTCGAGCACGCTTACCACTCAACTACTGAGGCCGTCAAATAAGTGAACTGAATAAGTAAATTTAACACATTTATTACAAAAAGGTTGATTTTCTATAAAATTCGATTCAGAGAATTTTTTAAATCTTATTAAACGTGGGTTTCGGAAGATTCGCACATTCAGCGTGGACCTTAACCCACAACACAAAGCAAAGCCTAATTAAATCAAAATATTTAGTATTAAGTTATTTGTAATCAGTGCTTGGTATTTGTTATTTGTTATTTGGTATTTGGTATTTGGTATTTGGTATTTGGTATTTGGTATTTGGTATTTGGTATTCAGTATTTGGTATTTGGTATTTGGTATTTGGTATTTGGTATTTGGTATTTGGTATTTCGTATTTGGTATTTGGTATTTCGTATTTGGTATTTGGTATTTGGTATTTGGTATTTGGTTTTTGGTATTAGGTATTTGGTATTTAGTATATGGTATTTGGTATTTGGTATTTGGTATTTGGTATTTGGTATTTGGTATTTGGTATTTGGTATTTGGTAATTGGTATTTGGTATTTGGTATTTGGTATTTGGTATTTGGTATTTGGTATTTGGTATTTGGTATTTGGTATTTGGTATTTGGTATTTGGTATTTGGTATTTGGTATTTGGTATTTGGTATTTGGTATTTGGTATTTGGTAATAGGTATTTGGTATTTGGTATTTGGTATTTGGTATTTGGTATTTGGTATTTGGTATTTGGTATTTGGTATTTGGTATTTGGTATTTGGTATTTGGTATTTGGTATTTGGTATTTGGTATTAGGTATTTGGTATTTAGTATATGGTATTTGGTATTTGGTATTTGGTATTTGGTATTTGGTATTTGGTATTTGGTATTTGGTATTTGGTATTTGGTATTTGGTATTTGGTATTTGGTATTTGGTATTTGGTATTTGGTATTTGGTATTTGGTATTTGGTATTTAGTATATGGTATTTGGTATTTGGTATTTGGTATTTGGTATTTGGTATTTGGTATTCGGTATTTGGTATTTGGTATTTGGTATTTGGTATTTGGTATTTGGTATTTGGTATTTGGTATTTGGTATTTGGTATTTGGTATTTGGTATTTGGTATTTGGTATTTGGTATTTGGTATTTGGTATTTGGTATTTGGTATTTGGTATTTGGTATTTGGTATTTGGTATTTGGTATTTGGTATTTGGTATTTGGTATTTGGTATTTGGTATTTGGTATTTGGTATTTGGTATTTGGTATTTGGTATTTGGTATTTGGTATTTGGTATTTGGTATTTGGTATTTGGTATTTGGTATTTGGTATTTGGTATTTGGTATTTGGTATTTCGTATTTGGTATTTGGTATTTCGTATTTGGTATTTGGTATTTGGTATTTGGTATTTGGTATTTGGTTTTTGGTATTAGGTATTTGGTATTTAGTATATGGTATTTGGTATTTGGTATTTGGTATTTGGTATTTGGTATTTGGTATTTGGTATTTGGTATTTGGTATTTGGTAATTGGTATTTGGTATTTGGTATTTGGTATTTGGTATTTGGTATTTGGTATTTGGTATTTGGTATTTGGTATTTGGTATTTGGTATTTGGTATTTGGTATTTGGTATTTGGTATTTGGTATTTGGTATTTGGTATTTGGTATTTGGTAATAGGTATTTGGTATTTGGTATTTGGTATTTGGTATTTGGTAATAGGTATTTGGTATTTGGTATTTGGTATTTGGTATTTGGTATTTGGTATTTGGTATTTGGTATTTGGTATTTGGTATTTGGTATTAGGTATTTGGTATTTAGTATATGGTATTTGGTATTTGGTATTTGGTATTTGGTATTCAGTATTTGGTATTTGGTATTTGGTATTTGGTATTTGGTATTTGGTATTTGGTATTCGGTATTTGGTATTTGGTATTTGGTATTTGGTATTTGGTATTTGGTATTTGGTATTTGGTATTTGGTATTTGGTATTTGGTATTTGGTATTTGGTATTTGGTATTTGGTATTTGGTATTTGGTATTTGGTATTTGGTATTTGGTATTTGGTATTTGGTATTTGGTATTTGGTATTTGGTATTTGGTATTTGGTATTTGGTATTTGGTATTTGGTATTTGGTATTTGGTATTTGGTATTTGGTATTTGGTATTTGGTATTTGGTATTTGGTATTTGGTATTTGGTATTTGGTATTTGGTATTTGGTATTTGGTATTTGGTATTTGGTATTTCGTATTTGGTATTTGGTATTTCGTATTTGGTATTTGGTATTTGGTATTTGGTATTTGGTATTTGGTATTTGGTATTTGGTATTTGGTATTTGGTATTTGGTAATAGGTATTTGGTAATAGGTATTTGGTATTTGGTATTTGGTATTTGGTATTTGGTATTTGGTATTTGGTATTTGGTATTTGGTATTTGGTATTTGGTATTTGGTATTTGGTATTTGGTATTTGGTATTTGGTATTTGGTATTTGGTATTTGGTATTTGGTATTTGGTATTTGGTATTTGGTATTTGGTATTTGGTATTTGGTATTTGGTATTTGGTATTTGGTATTTGGTATTTGGTATTTGGTATTTGGTATTTGGTATTTGGTATTTGGTATTTGGTATTTGGTAATTGGTATTTGGTATTTGGTATTTGGTATTTGGATTTAGATTTGATTTAGGATTTAGATTTAGATTTAGATTTAGATTTAGATTTAGATTTAGATTTAGATTTAGATTTAGATTTAGATTTAGATTTAGATTTAGATTTAGATTTAGATTTAGATTTAGATTTAGATTTAGATTTAGATTTAGATTTAGATTTAGATTTAGATTTAGATTTAGATTTAGATTTAGATTTAGATTTAGGATTTAGATTTAGATTTATATTTAGATTTAGATTTAGATTTAGATTTAGATTTAGATTTAGATTTAGATTTAGATTTAGATTTAGATTTAGATTTAGATTTAGATTTAGATTTAGATTTAGATTTAGATTTAGATTTAGATTTAGATTTAGATTTAGATTTAGATTTAGATTTAGATTTAGATTTAGATTTAGATTTAGATTTAGATTTAGATTTAGATTTAGATTTAGATTTAGATTTAGATTTAGATTTAGATTTAGATTTAGATTTAGATTTAGATTTAGATTTAGATTTAGATTTAGATTTAGATTTAGATTTAGATTTAGATTTAGATTTAGATTTAGATTTAGATTTAGATTTAGATTTAGATTTAGATTTAGATTTAGATTTAGATTTAGATTTAGATTTAGATTTAGATTTAGATTTAGATTTAGATTTAGATTTAGATTTAGATTTAGATTTAGATTTAGATTTAGATTTAGATTTAGATTTAGATTTAGATTTAGATTTAGATTTAGATTTAGATTTAGATTTAGATTTAGATTTAGATTTAGATTTAGATTTAGATTTAGATTTAGATTTAGATTTAGATTTAGATTTAGATTTAGATTTAGATTTAGATTTAGATTTAGATTTAGATTTAGATTTAGATTTAGATTTAGATTTAGATTTAGATTTAGATTTAGATTTAGATTTAGATTTAGATTTAGATTTAGATTTAGATTTAGATTTAGATTTAGATTTAGATTTAGATTTAGATTTAGATTTAGATTTAGATTTAGATTTAGATTTAGATTTAGATTTAGATTTAGATTTAGATTTAGATTTAGATTTAGATTTATATTTAGATTTAGATTTAGATTTAGATTTAGATTTAGATTTAGATTTAGATTTAGATTTAGATTTAGATTTAGATTTAGATTTAGATTTAGATTTAGATTTAGATTTTGATTTAGATTTAGATTTAGATTAAGATTTAGATTTTGATTTAGATTTAGATTTAGATTTAGATTTAGATTTAGATTTAGATTTAGATTTAGATTTAGATTTAGATTTAGATTTAGATTAAGATTAAAAACTAAGATTTTGATTTCGATATTTTTATATGTTAATTTTTTTATATATATATCTGCATTTTTATTGTTTTGTTTGTATATATTTTTATATTTTTTTTGTGTTTTTGTTTTCTTTGTAGAATTTTATTCTTTATTTTGCGCTGAGTGCTAATCGTGCGAGCCTACGTATCTCAGGATCGAATCATCATTTATTATAGAAAGTCAATTGCAACAAAAATTGTCTGCTGGACTCTGCTAACAATGGCAAACCTCAGAGTGTAAGCAATTCCATGTAAAGCTTCTTGAGATCATTAATTTTAGCCGCTCGAAGTTTTTATTAAACATTTAGGTCCATTTCACGGTCAATTAATTCCACACATTTAATAACACACTTAACCCACTTGGTCCAAAAAGCTCGGTCAAAGTACTTGCAAGGACTTAAAAGTCGATTTTTTTATTAAATACCGGATATACTGAGTAATTTATATATCAAACTGGTTTGCTTGGCCAACTATCTCACCATATCGATGTTTAAAAATAAAAAAAATATATCCTTGAATACTACAATATGAACACATTAATTTTTAAAAAAATAACAGATTGTGAAAAAAATTGTTAAAATAAAAATATATTAAAAATGGGCAAAAGAATGAAATGGAAAAAAGACTGAATCCTTGAGCCAAGTTCCCTACACATAGCTCTCATTTTTACAGCAAATAATCCATATTTAATTTATCTATGAAATATACACAAACATTACAAATATGTACGCACAGGTTGGATAAGCAGCTTAAAGTTATTGAGAGAGAGCTTTTAAAATCAACAAAACAGAATCAATTATTTACTTGCACTGCAATAGCAAACAGATATAAATATATATAAACGAAAAAAAGCAAAAAAATATCGAAAGCTTTAAAAGCATTTCAAACGAACTGGGTGAAAAAATCACAAATTTTAAGTTTGTCATTAAAATTTTGCACGTGCTTGAAATGATTTACATAAATGCTTAAAACATTCAATTAGCTTTAAACTGTAAAAGCAATGTTGTAAAATATGTACTTAAAAAATACGATAGAAAAAAAAAACTTAAAATAGCTTACAAGCGACAGCAACAACAACAATAAAAGGCACCGTCAAAAGAGTCGTCGCTATTTTTTTATTTATTTACCGATAAGAGCCAAGTTTAAAATTAGGACCAAAATATAAGAAGAAGAAGAAGAACCACCCAGCAGTTGTTGTCAATCTCAAAATGCGATTTGCTGATGCTTACCACGTGAAGCCGATTTAGCATTATATAGTAAAAATGTTATTGTTGTTTTGGCAGTGTTTGTTGTTGTTGTTGTTGTTGTTGTTGTTGTTGAAACATTTTCAATTTCAATTGCAAATTCAATTGATGTCACAATCAATTGAAGTACAAATAACGAATTTCAATAGAAACGCAATACTTTGGCTGAATGTCATGAAGTAAAGCAAAGCAAAGTAAAGACAACGACCTAGCGCACAGGGCTACGTATACGCCTCACACACATATACAAGCACATGGACGTTAGCTTAAATAGATGTCAGCTACTAAGCTAGACACACACACACACAAACACGCACCTATTGATGTTGTTCAGCTTTTTGTGTTTTGTTTATATTTTGTTTTGTGTTTTGCATATCATTCGAATTTAAGCTCAAAAATAATTCAAAATAAGCGTAGTTAGGAGAGGGTCACAGAAAGGCGGGAAGAAAGAAAGAGAGAGAGAGAGAGAGAGAGAGTAGCAGCAGGCAGAGGCGCTTAAAAACTTCGGAAGTCCTTTAAGGCATATGACAATGCAAAGTGATTTGGGCATGTTAGAAAACAGAAAGTCCCACACACACACACACACACATACACACACTTATACGCACACAGCCATACAAAAATGGCAACAGAAAGCTGTTTTTATGCATACCCTCTATGAGTTGAATGAAAGCTACAAACAAATAGAAACATATCAAACACGTGCAAACATACAGCATGGCGGCAAAGGCAAACACACACACTTACGCACCCTCACATACAAAAAGCCTGAAATGTCAAATAAAGCGAATTTCTATTCAAATTAGATTCAAATGTCTGTTAATGCTTAACTGAGGTACTTTAAGTGGAACCAATACAAAAAAAAAAAAAAAAATCAAGATACATATCTACCAAGAGGTGGACGCAGCAGCAGATGCAAAGGCAGAGCATAATGTAGGCTAGGCTGTGAAAACAGAACCAAACAATATGAGTGGCGCAATCTTTTGTAGAAAATTACTGTTTTGGCCAATTGTTTCGGCTTGTTGTTCTAAAACTTAATCTTGTTGATTTTTTTTCTTTTGTTTTTATTTTTGTGAATTTAGTTTATTTTATTTTTCCCCTTAGTTTTGTCTACTCGCTTGTGGCCACTGTTGTGATTAAGCTATAATTATTCATTTTTGTTTTTTTGTTTTAAGTTCTCGGTTGTTTTTTGATGAATTGTTGGCTAAGCGTTGTTTTCTAATCTTAAAAATGTTTATGTTTATATCTGGTGGTATTCCAACTCAGCACAGCTTATATGCTTGGCATTTTATATTCAAGTTGAATGGTTTGAAGTTGATGTCTTGGCATGATGTCACTTGCGTCGAGTCATTCAGCTAGACAGGCGACAGTTCATTTGTCACAGCTAATGATCAGAAGTTAGCTGAAGAAACAAAACAACAAAAAAAAAAAAAAAAAATAAACCAAACAAAAAACTATTTTTACATTGTCTACGAAAAGATAAATTAAAATCTAAAAAGCTGGTCCATACAAATTTCATACAAAGCAAGCTAGATGAGAAAAGAGGCAATGGTGGGCGTATTTAATAGATTTCAATAAAATTAAATGGAAATGGAAACCTGATTGTATTTTATATGAAAAAAAAAAAATATTGTTTGACGCGTTTGATAAATGAAATTTAAGGAGAA
This sequence comes from Tetanocera ferruginea, assembly GCA_958299015.1. Classification (NCBI taxonomy): domain Eukaryota; kingdom Metazoa; phylum Arthropoda; class Insecta; order Diptera; family Sciomyzidae; genus Tetanocera; species Tetanocera ferruginea. Next base: position 28,332,558 of record OY282642.1, on the reverse strand, counting down.
ATTTTCATTTTAAATATATTCGGAAAATTTGGAAAGTTACTTGAAAATTTTACTCAGAAACAAGCTTTCAAATTTTTGTTATTTTTCTCTCAATTTGGTGTTGAGTTTGAGCTGAATTTTTATGTAAAAATTCATGATTGCATAATAAATTTGCTGCAGAACTGACAGTGCTTTTTTCCCCAGAGCCGTAACTGTCAAAATCAACTGTCTACCAAAAAAAGAACAACACAAAACAACAGATATAAACAAATAATTTTTTCAATTGAAAAATTTTGTGCTGAGTGAAACACGTCTGCTACTTGCTTGCAGTTTCTATCACTAATTCACTGTTTTGCAATACATTTTGCCATCTTTGCCACTTGTAAGCACGTTAAAAAGTTTTAAAATATACATTAACTACATATATTAATTATTAAAAATAAAAACATAAGCAAAGTTATTTCATTTCTTTATTTATATTCTGTTTTCTTATTGTCTATGAGCTGTCAGCTGCTTGAGAGTTGAGAGTCAAATTTCGTTTTGACACTTTCGGCAGTCGCTCTCTTCGTCTCGCAGCTACCTTATTTTGTGTACTCTTTGTAAAAATTGTATCAACATTTGATTGTAAATTCAATTCAAACTTTGATAAAATGCTATTAATTTTCTCGCCTACTCTCTGAGAAGTAAACATTTTTTTACTGCCCGCTGCCCGGCCCATGATGTGAAAATAGTTCTCGGTGATTTTAACGCGAAGGTCGGAAAAAAGGCGTCTTTGGCTCCACTGTCGGTCAGTTCAGTCTCCTCGAGACCACTTCGAATAACGCTCTAAGACTGATTGACTTCGCCGCGGCGCGAAACATGGTAGTTTGTAGCACCAGATTCCAACACTTCGATATCCAAACGGCAACCTGGCTGTCCCCGGATCAAAAAACGCGAAACTAAATTGATCATGTTGTGATCAACGGAAGGCACGCTTCAAGTGTACAGGATGTGCGCACATTTCGGCGGGTCAATATTGACTCCGACCATCATCTTGTTGTAGCCAAGATCAGCATGCGATTGTGCAATGTGAAGAATGGACGCTCAGGTGTGCAACGAAAGCTTGATGTCGATAAGCTGCTATCACAATGGACCGCCGAGATTTACTCTGCTCAACTCTCGGTTAAGCTCAACCAACCTTACTCTTGCCTCGACGACGCTGGTGGACTTTGGGCGCATATATCACACTCCATGCGCACTGCTGCTGAAGAAGTCATAGGTTTTCGACGCCAGCAACCTCGCAACCAAGGTATGACTAGGAGTGTTGCAACGCGACAGCAGCAAAATACGCCGCATATAAAAAGACGCTGCAGTCAGCTGCAACGCGTGCCATGCACGAAAACTATCGCGGTAAGAGGAAGGAAGAGAGATGTAAGATGAGAGACGTCTTTTGAGACGTAAAAAAAGAGAGCAGGAAAGCGTGAGAGAGAAAAAATTGAGGTGTACCAGGGCAAGAAGGATGCTCGAAAATTCTTCCATCAGGTTAAGCGTCTAACTCAAGGTTTCAAGCCCGGAGCATTCACTTGTAGAGATGAAAATGGTGATCTGGTTACAGATACGCAGTGCGCATTGAAATTATGGAGACAGCATTTTTCCAATCTGCATGCAGGCGACGATACCAACAATTCTGCCCTTGGAGAATGCAGTCTGACACTACCAATCGACGATGATGAAGTGGAAATTCCACCACCTAGCCATGACGAGGTTAAAATTGCTATCCAGCGACTCAAAAACAACAAAGCCGCAGGTGCTGACGGCCTGGCTGCTGAATTGTTTAAAACCGGCGGCGGTGAATTGATAAGGTGAATTGAATTGATAAGGATAAAGATTACACTACGCCAAATCCTGGAGAAAACCCACGAAAACCAAATCGACACCCATCATCTCTTTGTTGATTACAAAGCTGCGTTCGATAGCCCGATTCGGGATTGCCTGTATGCAACAATGTCTGAGTTCGGTATACCTGCAATGTTGATAAGGCTCTGCAAGATGACGTTGATCAATACATGCAGCTCCATCAAGGTAGGCAATTACCTCTCCGAAACCATTAATTCCCGCTACCATGCGATCTCTTCAATTTCATCATGGAGGAGATCCTACGAAAGGCAGGTGTACATCGAAATGGTACCATTTTCTGCAAAGGTGTCAAGCTCCTTGGGTATGGTGATGATATCAATATTATCGGCTGAACCAAGAGAGATGTAACTGCTGCTTTCGCCGCTATCGAATAGGAATCAGCCAAAGTGGGTTTGACGGTGAACGAGGGAAAAACAAAGTATATGCTGTCTGCAAAAAGGGAAGCGCGGCGTCTAGGCTACCATGTTACAGCAGACAAATATAACTTTGGAGTTGTCAAGGAATTTGCATACTTTTGCACCACCGTAAACAGCAACAAAAATGTCAGCCTGGAAATAAAGCTAAGAATAACAATTGCTAATAGGTGCTACTACGGGATGAGTAAGCGATAAGGTTCCAGAGCTCTCCATCCATCGACAAAACTTACACTCTACAAGACGCTCATCATACCTGTGCTTTTCTATGGCGCTAAGGCATGGGTGGTATCGCAAACATATGCAGCCGCTCTTAGGGTGTTCGAGAGGAAAGGTTTTCACAAAATCTTTGGTCCTGTGCGAATTGGCGACGACTACGCATTCGAATGAACCGCGAACTCTAAGACGACATTGACTTAGTCCAGCGTATAACAATTCAGCGACTACGTTGGCTGGGTCATGTCTTTCGTATGTATGAAGAAGCTCCAGCGAAAAAGGTGTTTGAGGTGAAAGCTGAGGGTCGACGAAGCAGAGGAAGACCATGCCTCCGATGAATTGACCAGGCCGAAGAATCCCTTACCGCGGTTGGTGAAAGAGATTGGAGACGGTGTGCGCGAAGCAGAGACGCTGGCGAGAGCTGATGAAGTCGGCCGTAACCCGACAACGGGTTGTCATGGCCACCTAAGTATGTAAATAAGTAAGCAATTACTTATTGTGCTTATTTTGCTGTTGGTGTTGGATTTTTGTTGTAATTGTTGTTGCACTCTTCAAAAAAATCTTTGTTGATCGCTGCTGTAAATGGTGATTCTGCTTCCTGTTTGGCTAGAAATTCTGCATTCTCATTCACGTCAAAGCTACAGTAGGCAGGAATTCACTGTAGGTCAAGTTTGTTATTTTATGCGGCCAGATCGTTGAGGACGTTGACAGTCTTTAACACTAGCTTGGGTTTGATGCTTTTAGTGCTTTAAGGGCAGCCCAACTATCAGAGAATTCGAACATTATTTTGCCCGTAACGTTATTCAGACACTTTAGTCTGAAACATCTATTAATGGCAAGGATTTCCGCTTGTAATATTGTGGTTAACTGGGAGTGGCTCTCATTGGAGTGTCCTCTAAAGATTCCAGCTCTAGTGCCTTCCTCCATTTTGGAACCATCCGTATATCACACAAGATCATTTTCGGATGGGCTTAGTTTCTCGTGTTCCCAGTTAGATTTGGGGGGGGATAACAACGATGAAGTTTTTGTTAAAGCAGCTTTTGGGAAGCATGCCAACTAGGGGCATGCAGAACTCTCCTTCTCGTTTTAGGGTTGTGATTGAGGAAAGGCGTCGCTTTATGGAATGGTTTGTGACAATGTTGCCCAGATGGAAAACACAGTGAAGGCTACATCTGGATGTGGATGTGGATTGGTGTAAGCCCTAAGATGACATTGAGGGCCGCTGTTGGCGTGAGCCTGATGCAGCCTCTCATACATATCCCTGCACATCTTTGCACTTGTTCTAACCACTTGATTCTTGTAGGGTTTTTGACCACCACACTACAAACGCATATGATAGTGTGGGTCTGACGATCAAAGTGTAGAGTTTGTACATCATCTTAGGGCTTATTCTCCAATTCTTGGCGCAAATTCTTCTGCAGGTCTACACTGAGGCTGCTGATCTGCTTATAATGCGGTCAGAGGTTCTAAGAGAGTTTGCTCTCCAGGACCAATATTAGATACTTTTTTGAATTGGAAAAATCTACTTTTTCCCCAAAGACTTCCGGACAAGTAAATTAAGCTTACGTCGTTTTGCAAAAAAGAACGTTTTTTGTGTTAACAGAGTGTTTTTCGTTAAGACACCATCTCTGTACTGTGTACAGTGCTGCTTGTAGAACGTCAGACACTGTACTTTCAAAGCTCCTTCGTATGATGACTGCAATGTGATCGGCATACCCAACCACATCTCTTCCTCGACGAACTTCGAAGAGTCGATCGTTTGTAAAATAGTTCAGCGTGAGATAGGAAACTCTTTGATGTTTAGCGTTCTGCCCGAGCCAGAGTTGACATCAAGTTAAGGAGAAAATTTGGGCTCTTAACTTGACAGTCATCCGACAGACAAAATTAGTCCTTCAGTTTTCAGCTTAGTGCTGTTCCCCCATCCCGGGAAGTTATGCCTTACGACGGTTCCACGGGATTCATACTGGGTTGAAGATTCAATGCGGAGGTTAAGGTTTAGTGCGTAGGAATCGCACACTTCCACCTGCACGGTGGGGCCTATTGAAGGTTCCCCTTTCCCGAATAAAATAAAAAAAACCTTACCACATCTATCCCAGTTTCTTTGAGTTTGACTAGGAGTCTAACTACAACTAGAGACCAAGCTGAGGTGATAGCACGCCTCCTTGTGGACATCCTCTGGTTGTAGTTGCTTTAAGGGAAGTGTTATCCATTCTGATCTGGATAACTCTACTACTGAGTGTCGTCATAAGCCAGCTTTTAACGGCATATTAAGGTTGTGAAGTGGCCTTCTAGTTGACTCACATGACGTACTATTGAAGGCTCCTTCGATATCAAGGCAAGCGACGATACATATTTCCTCGCAATCGATAAATTTTTCAATTGTGCTTACAAGGTCATTAAGTGCTGACACTGTTGATTTACCCGTTGGATAGTTTTGTTGTTTGAAGATTGGATTACTTTCAGAGCATCTGCCAGCCTGTTCATAGTGAACACCGATGAGACCGTTTCAGACAGGCAGGCTTACACACTCTGTCTGCCTGCCTGTCTGAATCGGCGTTTACTATGCTCGCGGCCTTAGCAAGGTATTTAGCTATCACTTTTCTCCAAACTCCAGGTATAGCCATATGATAGACTGCAGCTGAATTGTTTTGATAGAAGGCGTGTTACATGTTCTGAACCTTGTTGCAGAAGAGCTGGAAAAATACCATCTCCACCAGCAGATTTGAAGGGTTGAAGGGAGTTAATGGTCTAATTAACTGCTGATAAATTGCATATTTGTTAACAGATTTTTCATTCTTCTCTACCTGGCAGATTTGTCTGTTCGAAGTGGTAAGTGTAGTTTGAGTGAGGACCACTCTGAATGACTGAGCCCAGGAAATGAGTATTAAGAAGAAGTTCTAGGGTCCCTTTCTTGGTTTTTGTCTGCTCACCATTCTCATGTGTAAGGCTAGCTAAGGATTTTGGACTGACAGTTGCTAAGATCTTCTAAACGCGACAACTCGTAGGAACATCCTTGATAGAACCACAAAAGTTGCTGAATGAGTTCTTTATAGTCTTCTTGAATCAAATTTAGCTCATTTTTCAAGAACAATTAATTGTTATTTTATTTGATAGCATAATTCACTTGCGTTCGAACATGTTCTTAAACTTAAATAACTATGAACCAATTTTAATGAATGATACATTCGGACAACTAAATTTATCAAATTTTAATGAATGACAAATGCGGAAAAATAACTTTGTGCCTTGTTATAAAGTAAATTGTTTTGCATATATTTAAAGCTGTCTCATACAGCATCGATTTAAAATAATAATCTTGAAAATATATCAATAAAGTCTCAATAATGGTTCAGAGCAAAACTTAGAAATTGACGATAGTGACATTGAAATTCTTATGTTGCTGTCAATCTATTTCTAAGATAAGCACATGCTGCATAAACCTTAACATATATTTTATTGGAAAAAAAAAACAATTTGTTCCATATATGATTTGATAATTTTTCAAATCTTTGTCATGCCTTAATTATTTCTATTTACATGAAACAATAATGTTCAAATTCTGTGATTGATCGATTGAATGATATGGAAGTGATCAGAATCAATCAAATTCAATCAAATGAAATGAAATGAATTTGATTAGAATGGCAAATAAAACGCAATGCTCCGCACTCCTTTTAGTTGTTGTTTTTTTGTTTTGGTTTTTTTTCACACATACGTACAAGCAAATTTATGTATTTTTACGTTGCTTCGCATACCTACTAGAGCAATTTTTTTTTTTTTTTCTTTAACATATATTTGCACACTTTGTGCCAAATAAATCACAGCATTTAGATGGCATATCATCTATGTGTGTGTGTGTGTAGATGTATGTGTATGAATGTGCCGGTTTGAAACGCAAAACAAAGCAATGTTTGTTAGTATGGGAATGAGAAAATCTCTGCATGTATGCGTGTGATGCTATTGACACGAACACGACAATGAAATGAAAATCTGGCATGCGAATGATTATTTAACAGTTGAATATTAATGTCTGTATATGTATGTATGTGTTTGAGAGAGAGTGTGTATGTGCATACAAATTTAAATATCTAAAAATACATTCAGCCATATAAACGACTATTGATATACAGTCATACATAGCTATGTATATACGCACAAAAATACAAATTGACATACATTAAGACTCACATACATACATATACAAACAAATGCTTCTATTTCTATGCTATTTGCATGCCTATGAAACTTAAGCTGACCAGACGTTCTTCTTTAAGCATAATTGTTGTACTGATAAGCTGTTTTTTGGTGCTCCTGAAAAAATTACTTCCTTTATTTTGATAAAAGTTGAACAACAAACAGACAAATTTTCAAATTTTGAACAGTTCTAACAGTTATTTTAGAGTTTTCTTTAAAACATTAGTCACCTAAGGCACCTTGGTCACCTTAATGAAACTCCAGCTATTGTTCAGTTTAACATTATTATTCTTGTATTGCTTTGGTGTTAGTTCATGTTCATGTTTTTATAACAAATTTTTGTGAAAATATTGCCACACATCTGTATGTAAATTAATATAATTGAATAAATATTTGCACACTGGCTGCCGTATTGAATGCTAAATAAACATTTCAATGATTATGAAAAATCGATTGATATGCGTCAAATTCAAAGAAAACTTAGGCTTAAATAATAAATAATACTATAAATACTGCTCAGCTAATTCAGTTGTTATTCAGCTGTTATGCATTTGGCATTAAGTTCAATTAGCCAGCCACACTTAATAAATGAAAACTTTGCTTTTCAGAGTCATTGAGCTGTTCACTTAACATTCATTCATTCTGACACATTTCTAGTAGTTGTTGAATTATTTCACACTTTTTCAATCTTAAATCGAATTAAATTTACTTTAATGCTTTTAATCACTTTAAAACAAATATACACTTCAGTTAACTTCGATGTATTTCATTCAGTCTCATATATGTTTTATGTGGTGTATTTTTAGTTTTGCCGCTTAAGTTTAATTATTGGAATTAAATTTCGCAAAAAATTTAAGCTTCAACTTAAAAATACACACCGAAAGCCACGAGTCTGTTCTGTGTTTATATTTTCACAGAGATCCAATTATTCTTAAAATAGCATATTTTTGCATGAGTATCGAGTTATTTAATGTTTTTATATGCCTACCCCTGGCCACATTCGCGTAGCTACCTAAAGACACAAAGTTACCGTGGTGCAGAACCCAAACGGCCCTTGGCTAGTTTTAAAAAATATATAAAAAATGTTAACAAGCAAAACGTTAACCACAAACAAATGTGTACTCGTTGCAAATATTTGTTAACACTTAAAGAACAGTATCATACAAGTGCTTTTGGCCAAAGCGCCTTAATAGGTATTTAAATGGCCGGCCGCTTATTTCAATATGAACATGTTGATGCCAATATGTACAGATCCATTAAAATTTGCTCTTAAAAAATTAAAAAGGATATTTTTTTCAGGAATGTTTAAAAGAAATAGCCCTTAAACCTCTTAAGACTATAACTCTTAACCTCTAAAGCTTGAAGCCAATCGGACTATTAGTTCTAGAGTATAACATTTTTGTTGTTTAGTTGTATGGTTCTCGTAGTTACTACGACTTGTTTTTACATGCAACACATATTTTTTTGCTAATTAGATTTATAAAAATAAATCCCTTCGTCGTCTATTTGCAACTTTCATCCAATGTGGTTCAAACTCAAGCTTAATTCTATGCATTTTTGTGTAAAATATTTATAAAATTATTTACCCTTTGTGAGGAACTGAAATTTGGGACAAATTTCAGTCCACATGAAAGTTCAACAACAACAACAACAACAGCCGCTACAACAACAACCACAACAACTACAATAGTTTACTTTTAACAACAACAACTTTAAAAAACAAATCCAACAACAACAACAATATTTTGCTTCCAACAAGAACAACAACAACGACAACAACAACAACAACAACAACAGCGGGCGTATAAAGAAGAAATAGTAGCAGTCTTGAAAAATAGCAAGCCGAGTAGCAACAACAACAACAGTGGTGCAATAAAATATAAACAAACACAAAACCAAGCGCAATAACAACAACAACTGCTTAGAAGACAAACAAAAACACATAACTACAAGAATTGCACACGCCACCAAACAACGGTATGTAATGCAGGCACACACAATTATAACAACAATGTTGAACACGCGCCGAAATATGAACAATAACAAAGCCACATCACAATAACAACAACGCAGGCGAGCCAAAGCTTGAGACTAAGCTAAGAAGTAAACACGCGGCTTAAGGACAACAACAAGAAACTGGTGCACAGTTAGATGTGCAGAAACATTTGATGAAAAATTGCACAAACAAGATCCCGTTAGCAAATGCAGCGATTTTTGTGCTATAAAAAGGGATGCTGAAGACAGAATCGATCTCTTTGATCGCTGATCGTGAAAGGTAAGACATCCCTTCCTATCCTTTTATTCCGGGTTTCGAGCTTTTCTAAGCGGTTACCCTAGTAAAATTTGAATATTATTTATAAGATCGGGTTTCGAGCTTTTCTAAGCGGTTACCCTAGTATAACTAGAGAAAACTGTATGTTTTGGGCTTCGAGCTTTTTTAAGCGGTTACCCTAGTAGAACTAGAGAAAACTGTATGTTTCGGGTTTCGAGCTTTTCTAAGCGGTTACCCTAGTAGAACTAGAGAAAACTGTATGTTTTTCGAGCTTTTCTAAGCGGTTACCCTAGTAGAACTAGAGAAAACTGTATGTTTCGGGTTTCGAGCTTTTCTAAGCGATTACCCTGGTAGCACTAGATACATCCTGGAACCTCAAAATCCCACATAAACTCCTAAAATCCCACCTTCACGAGTCAGCAAACGCAGCGGAAGACCGGAAGACCGAGAAAACGCAGGACATCTCAGGACATCGCAGGACATCAGGAATATTAGTAACTATAGTCAAATAATAATAGTTAAATGATAAGCTTAATAATATAAATGAAAAATTAATCAAACATGAAATCATAGCATAAATAATAGTGAACTTCAATAATAAATCAGAACTTTATTACTTTAAAAAAAAACGCTTTTGGTCTCAAATATATAAATATTTTTGTACAGAACCCTGGGTATCCGGCGAGATATACCCAGGCTTAAAACTTCGTTACACCTTTCATAGTCTAAGAGCTAGCAACCGTCGGACTTAATTTTATCAAAGCTAAGATTGTATGTCAGGTTGCATACAACAGTGGGTAGCAAGGTGTGGATATTATGAATCCAAGGTCGACGGAACTTTAGAAGCTTAATGCTATGAAAAGTATGAAAAAAGAGTCCTACTTGTTGAGGCCATTATTATAAACACAAAACCAACTGCCAGACACCTGGCAGGAAGGGTTCTTTCAGCCAGACACTTAAAAGCTTAAAAAATTAGTAAAGAATCCGAAAGCAGTGCTCTTTCACTTTAAATATATTGTAATAATATTGGTATCATTTAAAAACTAATTCTATCACGGCTATTTTATGTGCCAGACTTTACCAACTTCTTTAAGAATTATAACGGTTTATATTATTTTATGTAATGCTTTGTTAGTCCTAAAGTTAATTTATAGAAACAAGAAATTATTGTTATATGTTTTTTTTATGCTAATATTGATATGGAAGAAAATATCGGCCAAATGACCGCCGCAACCTCAGAGGCACACCTCCATCCGATTGTCTAAAGTTTTTATGACTCTGAGGCATAATTGCCGAATTATCTCATCCTTTAGCTATTGCATTGTTGCTGGCTTATCGACGTACACCTTTTCTTTCAAATAACCCCAAAGAAAGAAGTTCAACGGGTCAAATCACATGATCCTGGCGGCCAATTGACATTGCCATAACGTTACCAAACAGTGACTCTTTGTGGGTGCATTGGTTTTTCGACAATAGCTCTTCGATTATCATTCGCCCAAATGCGGCAATTCTGCTTATTAACGAAGCCACTGAGGTGAAAATGTGCCTAATCACTGAAGATAAAGTGCACGATATGCTTTTTGACTCGAACGCCCATTTTCATAATAAGCTTGAATAACTTTAACGCGTTGCTCGATTGTGTATCTTTCCATGGTTCAAATTGAATTAGTCTGAAATTGAGAAATGCCAAATGAAATGCAGAAAAAACTTAACGTTTAGGTGTGTTTCACATTCAACATCTGCCCTTAAAATTTAATCACCCTTTATTAGGAAAGCATGTAAAAGCGTTACACTTTAGCTAGGAGATTTGTCTTTTGTCCCAATGTAAAAAAGGGTCAGAAAAAACCCATAAGACTGGGCTTTTATGTATCATAAAATTGTACTGTAAGTCTCTGAATACACCAAGGCCCAAAATTCAACTTGGACGCCAGATATCAGTGAAAAAGTCTGTTTAAGAATTAGTTTCGAACTTCGAAAATGTTAAAACTTTTTTAAACAAAATTTTTACTCTTAACAAAAACTCACTTTTTCATACTTTCAAAACTTTCTTGTTTATGAAAAGGGGGCAGATATTTTGGAAATTTTGTGTTAATAACTTCAGAAATTATAAATGAGTAATCAAGAATCCCTTTTGAAACCCTAAGGCGAACTTTCAGGCTATATTAACTTTGTGCAAACGTTTCAAACACTTCGAAATACGCGAGTCCGGTTTAGAAAAGTATATATATTATTGATCAGGCTTACCTCATGAGATGGCTTAGCCCTGTCCGTCTGTCTGTCCGTTTGTCCGTCCGTCTATGTGTTGTCCGTAAACACAGGATAAGAAGAAGGAGTTGAGATACTTGCGTGTAACTTGGAACACATCTTTACATGGACTCAAGGATCTGTACTATTGAAAATTTTTTGAATCCACCCACGGACACGCCTACCTCCCATGCAACCCAAAAACGTAAATTACTATAAAGATGGTTTTATTAAAGCTACAAAAAAGTTAAATTTTATATGTTTGTATTTTTTACAAAAACTAAGAAATTCTTTACAAATAATGGGCGTGATTATTTGTCGACAAACACGACCAACTCCCATAAAACCCACAATATTGAAAATACCATAAAAAGATTTATATATGGCCTATATATAGGGATTAAACTTGGCATAGAAGTATTTTATATCAAAACAAAGGTGTGCACACAAAATGGGCGTCACCCACCCACGAACACGCCCTCCTCCCATACAAGTCACAATATTGAAAATACAATAAAAAGGTTTATATATGACCTACAGGGATCAAACTTGAAATGGGTGCTCACATAAATGGGCGAACCTGCCCACGAACACGTCTAACTCCAACACAACCCACATTAGTGAAACCTGTGAAAAACTGTAAAAGAATACATGGATTTTGAAAAAAATGAGAAGTTATTTGAAGTTGTAGCCCCAATGGGGCGCCAAGGTAGGATTTGAGCTTGGATAGAAATATGTTTTTTAGTTTTTGAAATAAATACGTCTTCCTTCTTTTGATTTTGTAGCTCGAATGAATTTTATATTTTTCATTTTTCATTTTCATGATTTTTAAAATAATAACAAATTCAAGGTTAATGACAAAATTTATAAAGTATATAATTCAAGTATAAAAACATAAAGTATTATTAACCGAAATATCATAACAATAATAAGAAGGTTATATGCTACAAAGGTTTTTAAGTATATCAATATATATTTAAATATGATACACGTAAAGAAACGAAAACGTTTATCGCCAGTTTGCTGCAAACGAACTTCGGTTGTCGTGCTTAAAGTAATTTTTTGGAAACGTTTGAACAGTTGTCATAATAATAGTCAGTTGCGGAAAAATTTGTTTTGTTCAACTGAAAACTTAATTTGTAGAAAAAAATCCATTTCTTATGCTCACAATAGCTCAATTTAAGCGTGATAGACTGTCACGCCGAAGACGTGGGTTCAAATCTTGGCTTTGTAAATATTAAAAATGTTAATTTAATTATTCAAATTCTAATTCTGTTTCATTAACCGCTACGTCAAAAATAACAGTCAAAATAAGTTTTACTTAAAAAACATTAATTAAAAAAAAAATATTTGGTGTTCTTGTTGAGGATCGAACCCAGGTCAATCGAGTACCTAGACTCAAACGCCAGCACACTCGGCTAAACTTAAACTTCCAAAACAATGATAAAATTTCATTAAGTTCGATATTTTTTCGTTTCAAGCAAAAATATTTTTTAGCTGATGACAACTGAATATTCGTTTGCGGCAAAAACAGTTAGCAAACAAAGTATAGTTGGTGAATTTTTCAGTTGCGGTAAACGAAAAATTTCTTTGCGTGTAAGAGGTTAAGGGTATTTCATAGCCGGGCTTGACCAACTTTAGAGTTTCCTTACTTGTTTTGTTATATGTTCGTATCGAAATTCACAAATTTTTGAAGTTTTAAGTATTTTTTCAATTTACATTTTGTTGGTTAAAAAAAAACATAGCTGCATGAGCCAAATACATTGAAAAGAATTTGTTTTTGCTGGTTTTTTGAAAACACATACTAAATTTTTAATAAAATATCATTTATATAATTTTAAATGATTTGATTTTCTTGAAATAAATAGATGTTCTATATTACGTTTTTATTTGAAAATTTAAAATTATTATTAAAGACATTAAAAAAAAATTTTTAAATTCTATGTAATTGAATGGTATAGTTTTATATACACCAATACCTCACTTTGCGTCGTGGTAACGTTCCAAAAAAACACGACGCAAATTGAAACGACGCAAAGTGAATTATAATTTTCTATAGCAAACCATGTAAAGATCGAAGATAGGTTCCAAGGTCACAAAATACTACTTTTAAAAAGAAAATTGAACAAAGTAAACATTTAATACAATACATACAAGAAAAAAAAAAAAAAAAAAACAAATTCAAACAAAATAAAAAATTCAATTCATATATAAAATTGAATTTTCAAAATTGAAAATTTGATTGAATTGAAAAGTAACAATTCAATTCAATCAAATCAAAATAAAATATTCAATTAATTTATAAAATCAAAATAAAATAGTAAGGTATATCTTCGACTTGGCCGAAGTTAAAATACCCCCACGGCCGATTCTTAAGGGTGGAAGAATATTAAATTGCAGAGCTTTTGTATGAGATTTTGAGAGATATTATTATTTTTATATGTCTAAAAAACATACATATCACATTGTTTTCCTGCAGCTTAAATATAAGCCTTTTTATAAAGTTTTAAATTTTAGGGTTGTGTGGGAGGTGGGCGTGTTAGATTTTGTATGACGCCCATTTTTCTAGTATATCCCAGTTTCGACATAGAATACACAAATACCGAGTTTCCATTTTGTAACTTTAATATTAGCCTCTTTATAGATTGTTCAATTTTGGGGTTGTATGGGAGGTGGGCGTGTTAGTGGGTGGATGACGCCCATTTTTCTAACACACCTCAGTTTTGACATTGAATACACAAATACCGAGTTTCCATCTTGTAACTTTAATATTAGCCTCTTCATAGATTTTTAAATTTTGGGGTTGTATGGGAGGTGGGCGTGTTAGTGGGTGGATGACGCCCAATTTTATAACATACCTCAGTTTTGACATTAAATACTCAAATACCGAGTTTCCGTCTAGTAACTTTAATATTAGCCTCTTTATAGATTTTTCAATTTTGGGGTTGTATGGGAGGTGGGCGTGTTAGTGGGTGGATGACGCCCAATTTTATAACATACCTCAGTTTTGACATTAAATACTCAAATACCGAGTTTCCGTCTAGTAACTTTAATATTAGCCTCTTTATAGATTTTTCAATTTTGGGGTTGTATGGGAGGTGGGCGTGTTAGTGGGTGGATGACGCCCAATTTTATAACATACCTCAGTTTTGACATTAAATACTCAAATACCGAGTTTCCGTCTAGTAACTTTAATATTAGCCTCTTTATAGATTTTTCAATTTTGGGGTTGTATTGGATGTGGGCGTGTTAGTGAGTGGATGACGCCCATTTTTCTAAGATATCTCAGTTTTGATATAAAATAAACATATACCAAATTTCAGTATTGTAGCTTAAATATTAGCTTCTTTGTAGAGTTTTCAATTTTTGGGTTGTATGGGTGGTAGGCGTGGTTTTCATCCGATTTAACCCATTCTCGAACTTGACCTTAGTTTTTTTAAAAAAAGCTTAAATATCGAATTTCATTACGATAGCTTCAAAATTGCGGCTGTAATCGTGTCGACAGACAGACGGACAGACGGACAGACGGACAGACGGACAGACGGACAGACAGACGGACATGGCTAAATCAACTCAGGTGGTGATGCTGAGCAAGAATATATATACTTTTCCATACCTACCACGCCTCCTTTTGGGTGTTACACACGTCGTGACAAAATTAATATACCCCTTACGCAGTACGCGTGGGGGTATAAAAATTAATCACTGATGATTCCATAATGGCTGTTGTCATAATAGGGCATTCACAAAAAATTGGAAAAATGGTACATATTTGCTGAACAGCTTTTTTTTCAACGTAAAATAAATTTCCTTGTAGCAATTGATATTCGAAGCTACCGCCTTGGACACTTTAAAACTCTTTCCGCGGTCAGGATCGGTTTTAAAGAAAATCTCCATAGCTTCGTCAATCAAACACATCGCTTTGGAACTTTGTTTGGAGGTAAAATTTTGTTCTTCGGAGATTTCTATTGAACGGTCACTATCATCTTCTTTAGCAAATTGCAATTCCAGTTTCAATAGTTCTTCATTAGACAATTCTTGGTCGTGCGAGGTTAGCAATTCATTTATGTCAGTCTCCTTTATACCTTCAAAATTAGACTCTCTAGCTAAATTAGAAATTTCATGACGAATAACTGGTGTACCATCAACTTCTGCAGCGCATATTCTGTGAACACATTCAAGCAATATTTTGCGCCAAACACTATTCATGCAAGATGGTTTAACCTCCTCGCACGAATCGGAAATAATTTCTATGACTTTAATATGGCATAATTTCTAATGTTGAACTTTTTCCAAAACTCTAGCAAGGCTTATCTTGTCCATCAGTCTCACTAAAAATAAGTTTATATGTTCGTCAAAGTTAATAACTTTTCGACTGAATAACTGATGTCGTATTAGGCGACAAAAATACAAATTCTACGTTTTCTGACAACTCATCTACATAAGCCACATAAGTGGCTAGGGCATTGTCTAGGACAAAAGCCATGAAGTTTAAGTTTTCCTTGTTGCAATAAGCTTTAATTTCTGGAAGAGCACAAGTTGAAACCCAGTTTTGAAATAATGATGTTGTCATCCATGCTTTTTTATTTGCTAGCCAGTAGACAGGATGCAGATTTTTTGAACAACCTTTCATAGCTCTTGAATTGATAAATGAGAAATGGTTTTAAATTTGAAATCATAATTTGCATTACTACTAAGAATAAGAGTCAGTCTGTCCTTGTTTTAAATCCTGGCGTCTACCATATAAATGTTCTGTTAGGTAGACGTTTCCAAAATAACCCAGTCTTGTCAACATTAAAGACTTGTTTCGGATTATGGCCACCTTCATGAATTTATGCTTTTAATTATGTCGGGTAGCGTTCTGCAGCAGTTATAACAGCGCAAGCTGCTTCGCCTTTAAGAGCAATGCTGTGCAGATTACCTCGTACCTTGAATATCTAAACCAGCCCTGACTAGCTTCTAATAGTTCTGACAGTTGTTGCAGCCAGACCAACAGCCTTTACTATCTCCACAGCCTTCTCTCCCATATCAAATCGTAGCACAATATCTAATTTTGTCTCCCAGCTGATTGTTTTTTTTTATTATTTTTGTAGTTCTGCCAGAAGCGCCCTTTCCACTCATTTGGCTAAAAAAATTAAAAGTGAATTAAAAAAAATTAATATAACTCTGCCGATAAATAAATTGAATAAATATTTACATTTTTTGTAACCAGAAGCAACCCGTAAAAATTTATAAAAATTTATTACTCTCTTTTAAAAAAAAGCACAAAACACTAATTGAAACTGAACTCTAAAATTAGCAAAACAAAGTGAAAATAAAACTGTATTAAATTGCTTTGATTTTCAGTTAGAAAGGGAATCCCCGAGTTTTGATGGCATTGCTCAATTATAAACAAAAGTCGACCAATCTTTTAGAAAAAAAAAAATTAAAGACTCGAGCCCAAAACAACGCAACTTCGAAAATCTAACGACTCACAGTGAAAATTAGTACTAATTCAGCAGCGACGTAACTTCGAAAAAACGCAAAACGAAACGACGCAAAGCCAGGTATTGGTGTATAGGCAATTCACAAAATTTTTTAAAGTTGTGTGTTGTAAGTCAAAGTTGTAAACAAATACAACCCTTGTGAACATTACGTTGCAGTTTTATGTCATACTTCAATACTCCATCTCATTGTAAAAATATATGTAAATAGAGCTGCCTGGCGAAAAAGAAAAATAAAATTATATAAAAATATGACAAAAACGTCATATACGACACATTCGTCATATACGACAAAAAAATAAAAACTCAGTAATTATGGGATAATTCAATAAAATCATTAGGCTGCAGAATTGTATAAGTTCTGTTCAAATTTTTTATTAGAAACAACAACAATGATGATACAACAGTTCTAATAAAAATGTAGCACATACAATTCATAAAACAAAATTAGACACCTTGTGAATTTAAAAAAAAAAAAAGTTGCTTGTTATTTTCGTACAAACTCGATATATTGCATAGCATTTACATTAGAACCCAGACTGTAGAAAGCAATTGCAAGCCGCAGATGTGTACATTTTTAATAAAAAAATGAAAATAAATTTTCTTTAGTGACGAGATAAAAATAATATCATTTGAAACTCATTTTAAGTAGCCCAAGTTGAGATATTTAGGTAAGCATTCCTCTAACTCAGCTAGATAGTCTTCATTACAATACCAGCTCTGCTGGGTTTTACATGTATCCAACTTGTACTTTATTGGCAAAAATGTGACCAGCATAAAAATTTCTGAATGTAAAAATATGCCATTAACTCAAAAATTATTCAACAAATAGCAAAAAAATCAACAAGAAACTTACCAAAACAGCCATGACGCTGCAGCATTTGTTGAAATTCTATAATTCTGGGCTTTTCGCCCTCATAGCCCAACTGCTCTAAGGTTGCCACAAAGTTGCTAAAGTAATAATTAATTAGCTCTTTCATGTGGTTTAGACGCAGCTCCTTACTAAGCATCATAAACATAGAGTATATCATATCGAGATCCATGGCGCCCATGTAGCTCGCTTGAAAGTCAAAAAATAAAATATCCTGCAACTGATTTTCCAAACCATGCTTGAACATCATATTTTTGTTGTGAAAATCACCGTGACACAGAACAAAGTGTGTGTCTTTGTGCGGCTTTAGGCGATATTCACCTAAAGCGGCGCTACATTTTTCAACTAAATTAGGCAACAGTGTCTTAAAATATGACTGGTATTTCAGCAGAGAGGGTTGCTTTTGTAACATTTCGTCAAAAAGCTTTATGCCGTTCTTTATAATACCGCCAATACTCCGAAGAGCTATTTCCATGAAATCGTGATTAAATTGTTTCAAGTAGTTGGGACTCTAGAAACGTGTTGCCATATTAATGAGTTTACTTTCTTGTAAATATAAGATAACAATATGAAGAGCTTTATGCTTACTTCTTGATTTATTTTATAACTGAGTGCATGCCATTTGGCCAGTTTTAGATAGGCAAGTTTTACTTCTTCCATGTTCAATTGACGATTACGAAGCATAGAGTAACCGTGTGTTGCAATATCTTCTAAAACTATCAGTTTTTTCGGCGAAAAACTATGATAGAGATATCTGCGAAGTGTGAAGTATTGTTTTTCATAACCAAAATTTGCAATATAAGTCTTGTGAATACACTTACCTGGGTCCTAATTTTGTTTCATCTCCAATCTGCCTAAGCATAGCGTGAAACTTCGGTAATACTTCGGTATATATAGCAATTTCTGTTTTGAAAATACATGCGTCTTCTTTAGATTTGGACACTTCACCCATTATTGCATTCTCTGTTTTGATGACCATTGAAATTGACTTTTTTTGTGCTTTGGCGCTTTCATATTCCACATTGGCTCTAATCATAATGCTAGCATAGTTATCTCCTTTGACCGTGGCCGAAGATAATTGAAAGTGTTTCACTTTAATCGATTCATCTTTTTCGCAAGAATGCAAGACTCTGATAAAGAAATCAGCGTCCAACCACTCTGGAGCATTGAAAATATCTTTATTTATATTATTTTCCGTCATTATGACTATAAGTTAGCAAATATATAAGTTTTAATTAATTTTGCTTTATTTAAGTGTGAACAAACTAGCGCGACTGATTAGGCTAATTGTTAGCTTGAACCTTAATATGGCCTTGTCAAATTCGTTTGGTACATTAGACTATAAACTTTATCTTTATGTTGATAAAACTTTTCGGTATTAAGTAATGCAAAAAGATTACCGAATTTTTATTAATCGGACAAGAACAAAATTAAATGTTTCAAGCGCGTATCAGCTTATCGAGTTATAGTTTCGTGATTTCTTCACTCAGAGAGTAACAGAAAGATAAGAACAACATAAAAGAAACTATTGCATGTTCTTATAATAAACATAATATAATCGACCAGATAACGTTTATGAGCACATAATAACTGCAATTCTAAAAAAATGTGGCTTTTTTTGAGTAAACGGACTGCACGAATTGAGAATTCAAAAACTCTTGTTACATAAATGTTGTCGTTATACATACAGTATTGTGCATTACTTCATCTTCTGATTTGACGCATGTCAGTTATTTACTTAAATGATCCAAATAATTAAAAATCATCTTTAGTTTAAGTCGTTATCTTAACAAACATAAAAACTTCGCATCAGTTTTGTTAAATTTTTCTTAAAATTATTCTTAAAATTATGTTTTAAAGGGTGATTTTTTTGAGGTTATGATTTTCATGCATTAGTATTTGACAGATCACGTGGGATTTCAGACATGGTGTCAAAAGAAAAATGCTCAGTATGCTTTGACATTTCATCATGAATAGACTTACTAACGAGCAACGCTTGCAAATTATTGAATTTTATTACCAAAATCAGTGTTCGGTTCGAAATGTGTTTCGCGCTTTACGTCCGATTTATGGTCTACATAATCGACCAAGTGAGCAAACAATTAATGCGATTGTGACCAAGTTTCGCACTCAGTTTACTTTATTGGACATTAAACCAACCACACGAATGCGTACAGTGCGTACAGAAGAGAATATTGCGTCTGTTTCTGAGAGTGTTGCTGAAGACCGTGAAATGTCGATTCGTCGCCGTTCGCAGCAATTGGGTTTGTGTTATTCGACCACATGGAAGGTTTTACGCAAAGATCTTGGTGTAAAACCGTATAAAATACAGCTCGTGCAAGAACTGAAGCCGAACGATCTGCCACAACGTCGAATTTTCAGTGAATGGGCCCTAGAAAAGTTGGCAGAAAATCCGCTTTTTTATCGACAAATTTTGTTCAGCGATGAGGCTCATTTCTGGTTGAATGGCTACGTAAATAAGCAAAATTGCCGCATTTGGAGTGAAGAGCAACCAGAAGCCGTTCAAGAACTGGCCATGCATCCCGAAAAATGCACTGTTTGGTGTGGTTTGTACGCTGGTGGAATCATTGGACCGTATTTTTTCAAAGATGCTGTTGGACGCAACGTTACGGTGAATGGCGATCGCTATCGTTCGATGCTAACAAACTTTTTGTTGCCAAAAATGGAAGAACTGAACTTGGTTGACATGTGGTTTCAACAAGATGGCGCAACATGCCACACAGCTCGCGATTCTATGGCCATTTTGAGGGAAAACTTCGGAGAACAATTAATCTCAAGAAATGGACCGGTAAGTTGGCCACCAAGATCATGCGATTTGACGCCTTTAGACTATTTTTTGTGGGGCTACGTCAAGTCTAAAGTCTACAAAAATAAGCCAGCAACTATTCCAGCTTTGAAAGACAACATTTCCGAAGAAATTCGGGCTATTCCGGCCGAAATGCTCGAAAAAGTTGCCCAAAATTGGACTTTCCGAATGGACCACCTAAGACGCAGCCGCGGTCAACATTTAAATGAAATTATCTTCAAGAAGTAAATGTCATGGACCAATCTAACGTTTCAAATAAAGAACCGATGAGATTTTGCAAATTTTATGCGTTTTTTTTAAAAAAAAAGTTATCAAGCTCTTAAAAAATAACCCTTTATTATTTTTTCGATGTTCGCTTTTCGTTGTTTTAAGTTTTTTGGTTTTTTTTTTTTTTTAACACTATAACTCATTGAAATATTAACAAATGCCAACTTCTCGGAAAATTTAATTTCAAAAAATTTTCCTCTCTAAATAAAATTAACAAACACATTTGGTAAAAATACTTTTTATTAGGAAAATGTAAAATGAAAAAATTTCCAAAATAAATTTACACCGGTTAGCGGATATTTACATTTTTAACACCGAATGGTGTTTATTTACACCGCTTACCCGGAGTGGAGTGTCAAACTAATCCGATCGGTGTAAAATAAGAAAGGCAAAGAATAAAAGCAACATCGAAATCACGTTGACACTTACAAACAAATTGAAATTTGAAATTTCAAAAAAATTATTATTAATTTAAAAAAAGTTAACATCAAAACATTAAACTTATAAATTAAATGTTTCTTTAACCTTCTAGAGGGCGGATTGTATTTTTTACTTGAACGGGCGCGTGTCGTTGTTTTACATCAAGTTTTCTTCATGTAAATAGTGTTGTGCAGTGGCGTAGATAAGGGTGGTCCACGGTTCCAGACTCCCCATGATCATTGTTGTCAATTGATTCTATGTATTAATAACTTTGATTGGTTTATGAGAATTTTGTCAAAAAACAGGTACTGAGTTTATAAAAAATGATTCAATGAAATAATCATAACAAATAAGAGTTTTCAAAGTTTCTTAATAGTTTTCGGACATTCTTCGGTGATTTTGGTAAAACTGGACAGCACTCTTTTGCTTTCAATATACCAGAAAACATTTCACCTTCAACTATTTTTCATTAACAAAATTTTAAGATATAAATTTAATTCATTTGCGTTTCAACAAAACAAAACTTAAAATTACCGTTTTTCATATTCAAATATTTATAAACTTCTTTCTTCGTTTTTATAACTTTGCTTATAAACTTATTATTTCTTATTATTTGTTTTATTTTTTATTATTATTTCCTTGCAGTAACCAACAAAAAACAACCCTAACTGAGATTGAATTAAAAAATTCTGTGCAGACCAGATCAAGTTTATTTTTGCAGATTTTATTTTTACCACCCATTGTCTAAGAAAGTTCGCCGGAAGCAAATATAGTTCTATATCTAGTTCTAGTTCTAGTTCTAGTTCTAGTTCTAGTTCTAGTTCTAGTTCTAGTTCTAGTTCTAGTTCTAGTTCTAGTTCTAGTTCTAGTTCTAGTTCTAGTTCTAGTTCTAGTTCTAGTTCTAGTTCTAGTTCTAGTTCTAGTTCTAGTTCTAGTTCTAGTTCTAGTTCTAGTTCTAGTTCTAGTTCTAGTTCTAGTTCTAGTTCTAGTTCTAGTTCTAGTTCTAGTTCTAGTTCTAGTTCTAGTTCTAGTTCTAGTTCTAGTTCTAGTTCTAGTTCTAGTTCTAGTTCTAGTTCTAGTTCTAGTTCTAGTTCTAGTTCTAGTTCTAGTTCTAGTTCTAGTTCTAGTTCTAGTTCTAGTTCTAGTTCTAGTTCTAGTTCTAGTTCTAGTTCTAGTTCTAGTTCTAGTTCTAGTTCTAGTTCTAGTTCTAGTTCTAGTTCTAGTTCTAGTTCTAGTTCTAGTTCTAGTTCTAGTTCTAGTTCTAGTTCTAGTTCTAGTTCTAGTTCTAGTTCTAGTTCTAGTTCTAGTTCTAGTTCTAGTTCTAGTTCTAGTTCTAGTTCTAGTTCTAGTTCTAGTTCTAGTTCTAGTTCTAGTTCTAGTTCTAGTTCTAGTTCTAGTTCTAGTTCTAGTTCTAGTTCTAGTTCTAGTTCTAGTTCTAGTTCAAGTTCAAGTTCTAGTTCTAGTTCTAGTTCTAGTTCTAGTTCTAGTTCTAGTTCTAGTTCTAGTTCTAGTTCTAGTTCTAGTTCTAGTTCTAGTTCTAGTTCTAGTTCTAGTTCTAGTTCTAGTTCTAGTTCTAGTTCTAGTTCTAGTTCTAGTTCTAGTTCTAGTTCTAGTTCTAGTTCTAGTTCTAGTTCTAGTTCTAGTTCTAGTTCTAGTTCTAGTTCTAGTTCTACTTCTAGTTCTAGTTCTAGTTCTAGTTCTAGTTCTAGTTCTAGTTCTTGTTCTAGTTCTAGTTCTAGTTCTAGTTCTAGTTCTAGTTCTAGTTCTAGTTCTAGTTCTAGTTCTAGTTCTAGTTCTAGTTCTAGTTCTAGTTCTAGTTCTAGTTCTAGTTCTAGTTCTAGTTCTAGTTCTAGTTCTAGTTCTAGTTCTAGTTCTAGTTCTAGTTCTAGTTCTAGTTCTAGTTCTAGTTCTAGTTCTAGTTCTAGTTCTAGTTCTAGTTCTAGTTCTAGTTCTAGTTCTAGTTCTAGTTCTAGTTCTAGTTCTAGTTCTAGTTCTTGTTCTTGTTCTAGTTCTAGTTATACCCTTAACCTGAAAGGTCAGGGTATATTAACTTTGTACAAACGTTTGTAACGCATAGAACGAAGCGTGTCCGGTATAGAAAAGAATATATATTCTTGACCAGCGTCACCACGTGAATCGAGCTATCCATGTCCGTCCGTCCGTCCGTCTGACCGTCTGTCCGTCTGTGTGTTGTCCGTATACACAGGATAAGAAGAAGGAGTTGAAATAATTGGATGAAACTTGATACACATAGTCACATGGACCCAAGGATCTGCATTATTGAATATTTTTGGAATCCGCCCATGGACACGCCTACCTTCCATACAACGCAAAAATTTAAAATTGCATAAATAAGCTTATAATTAACCTACAACAATAAAATTTGGTGTGTATGTGTTTTGTGTCAACACAAAGATGTCTGCGAAAAATGGGTATCATCAGCTCACGGACACGCCTACCTCCCATACAACCCAAAAATTGAAAACACAATAAATAAGCCTCTGTTTAACCTACAGAGATAAAAAACTGCACGTATGTTTTTTATGATAAAAAAAAGATGGTTTAGGAAAATGGACGTCATCCGTCCACGGACACGCCTACCTCCCATACAACCCAAAAAGTTTAAATCTGAATATATAAGATTATATTTGTCATAGAGATATCAATTTTGGTTTGTATGTATAGTATACCAAAACATAGGTGTGTTCAAAAATTGGGAGTAATCCGTCCGTGAACACGCCCACCTCCCATAGCGAAAGCACAATAAAGGCATTAACTGTGAGCTACAGGAATGAAACTTGGTATGTGTAAATTTTTCATCAACATATAAATGCAAATAAAATATAGGCTTCATCCGCCCACGGAAACGCCCATTTTCAATAATAATATATTTTTTTTTTTTAGAAAAGTAGGTTTAGGGTATTTCATAGTCGACCTAGACCGACTTTAGACTTTCTTTACTTGTTTTAGTTATTTTAGTTCTTGTCCTTATTCCAGTTCTTGATTAGATACCTGTACTTAGTCCTGGTCTTGGTCTTGGTCTTGGTCTTGGTCTTGGTCTTGGTCTTGGTCTTGGTCTTGGTCTTGGTCTTGGTCTTGGTCTTGGTCTTGGTCTTGGTCTTGGTCTTGGTCTTGGTCTTGGTCTTGGTCTTGGTCTTGGTCTTGGTCTTGGTCTTGGTCTTGGTCTTGGTCTTGGTCTTGGTCTTGGTCTTGGTCTTGGTCTTGGTCTTGGTCTTGGTCTTGGTCTTGGTCTTGGTCTTGGTCTTGGTCTTGGTCTTGGTCTTGGTCTTGGTCTTGGTCTTGGTCTTGGTCTTGGTCTTGGTCTTGGTCTTGGTCTTGGTCTTGGTCTTGGTCTTGGTCTTGGTCTTGGTCTTGGTCTTGGTCTTGGTCTTGGTCTTGGTCTTGGTCTTGGTCTTGGTCTTGGTCTTGGTCTTGGTCTTGGTCTTGGTCTTGGTCTTGGTCTTGGTCTTGGTCTTGGTCTTGGTCTTGGTCTTGGTCTTGGTCTTGGTCTTGGTCTTGGTCTTGGTCTTGGTCTTGGTCTTGGTCTTGGTCTTGGTCTTGGTCTTGGTCTTGGTCTTGGTCTTGGTCTTGGTCTTGGTCTTGGTCTTGGTCTTGGTCTTGGTCTTGGTCTTGGTCTTGGTCTTGGTCTTGGTCTTGGTCTTGGTCTTGGTCTTGGTCTTGGTCTTGGTCTTGGTCTTGGTCTTGGTCTTGGTCTTGGTCTTGGTCTTGGTCTTGGTCTTGGTCTTGGTCTTGGTCTTGGTCTTGGTCTTGGTCTTGGTCTTGGTCTTGGTCTTGGTCTTGGTCTTGGTCTTGGTCTTGGTCTTGGTCTTGGTCTTGGTCTTGGTCTTGGTCTTGGTCTTGGTCTTGGTCTTGGTCTTGGTCTTGGTCTTGGTCTTGGTCTTGGTCTTGGTCTTGGTCTTGGTCTTGGTCTTGGTCTTGGTCTTGGTCTTGGTCTTGGTCTTGGTCTTGGTCTTGGTCTTGGTCTTGGTCTTGGTCTTGGTCTTGGTCTTGGTCTTGGTCTTGGTCTTGGTCTTGGTCTTGGTCTTGGTCTTGGTCTTGGTCTTGGTCTTGGTCTTGGTCTTGGTCTTGGTCTTGGTCTTGGTCTTGGTCTTGGTCTTGGTCTTGGTCTTGGTCTTGGTCTTGGTCTTGGTCTTGGTCTTGGTCTTGGTCTTGGTCTTGGTCTTGGTCTTGGTCTTGGTCTTGGTCTTGGTCTTGGTCTTGGTCTTGGTCTTGGTCTTGGTCTTGGTCTTGGTCTTGGTCTTGGTCTTGGTCTTGGTCTTGGTCTTGGTCTTGGTCTTGGTCTTGGTCTTGGTCTTGGTCTTGGTCTTGGTCTTGGTCTTGGTCTTGGTCTTGGTCTTGGTCTTGGTCTTGGTCTTGGTCTTGGTCTTGGTCTTGGTCTTGGTCTTGGTCTTGGTCTTGGTCTTGGTCTTGGTCTTGGTCTTGGTGTTGGTCTTGGTCTTGGTCTTGGTCTTGGTCTTGGTCTTGGTCGTGGTCTTGGTCTTGGTCTTGGTCTTGGTCTTGGTCTTGGTCTTGGTCTTGGTCTTGGTCTTGGTCTTGGTCTTGGTCTTGGTCTTGGTGTTGGTCTAGGGATTGGAATTAGTTTGTCTTTTTTGGAATTTTTCGTCAATCGAGTTGTTCATGCGAGACATATTATTTTTATATTATTCCTGAACATAAACCGTTCAACTACTGTCTTAAACATGGTTTCCTTGAACAGTTTCCTTAACTTGATAGTATTAACATCTTTAATACAAAATATAAATAATCTTTCATAAGCAGAAAACTTGCTAAGTATGTAGTTCACATATCAAATCGTTCTTCGCTGTTTAGGAAACGCTCGCAAAGTTTTCTTATCAAAACTTAGCATAAAGTCTTAAGAAGTATTACCAATAATTAACCTACCGCAACTTGGTAAGAAACTTAATTGTTGAACTTTCAAGGAAATTAAGTAAAGTACATATTTTTCAAACTTAATTTGAAGCATATCTTTGGAGTATTTCAAATATTTTACACACTGCAGAGTTTGAACTTGCATTTATATATTGTTTGTAAGTGTAGGTGTTTGAGGCCACACATTTATACGCCCCTTGCTAAACTCTCAAGACTGTTTTCAAAGAAAATAAGAACGCGAAAATTAATACTACGCACCCGGAGTGCTATAAATAATTAAACCTTTTTCACTAATTGTGCCGTTGAGAGTCTGGCAGGAAGTGCAGCATATGAAGGAGGACATAAATTTAAGACTACAGTCACAGCAACAACAGCAGCAACGAAAGCGACATCAAGTACAGCAGCTATAAAACACAACAACAATAGTAACAACAACAACAACAACAACAACAACAACAACTATAGTACAAGCAAAAATACGAGATTCTACAGCAGCTACAACGTAAAACATACAAAATCAGCAGCGGCTCATGCAAGGTCTGCGTTTCCGCTACAAAAGGCGTACGCAAACAATACTGACACACACGTAAACACACACATTCATATATATATTTTTGAAGACCTAAAGCAAAAGCAAACTTCAAGGATTGAAGCTTTTTTAAGGAGAACTACAGCAGTGTTGAGGGAGTCATAATTTATTGTATTACAAGAAATCCTGAATGCAGCGAAAATCCATGCTGAGCTTACTTGAATGCAGCATGTAATGAATGAATGCATGTTGGTGTGGGTATGCGTGTTTCTTATAGTTGTATCTCTGCACGCAAGTATTGTTTGTCTTACTAGCAAGTGCGTGTCTGTGTTTCCGTTTTTAAGCAATATGATCTTGTGCATTTAGCTTTGCACACATTCCTGCAAAGCGTCTTCCATTTGGCGCATTTAAAAATAATATTAAAATTAAAAGCATCTTCTTGTTCTTTGGTTGTTGTTGTTTCCTTGGTATTTAGTTCGTTTTTCAGCCATATGCTTGCCAGCCATCTTTGTAGCGTTCCATTGCATCGTTTACTGTTAATTGTGTATCGTAAACTGTGCAATTGCATGGAACATGTGCATGTGTATGTTGCACTAGTCTGATGGGTTAAGCATGTGTGCTGGCGTCTATCTTGCTTGTTCATCTCTAATAAGCGCTAGAAATACTACTTAAGGCGAAGATGAAAGCAAATGTTATGTTATAAAAGAGCACAAAAATTAGCTGAAATTGTCGAAAGATTAAAATCGAGTTAAGAAAAGATTTCCAATTAGAATCTGTAGTAGTTGACCCACTTTTTGTTGTACAAGTGCAGAAAATTTTTAGCTCACAATTTGTAACGACTTTACTTTGAGTTCTTTGTGAGTGCTGATTAACAAACTATAGTTCAATTTGTTGCTGCAAACCTAGTTCTGTCACTATTTGGTCTCAAATTAGGAAAAAAAGGTAAATTGATGGCAAAACAAGTAATTCCTAATAAATAACTGCCACGTAACAGAATGAAATTTTTGACCAGAAATTTGAATGAAAAAAAAAGTGTTCGAAAAATTTTTTGATTTATGATTGCCGAGAAAATTTTGGAATACCAAAACGAATAATTTCCATGTTTTGTTTTCTTGCTCATTCATAGATTCGACTAAATTTGGATCTTTGATCAACCGTCTAAGGTGGATTTAACACATTTTGCTTACCAACACCATGTGACTCTCTCGATGGCCACACTTTTCGAGTGCAATGATTCTTCTTATCGCGGCTGTCCCACAAACACATGAAACATGGATATTTTGTATAAACTGATTGTTGTCCTAAAAGGAAATTCACCATTTTCAAATCCACGCATTTAACCCAATTATG
Organism: Tetanocera ferruginea; assembly: GCA_958299015.1. Classification (NCBI taxonomy): domain Eukaryota; kingdom Metazoa; phylum Arthropoda; class Insecta; order Diptera; family Sciomyzidae; genus Tetanocera; species Tetanocera ferruginea. The sequence goes on along the minus strand of OY282642.1, from coordinate 28,304,707 downwards.
ACATCCGTACTTCAATTTTTCAAGCACTAGAGAAATACTAGTATATTGTTTTTTCATAACAGTAGAATGGAATGGATCCATATTTGTTCCCGTTATGTAACATTACACTCTTAAAACTTCTCTTACTGCTATCTATAAAAAGTCGTCAATCACTTGATCTTTATTTCTTTTAAATCCATGATTTGAATGAGACCTCTAACGTCATTACAGTAAACTAAATTCTCTTCAATGACAAAATATGGTAGGAAATCTTTTTCACGAATACGATAAAATATAACTTTTGTATCTGAATTAAGTAAATTTTTCTCTTTCAAGCGGGATGCCAAAATTTCAGAAGACTTTTTTAATAAATTTAAATCTCTTACTAAGTCGTTTAACTCATTTTGATTGAAAGGTTGAGGATCTGATCCTTGACTAAGTGCAAAATCCGAAGAAGTATCTTCGTTTTCTTCTTTAATTTCCATCTGATTATCTGACTCAAAATGAGTTGAGGATTTCGATGGTAATGGCAAAAGTGATTCATCAGAGTAGGCAAGAGGTCGTTTGGTAGAAAGCAACGTAGGATATGACTATGTTCAGGAATGTTTACAGCGCAAAAATAACAATCGTCATTATGACTACGTGGTTCCCGCCAGATCATTGATGTCCTGAATTTGAGGGTTGATCTTATCCCACCTATCCAATGTCGTAAATAAATTTTTATGACGAGAGTGAAAAGAATGGACTCGGTAACCAAACGAATTATTTAGAATATGCATGAACTGAAAAAATATCAGGAGAAAATTGGATGCAAAGTGGAACTTAAAAAAAAAGAAAATATTTTCTCATTTTTGTTGTCATTATCTCAAAAACTATAACAGAAATAAAAATTATCTATGCTGCATTAGAAATGTTGACAATTTAGCTTTCAAACAAGTTAAATATCATTACAATGTGATGAGTGGTTATGATTTTGTAGGTAAAAATATCATTAAAAACATGAAAATTTAAAAACACCCTGTATCTACAAAATTAGAGCTGTTACGAAAAATTGAAATGATTTTTGAAAATACCAAATCTAAGTAAAGTAAATTTCAAAAAAATATAAATTGTTGATCAGTGTTATGGGTGCTACGGTAAAATTAAAAATAGTTCAGTTAATTCAGTTACTTTAAGAGTGAGACTTTGCCTAATTTGCATACATACATATATATAAGAGAGAATTTCTGTCGTCAAAAGTTAGCTTTAATATCAACAAGTAAAGAAAGTCTACAGTCGGTCTTGCCCGACTATGAAATACCATAAACCTACTTTTTCAAAATACAATAATAAAATGGGCCTATTTGTATGGTGTGGTGACCGTGGCATGCAGGTTAAGTGTGTGGCCTGGCATGCTCGGAGCCCGGGTTCGATCCCCAGCCGCGGCGAAAAGTTTTTTTCAATAAAAAATTTTTCTGATCGGTCACCACCTCTCTGCAGACAATGGCAAACCTCAGAGAGTAAACAATGCCATGTAAAGCTTCTTGAGAACATAAACTTTAGCCGTTCGGAGTCGGCATAAAACATGTAGGTCCAGTTCTCGGTCAATTGTGTGCAAGCATTTAATAACACACACAACACAATTGAACATAAGAAGCTCGGTCAAAGTCCTTTCAAGGGCTGAAATGGCCAATTTGTTTTTTGTTTTTTTTCTATTTGTATGGGAGGTGGTATTTTTTTTATTATCATAAAAAAATAATATATTTATGATAAAAATAAAGCAACTAAGGAAAGGTTCAAATAATAACATTTCCAATATAATAATGTAAATAAATAAATTATCAGATTTTAACACAATTAATAGGAAAAGCAATTAAAAAATTAGTAGTTTCTTTGTAGTGATTTTGAAGTAGGTTTTGTTTTTTTGTTAAAAAGTTTTTATTTCTTCCTTTTTAGAGAATAATAGGTCTATCCCGTCAAAAATGGCAGGCCCGGTTTTAAAAAAGGAAAAAACATGAAATATTAATTTTCTTTATGCTGAATTAGAACTCAGCGATGGTCATGTGACCGTGATTCGATTTTAAATGATCCAAATAACAATTTTTAGTTTCAAATATTTAAAAAATACCTTGAAGTAAAAACGGAAACTATAGTAGGTTCGACGAAATAAGTTTAAAAATTTTTTTGTAAAACTGAAAATTTAAAAATGAAAAAAAATATAAAAGTTTTTGAAGTTTCAATAAATCACAAAACAAAACATGCCTAAAAATATGCTATGAAATTTAAAAAAAAAATCAAGATTCGATTTTAAATGATCCAAATAACAATTTTTAGTTTCAAATATTTAAAAAATACCTTTAAGTAAAAACGGAAACTATAGTAGGTTCGACGAAATAAGTTTCAAAATTTTTTTAAAACTGAAAATTTAAAAATGAAAAAAAAAATATAAAAGTTTTTGAAGTTTCAATAAATCACAAAACAAAACATGCCTAAAAATATGCTATGAAATTTAAAAAAAAAAAAATCAAGATTCGATTTTAAATGATCCAAAAAACCATTTTTAGTTTCAAATATTTAAAAAAATACCTTTAAGTAAAAACGGAAACTATAGAAGGTTCGACGAAATAATTTTAAAAATTTTTTGTAAAACTGAAAATTTAAAAATGAAAAAAAAAATATAAAAGTTTTTGAAGTTTCAATAAATCACAAAACAAAACATGCCTAAAAATATGCTATAAAATTGAAAAAAAAAAAATCAAGATTCGATTTTAAATGATCCAAATAACAATTTTTAGTTTCAAATATTTAAAAAAATACCTTTAAGTAAAAACGGAAACTATAGAAGGTTCGACGAAATAATTTTAAAAATTTTTTGTAAAACTGAAAATTTAAAAATGAAAAAAAATATAAAAGTTTTTGAAGTTTCAATAAATCACAAAATAAACATGCCTAAAAATATGCTATGAAATTTAAAAAAAAAAATCAAGCGTTCCGCACTCACATTTTACGGAATTATGTTATAGAAATGATCAATTTTTTGAAAAGTTTGTAAACAAAATTATTTAAGGTCATAATCAGCGTTGCCATATGGAAGTAAAATACTTCATTTGGAAGTATTTCCAACCCAAAATAAGATTGAAGTCTTTCATTGCTAAAATTAAGTATTTTATGCCAGCTAAAAAATGTTTGCATACTAAGTATAAAAGTACTTCCACTCTATTATAAATGGTGGTTAACATCATGTGGTTTCAACCGGATGGTGCCACTTTCCACGCAGCTAACGAAACAATGGCTCTTTTGCGCGACAAATTTAATGGCCGTGTTATCTCACGTGGTGGCGATGTCAATTGGCAGCCAAGATCATGTGATTTGACACTGTTGGACTTCTTTCTTTGGGGTTATTTGAAAGAGCTACAGGATGAGATAATTCGGCACATTAACGGCATAGAACCTGAATTATGCCTCAGCGTCATCGAAAATTCACATAATTGAACTATACCAATATTATCATAATAAAAAGAAATAACAAATAATAAATAATTTGTGTTTTATTCAAAATCAACATCGGCTCTTAAAATTTAAATTTAAAATTTACCAACCATTATAAATTATATATTCTTTTGAAATGAACTGAACTGCATTTTTATTAAAATATCTCATTTGTTTTATTATGTTTTATTAAAAGATCTAAATTGTTTTATTGATCAATCTAGAGAACAAAGTGCTAGTGACAATTGATTTGAATTATTTTAAATATAAAATTGAAAAATGTATGTTACTTAACCCTCCATCACTAACCTTAGGGTGGAATCCAACAGTCGCACTTTCTATGTAAGATTTCTAATGCAATACTTGCGTGACGAACTAACAGTCTCTCTTCAATATTATCTATTCAATATTTTTAATTCAATAATTTTCAGTTTCTAGTGGTCTCCGAGATATAAGCGTGTCAGCGCGATTAAAATAAGAAGTGTTTGGGTGCTTTTCACTCAGGTTAGTTATAAAATACTTTTTTTTTGGTGAACTACACCCAGGAAGCTTAGTAGCAAAACTCAGATAACGTGCTCTAACAGTGATAAATATATTTGATAAGGACACATATATCCAATTTGCACTAACAACAGTATGTGCTTCAACGCAATGCCTTCGCAAAAATGGAAAACGACAGATATTATGTCCTTCCAGTAGCGTAATATTACTGCAAAAGTTATATAAATTAGCTGAACTTTTTGAGGTGGAAATTTATACTTAAGAGAAAAAAGTACTTATAAAATTTGTTTGTTAGTCTAATTTAAGCTTTACAATCATATATATCATATTTCACTAGCTCTCAATCTGTCGAAATGACACGCTTTTTTCAAAACCTATTATATTTTCTTTTTTTTTTAAATTAATTCATGAACTAGTTCAACATTTTTTGTTTGACATTGAAATAACCATTCTTTTCATAACAAAACATTTTAAAATGGCGAAAATAATATGCAGTTTATTGAAAACCAACACATTTTTTAGGTTTGAGAAATTAGTTTTGACGCAACTTACCATAGGTAAGTGATCCAGGGTTAATATAATTATTTTTCAATAAAAACAAAAATTATTTATTTTCCTATGCGCCTAGTTCGAAAACTTTTAAAAGGAAGTATTTTTGGTACAAATACAGATTTTTCAATACCACAATGAAGAATTTTCTCCACGGTTATCTGGCAACGCTGCTCATAATTTCAAAAAATTTTTTTCTGTCGTTTCTTATTCTTTATTCTTTTGAATTTTTTAATACCTTTACAAGAATTATTAAGTAAAATTTTAAATATTTCACTATTTCATGGTTTGTTGCTTTTTTTTCAATTTCTGCCTCTTTACAATTTTTATTAAAGTGTCACGCCATATTTTGAATCGCGCCTATGTACTTTATTGATCATACTTTAAAATAATTCAACCTTGAACTGCACCAAATTTCAGTTCCCTAGCATCAATATTAACCGATATACGTTATTTTCTTAAAGTGCCTCACGCTATTTATAATCTCTCCCACCTTATTAATTATTCTTCCCTAATTCTTATCTTCCCACCTACCAAATATAAGTACCTAAGTTTCAATATTTACTGAAATGCAGTCTTCTTCCAATTGTGACACGCCTCTTTGTTGAATCTTATCTACTTACTTGATTGTGTTTTGTTATAACTCTACCTATTCTTGTATTGATTTCAATATCCTAGTGTCAATATTGACTGAGACATAGTGATTTGTATTTAATAGTGACATGCCTCGTTGTCGAATGTTGCCCACTTTGTCATAGTGTTTTCAATAATTCTACCTATTCTTACAATGGATTTTGTCACCCTTGTGTCAAAATTATACAATTTTTTGCAAACACTGCCACACTCTTAGTCGAATAGCGCCCACTTCCTTGGTATTAATTTGTAATAATTGTGCCTACATCAGTACTAAATATCAGTATTCTAGTATCAATATTCTTCGATATACAATGTGTTTCAAATATTGCCACACCCCTTTATCAAACAACGCCTACTTTATTGAAAATAATTTTTTATACTTCTGCCTACCTCTTTATTAAACTTTAGTACTTAAATGTCAATATTATTCGGGATACAGAGTTTTATAATATTGCCACACCTCTTTGTCGAATAACGCTCACTTAATTGACCGTAATTTTTTATAATTGTACCTACCCTTGCATTATTGCTGTAAATGTCAGTACCCTAGTGTCAATACTTACTGAGATAGTGTTTTTCTCATAGTGACACGCCGCTTTATCGAATACCACCCACATTATTGGCAGTAATGTGTTATATTTGTGCATACTTTTGTACTAAATTTTAGTATTCTAGTGCCAATAGTATTCGAGATACAGTGTTGTTTTAATATTGCCACATCCCTTATGGAATAACGCCCATTTTTTTAGAAAAATTTGTTCTTATTGTGCCCACCGCTGTAAAAAATTTTTGTACCATTATGTCAATATTATTCGAGATATAGTAATTGTCTTATATTGCCACACCCCTTTGTCGAATAACGCCCACTTTCTTGATAGTAATTTGCAATAATTGTGCCTACCTCTGTATTTAATTTCAGTACTCAAGTTTTAATTTTATACGAGAAACAGAGTTTTTCCAATATTGCCACACCCTTTTTTAGAACAACGCCCACTTAAGTGATTGTAGTTTTTAATATTTCTGCCTGCCCTTCTAATTTAACAGTGAGTTTTATTTCTCTAGTGGCAATATTTACTGAGATACTGTGTTTTTATTATAGCAACACGCCCCTTTGTCGAATAACGCCCACTTTTATAGACGGGCATCTCCGTGTTGATGGTCTATATATGTTGATGGTCTATAATTGTTGATGTATTTGATATATAATTTTAGCCTAGCTTTGAAACAGAAAATTGTTTTTTTATTACTGAGTTAAAGCAGCAACCTAAGTGTTAAGTCGTATGAATTAAAAAAAAAGGAGAACCATATACAATGTTCTCTATATATATATCTAAAAATATACATATTATACATTTATGAGTCGACTATGCATGAATCACACGCAAGAAATTTTTTCCGTGTTAAGACAAGGCATAGAACAAAAGTTATGGCTTGGATAAGAATCCTTGTCATTAAAACAAGAAAAAAGCTACGTAAAAAAATGAAATTTCCATTTCAGCACTTAAAAAGGACTTTGCCCGATGATTAATTGTGTCGACTGTGTTATTAAATATTTGTACATAGTTGATCGAGAGCCGGATCAAAATGTTTTATACCAACTTTGAACGGCTAATGTTCATGTTCAAAACAAGCTTTACATGTCATTGTTTACACTCAGAGGTTTGCCATTTTCTGCCGAGAGTCTTGTAGTACCGTATTTCATTTTTAAGGTACTTAAAAATGAAACACTGGTGACAAAAGAACTATCGTAATACATTGCAAATAAGATAAATTCAATGTAAACAATATTCTTAGAACCAGAAACCTTACTTACAAACAACACTCAATCGTCAGTTTTTTTGTATAAGATTAACTCAACAATAATATATTTATTAAGAACGTTTGCAACATTTACACTGTAGAGTAAAAAAAAATTATATCAATAAATTTTATGTAAGCTATATATTTTAAGAAACTTGGCTGTGTAACATATGCTACAATCTGTGATATGTTTTCTCAAAATATAATAAATTTAATTTTTTCAATTTGTTCAAATGAAAAAAATTTATATATATTATATTTTTTTCTTTTTGAAATAAAACAACTCAAAAAATAAAACTCACTCTGTTGATGAGAAAAATTCTTTCTGCACCATAACTGCTTTTATAATGAACTTATTTAAAGCTTTGCTTAACCTACAGGCAACCTGCGCCAATATTGTGTGCCTCTTTCGTTATTTTTTTTTGTTTCTAAAATAAATTAATACCTATAAATAAACATATATATGTTCATGTTTGTTTATATGCATAAAAGTAAATATATTATAATACAAACATGCAATTAAATACAGACACCAAAAAGTATGCAAGGCATTCAGCAAAGAATGTTGATCAAAGAATGTCTTTGTTTAAACATTTCTTTAAAAGCGCCGTTGCTGTGCATTTTTGTTACTCTGCCTAGCGGTACTTATGTTATGGTTGTGCCTGTCTGACACATGCTCGTGCAAACATATATTTATATTAATTTATGCTGCAAAGACTTTGTGAAGAAATGCCTTAACGATAGAACAGCTTCAAGCAATACAACACAACACAGTGTCTACCTTAAAGTATGCAAAGTTTTTCAACGTTATTTTATTGCTTGTACAAACACCTTAACAGCTCTGTGTTGTTAGTGGAGATATGTTTATAAATGAATGTTTGCAATTTTTTTTTTTGCTTTTAGAGATGCTCGCTGTCGCTTGACGAGCACTTCAATTTAATTAAATTAAGCAAGTGTTGTTTGGAAAGTTTTTTTTTTTGGATTTTTGGCTTTTGTTTTAGTTGAATCGTTTTTTTTTTTTGTTTTGTTTTTGTTTTTGTTTTTGTCAAGTCAGATGAGTTTTGCTCAAATTCAGGTGTCAAGCACATAAAAGAGTTTATTATTTACACACATTCACACAACCACATCCATTTTAACAAACACTTACAGACAAGTGCCCATAAAGCACAGCATGTGTTCATCATTTATTTGCATGCGTGTGTGTTGTTCTGTCTTGGCTTTATATGCTGTTGGCTTTGTTCGTTTAACTGCCAGCCAATGACCAATTACTGGTAACAGTACTCTTGTGTTTTTTTCTTCGTCTTTTTCGATTTCGTCTGCTTAATCTTCTCAGTTTTTCTGCAATTTTCTGCTTCACAAATTTAGAACTTGGCATTTTTATGTACATATATGTAGCTAAGTGTTTGCTTATTTTTTAAGCTAGCGATTCTTTTTTTATTACCTGAAACTCTGTCGCACACCTGCTTGTTCAATAAATGACTTTTATTAATAATCCAGCTTAAGGAGGTACATTACATTAGCGGCAGAGAAAACAGACCTTTTTTTTAAAATTCATTATTCAGTCCAAAACAAACATTTTTTCAAAATTAATTTTTATTATTGTAATTAATTAAGACAAAAAAAACTTGTAGCAACGTACACGTGGCAGAAGTGAAACTTCTTAAACAGTAAGAAATAAGAGAGATTTTAGAAATAAACAGAGAAAGTATCTGAAATGAAATTCAATCAAAACGAAATGGAATAATAATCTGTTGATTCGATATTTACATACAGGTACCGTACCGGCTATGGTTTTAATTGAAAGTGTCATATATTAACTGTTAGCTTTTTTTTTTCCGACAAAAATAAAAGTTATTTTGTGCCTTATAGTTTTTTTGTGCAAAAATAACAGTTGCTTTTGACTTTTATTTTATCGGTCAAACAGTTGTTATAACAGTTATTTTCTGCCGTTTTTTCCGGTCAAAAATATCAGGTAATTTATATTTTTTCAAAAGTCATTTTACCGATTAAAAAACTTTTGATAACATTATTTTCATCTCTCATTGGTAAGATATTCTACACATGGTGTCAACAGTTCAATCTGTTCAGCGGCTTAAAAACAGCACAAATAGCTTGATATTTTTGACCAAAAAAGTTAAAGTCACAAATAACTGCTATTTTTGACCTATAAAATAAAAGTCAAAAGTTACCTCTATTTTTCCTCGAATACAAGGCAAAAAATAACAGTTAAATTTTAACTTTTAAAGAATCAGTCGATAATTTAATAATCACTTAATATTCGTGAGGCTGAGCAAATTTGTAACAGAATGGTATAGCTATTTGAAAAAGTTTTTCAACAATTTTTTTCATTTTAAAATTGTAAAATAACAGTTATTTTCAGTACTTGCTTTAGTTCAGTTGGTGTTTTAGTTGCTTTCGAATGTCTTTTCAACATTGTCACTTTATGAATGCTAGATTGCATTTGCATAGTACTCGTTGAAGGATCTTCCGAAAGCAGAGGCAAATCTTGTTGATGTAAAATTTTGTTGATATAATGGCTGAGTTCCAAAACAATTTTTTACAAATCAGTGTGTTTTTCTCATTACACAGTGTGACGAAAAATGAAAAAAATTTTGATTACAAGAACCAATTGTAGAAATTCTCAAAGATGAACCTTTTGGGAGTGCAACGCACCTGAGTAAAATACTACAAATCGTACCAAAGTAATTTTTTTGTTATTCAAAATTCTATTTTGCTACTTATTGTCTTTCCAACAAGATACAGATGACCAAAATCGGTTATTTTTTGAGTAAATGGGAACACTTTGTTTGGAAGTAAATTTATATGGGAATCAGTATTTTATGGTGAAACGTTAAAATTGCTGGTATTTAGCGAATTCTCAACCGATATCTATGTTAGTGGATTCAATCGATAGGTCTTTTATAGTGCAAGATATTTTTGTGAAAAAACAAATGTCCTTCTTGGCATATTATTGAAATAAAATTAAAAGAAACACATATTTTTTTGAGAAATTTACAAAAACAACAAGAACTGGCTTCGCTGCACGCTCCGTTTGGATTTTTTTCGCAGTTTTTTTTGCACAGTCTTGTTCTACGGCAATTTCAACTGAATAAAAGTTAATTTTGTTTTCCACATCCGCTAAAGTAAATGACTGCAAAACGTCATTGAATGTCGGTGCAGCAAAATTCGAAGACATAATTTTTAAACATCAATTAAAAAAAATTGTGACGACATTGAGAGGTCACACCAGGTGCGTTTCACTCGCAAAAGGTTCATCTTTGAGCATTTTTACAAATGGTTCTTGTAATAATTTAGCGGTCACACTGTGTTATTGGTTCATTGCAGATTCACCAAAATACACTGATGCTTCGTAAAAATGCATTTTGGAACTCAGCCAGAGCTATAATTCGCTCTTTATATTCACGAACGCGTTCTGCTCCTATTTAAGCTATTTTTCTTAGCTTTGAGACGTTTTTTGGCTGGCAAAAACTATTCTCTGCAGTCTTAAATATTGCACTTTTAACACTTTTTGCTTTTATTATTATATTGAATTAACTGTTTTGTATGTCAATCATCTGTCAAGTTTTTGATAACAACCAACGAATCAAAGTAAGCTTTAAGCTCATAATGCAGCGAACAGGCAGTACATTTGTTCCTGCTTAATGTATCTCTATGCCTAAATATTTTCGTTTGAAGCTTAAATAAATAAATTTTTCTTACTTGCATACTTTTAGGTTGAAAATAAATGTTACGGACCAAAACGCGTTCAATATTAATAACATTTTGTTTGCCTGTTTATCATGTGCTTATGTGGCGTATTTGTAGAGCTTACGAAAGTTGAGCAATGATCAACATCGATGGTCCGGGTTCAATTCTCGCTAGCGGCTATCATTTTTTGAAAATTTTCATATGAATTGAAAACGTTAGCCTAGCGTCACGAATAAGAGACCTTGAAATTTCACTCGCCGCCAAAGAAGTTTCACTTCAAAAATTCAAAAAATATAATTTTCTCTCCAACATGGTTTTATAGAGCTACAAACTGGGAGTCGCAAAAATTGTCCGATCTGGAAAAAAATGACTTTTTTAAATTTTAACAAAATTGGTTATCGTATGAAAGGAGCTTTTTTTACAAAAAATTTTTTCAATTTTTAGTGCAGTTTTGGTGCAATTTTAAGTTCTACACCAATTACAACAAAAAGCCAACAACAACAACAAATCTTTGGATTCGTTGCACAATAATTTTTCTAACAACAAAAACACATCAAACAACAACACGCATAAAACCTGCATCTGCGCCAGCGGCAAAGTTCATACATATTGAACACACAAAACAACAACACGAATCCTTCAATGTGCGCAAATACAACAATAAAGTAATAAGAAGTAAGGGTGTAGCTGAAAACTTAATTCGGCGAATTATAACAATCATTGCAATATTGAAGTTGTTGTAAAGAGTGCAAAGAGTGGAGCATGTTAAAAACAACAACACGAATTCTGGCAGCGCCCAAGCAAAAAAAAACAAGTAAAGAAAGTCTAAAGTCGGTCTAGGCCGACTATGAAATACCCTAAACCCACTTTTCAAAAACAAAAAATTTTTATTGTACATGGGCGTGTCCGTGGGATAATGAAGCCTATAATTTATGTGCATTTAAATGTTGATGAAAAATGTACACATACCAAGTTTTATTCCCGTAGCTCACAGTTAATGCCTTTATTGTGCTTTCGCTATGGGAGGTGGGCGAGTTTTTGGACGGACTACTCCCAATTTTTGAACACACCTTAGTTTTGGTATAAAATACATACATACTAAATTTAATTTCTCTATGACAAACATAACCTTATTTATTGAGTTTTCAACTTTTTGGGCTATATGGGAGGTAGACGTGTCCGTAGGCGGATGACGTCCATTTTTCAAAACCATCTTTGTCTTGTCATAAAAAACATATGTGCCAAATTTTAGCTATTTAGGTTAAACACAGGCTTATATATTGCGTTTTCAATTTTTGTGTTGTATGGGAGGTGGGCGTGTCAGTGAGCGGATGACGTCCATTTTTCGAAGACATCTTTGTGTTGGCATAAAACACATACATATCAAATTTTATTGTTGTAGGTTAACTATGAGCTGAGTTATGCAGTTTTCAATTTTCGCGTTGTATGGGAGGTAGGCGTGTCCGTGGGCGGATGATTTTCATTTTTCAAAATCATCTTTGTTTTGTTATACAAAACATATGTGCCAAATTTAAGGTTTTTAAGTTAAACACAGGCTTATTTATTGCGTTTTCAATTTTTGGGTTGTATGGGAGGTGGGCGTGTCCGTAAACTGATGACGTCTATTTTTCGAAGACATCTTTGTGTTGACATAAAATACATGCACACCAAATTTTATTGTTGTAGGTTAATTATGAGCTGAGTTATAAAGTTTTCAATTTTTGCGTTGTATGGGAGGTAGGCGTGTCCGTGGGCGGATTCCAAAAATATTCAATAGTGCAGATCCTTGGGTGCATGTGACCATGTGTACCAAGTTTCATCCAATTATCTCTACTCCTTCTTCTTATCCTGTGTATACGGACAACACACAGACGGACAGACGGACGGACGGACGGACGGACGGACGGACGGACGGACGGACATGGATAGCTCGACTCAGGTGGTGACGCTGATCTAGAATATATATACTTTTCTATACCGGACTCGCTTCGTTCTATGCGTTACAAACGTTTGCACAAAGTTAATATACCCTGACCTTTCAGGTTTAGGGTATAAAAAAGACAGTAAAACAGCAACACGAATGCTAACCGTGCCCAAGCGCACAAGTTAAATTGTTGAACACACAAAAACAACAACATGCAAATGCAAGAAGCGTCATTTGGCTATTAAAAAACAACAAAGCTATAAGAAGCAATGATTTTTCTTCAAACTGAATTTGTCGAATTACAACAATAATGAAAACATCGAAGTTGTTGTAAAGAGTGGAAAGAGTGGAAAGAGTTAGACGCTGGGCATCCCTGGTTTAGAGATACACGCGTTCAAAGTTTGTGAACAAAGAAAAATAAGTCGAAAATTAGCAAGTAAAGAAAGTCTAAAGTCGGTCTAGGCCGACTATGAAATACCCTAAACCCACTTTTCAAAAACAAAAAAATTTTTGTAAATATTTCTGTAAATGGGCGTGTCCGTGGGCGGATGAAGCCTATATTTTATATGCATTTAAATGTTGATGAAAAATTTACACATACCAAGTTTTATTTCTGTAGCTCACAGTTAATGCCTTTATTGTGCTTTCGCTATGGGAGGTGGGCGAGTTCATGGACGGATAACTCCCAATTTTTGAACACACCTTAGTTTTGGTATAAAATACATACATACCAAATTCAATTTCTCTATGACAAACATAATCTTATTTATTGAGTTTTAAACTTTTTGGGTTGTATGGGATTTGGGCGTGTCCGTAAGTGGATTACGTCCATTTTTCAAAACCATCTTTGTCTTCGAAGACATCTTTGTGTTTGTATTAAACATATCAAATTTTTTTGTTGTAGGCTAATTATGAGCTGAGTTGTGCAGTCGTAAAAATTTTTCGATAAAATTAAAATTAGAATTTAAAGAATATTGGCTAAACTACAAAATTATAAAAAAGTTGATTTAAAAAAACGGCCAATGGCATGTCCCCCCTTAATACAATGCCAAGCAATTTAAAAATATGTGCGTTTATGTATGTGCTGGCATATGTATTTCATTTGTGGTAACTTTGTGAGTGTCGGTAACCTTAAGTTTTAAACTTTATATATAAGCAAAAGTTATTTTTAGTCTGATTATGTGACCAGATTGTTACTGAGTTGATTGCTTGTAATTTTATCTAGTAATTGATATTATTGAGAAATTAAATTCTATGGATTCTATGATTAAAATTATTGAGCATTCATTATAGAATTTAAAGTGATTAACCTTTCACTAAGTTCGGGATAGTTAAAAAATCACAGACCTGCCGTTGGAAAGGGTAATGAACTTGTGGCTTTAGTATATGAAGAGCAGAAAATATTTCATATGGATTTCTTGATATCCGCTGCCTTGTAAAATATCATTAGAAGTCAATTTGGCAAGCTTTTGTCTTCTGCAGAAAAAGAAAACCAAGTTTTAAATTAATTACTGTAAAACGTACATTGTCTGAAGAAAAACTGTGCCTAAAAGTATGCAAGCTATATATTTTCTCATGATCAAAACCTCTTTCATCAAAACAAAGTTTTAGCTCAAAAATGAGCTCACACCCAGTTCACCCTTAACTATATACTCTACAGTATAAAGCCTGTACACAGTAAACTGCTTCACTTCAACCCCCCCCCCCCCCCGCGTTGCATTAAACTGTTGTTGTTTATATTTATAGATTTTAACTAAATTGCATCTCAAAACTTTAGCACCCGTAGCGGAACTTAAAATGTTCATTAGCGTCATCAAGATATAGTTGCGTTAAGTTAAATACCAACAGCAACAACAAAAATAACAATAACAACAACAACATAAATACAAATAAGGTGAAAAATAACAAACGATATGAAATTATATAACAAGTTTATGAAAAAAAAACCTCAAGACTGCTTAATGAGCAACAGCACACATAAAAATAAGGGCAGCTAATGTTGCATAAATTCAGGCGCGTTGACTATTTAAAGGCATATCGCTAAGGCATGCATATGTGTATGTTTGTATGTGTTAACGTGTTACTAGCTAGCTTGTCGGCTTTAAAGGAAGCACGCTGCCTTTTATGCGGAACACTTGAAGGATGGTACAGCTTGTTTGTCCTGATTACATAATAAACGGTAATAAAGTGGTATGCGTGTGCTTAAAATAAACATACAATACATGCAAACTAGTGCTAACACATTAACACGCACACACACACATACTCAAGTATAAATGTTGGCCTTTTTTTCGTTTTTTTTTAGTTTTTTTATTTTGTCTCTATCATGTTTGTATGTGTAGCAGACATTTTTGCACAATTGCGGTTATTAAAATGCAATTAAATACAATGTTTTGCAAATGCATACTCGGCAACAACAAGAACAGTGAGTTTATATAAAATTACAGTACTTATGCACACTCATGTAGTTGCATTTTAAAAACATTTATAAATATGTGTTTTTTAAAATTAAATAACATTTAATACAGTTTATTACCATGCGTGAGTGAGTGCTATTTTCTGAATGTAAAATCATATAAACATTTGTTGAAAGAAATTGTTAGCTAGTTAAAATAAAAGAGCATTTCTTGCAAATATTGAAAGGTAGTATCAAATATAAGAAGCATTAATTTAAGGACTTAAGTCAACTAGACAAAGCAATATATTTACATTTTTTTTTTCGTTGTTGAAAATCGATTTATTGTTTTTTTTTTTTTTTTTAATAAAAGGTATTTGAAAATTGAGTCACTTTCATCAATTGAGCCATTTGAGCTAAACGAGCTAATTGAGCCACCAACTGGACACTCTTTAAGTCAATTCTTAAATTAGCTTAAAAGCTTGCAATAAATTAACTCTTGTTTGATAGTTTTTTAACCAAACAAACTTAATAAATAAAATATTTAAAAATCTTAATTTTCCACCCACTTAAATTAAATAAACTAAAAATAAAATGATCTTCTGTAAATAATGGTTTCTCTGAGTTCAAACAAGGTAAAACAAATCTTTATGCTTCAACTTCAAAGCTTCATGCAACGAAATAAGATGAGATTTACAGAAATTTTAAAAAGATTTTTTAATTAAGGAATTTCGTAATGTAAAACCTTACAGGATTAAAACAGGATATGTTACAACAGCATGATGAAGTAAAGGTATTTCGTTTTTTTTTTTACATTGCAATCAAGTGTTTTGTGCTGATTTTTAGTAAACGAAATTCCATTACTGTCAACACACACACATTTAAATACACATAGGCTTGTTTACAAAAACACAGGCATTCACATACACACACACACATACTTTAACAACTCATGCAAACAAAGCTTAATCAAATATTTTTAATTTCAAAGAATTTTATACAGCATCCTTTGCCTCCGGACAGCAGCATGGCAGAGTCGCGGTAGGTATGTGTTTGTTTGTTTTTATTTTAAACATACACATAAAAGTGCATCTCGCATGTCAGAAATTAATCCTTGCACGACAAGATACCTCATGCATAAATAATCTAGCAAAAGATGGTGCTACCCATCAAATGGCGATGACACGAGCTAGTATCAAAAAAACAACAACAACTTAACTCACCTATGTAAAATAAAAAAAAAAATAAATAAAAATATAAAAATATCCTTATAAACAGCAGCAGGCATGAAGTATGAAGCATGGTTTGACTCTGTTAGTAAGCGAGAACGTTACTTAAGCAAACATGAATTCATTAATATTTCGTTTTATTGCGGAAGCGCAACAGCAGCAAGCAACACAGCAACCATGTTGAAGCTATCCAACTTCAGTTCAACTCTTTTTAGATGTGCTGGCAAAAATTTTTGTAAATATCCAGACATTGAGCTAGGCATGAAGGATATCCAAGCAAGAATGTCTGACGATGAATAGAAGAGGGCATAAAATGCCAAGCAAGCATAGGGCACAGGGCACAGGGCAGAGGCAGCAATCAAGGACAGCAGATAAAGGAAAATATTAAGGAACGAGTAAATGTTGCATTAATTTAAAAAAATGTTTACATATGCAGGAAAAGCACAAAACAATGACGAGGCAGCAAAAATATAATATGAAAGAGATATAAGATTTTAGTGGAAGGGAACTGAAAGCACAAATGGAGGTTGGCTATAACAACAACAAAAAAAAAGGGTTACTTTGAAGGACATTCGAACAGGAGCATAAGAAAAATACGCACACAAAAAATGTGGATCCGTTGAACAACAAACTTAATTTAAATTTCAACAAGAATTCGGAAAAAATGTCTTAAATTTAGGGCAGAACAAGTAAAGATTTATAAGTATGCTTGCCTTTCTTACTAGGGCTAAAGTGGAAAAAAAAGCAGCGCAAACTTAGTCGAGGACACTTCATGAGATAAGATATTAAATTTTTTTAAAAATAAAAACAACATGTAAAAAATCTATAAAACAACAGTATTGTTTGGGGCAAATATGCGTATTAATGAGGAGATGAGAGATAAAATAAACAATTATAAAAAATGCAAGAAAAAAGTTGGTTTTGTTAGTTTATTGCATAAAAAAAAGAAAATGAATAATTTTTCGTTAGACCCCTGTTAATATAAGTCAAGAACTGAAAATAATTTCTCTTGCTTCTAGTCAATTTGCGGTAAGGGGGAAGCGTGCACTTGAACTTTAACGTACATTTTTTTTTAACTCGAATAAAAAGAATTAAAAACACCAAATAACACTGTGAGATACATATATTGGCCAGTAAATATGACCTCACAATAAGCCACTCTACGCATATGCATAACTGGTATCACCATCTTTATGGCACATCATAAGGACATATTTTGTATAAAATATAGTCCTATGAGGGGACAACCGCCTTAACACACCAGCTTTAACATCAAAACTAATCAATCAATATAACATGTGGTGACTGTGGCATGCAGGTTAAGTGTATGGCTTAGCATGCTCAGAGCCCGAGTTCGATCCCAGTCCCGGCAAAAAGTTTTTTCAATATCAAATTTTTCTTATCGGTCACCACCTCTCTGCAGACAATGGCAAACCTCAGAGAGTAAATGATGCCATGTAAAGCTTCTGGAGAGCATGAACTTCAGCCGTTTGGAGTCGGCATAAAACATGTAGGTCCAGTTCTCGGTCAATTGTGCGCAAACATTTAATAACACACACAACACAATTGATCATAAGAAGCTCGGTCAAAGTCCTTTCTAGGGCTGAAATGGCCATTTTTTTTTTTTTTTTTTTGTTTTATAACATCAAAACCAGCCATACAACAACACACCAGCTAAACAACGATTAAAAGCTACATATCACAAATAAATATATATAATAATCTTTCTTATATATTTATATTTTATGTAGGAATAGTAAAAATATATTATTGTATTTATTTTCATAATCGAACGACACTTATATACACTAAGTTAGTGTAGTACATATACCAATACTAGTACGTAACATGTATTGAATTAAGTAGTATTTATTAGTATTAAAATGAAGTACTCAAATGCCATTAAAGCAACTCTGTATAGCAACGTAGGCTAAGGCTGCGTTTATAGTGAACGCGATTCAGACAGGCAGGCAGACAGGCAGGCTGAAATCTGTGTGAAAAAACAAGATGCAGATAGCTATCTATCTTGCTTGTTCACATTGCCTGTCTGTCTGCCTGTCGGACTCGGCGTTCACTATAAACGCAACCTAAGACAAAGTTGAATATGATAAAATAAATGAGTCGAGTAGAGACCACGGAAACGAGCAAACCTGTCTTATTTTATATCGGGCAGTACGATCATCATATCGAAATACAAGGTAAGTCGAGAGTTACTTCTGCTTGGTGTTTGTAATCTCTGCCACTCTCATAAAGTGATACTCACCTCCAACCAGTCCTACCCAGTGATGATATTTGATAATTTTGGAGTGGACTTTTTTTACTTTTCTCAAAGTCCTTTTTCTGACGCGAGAGTACTTTTTGTTAATCTATATATAAACAGGGGTAGGGTAAACAGTTAAAAACAATTTTTTTCCGTGTTTCTCAACCGATTTCGACAATTGTTTGTTTTTAAACGAATTAGAGTGCGAAAAAGTAGTGCACCAAATATTTTGTATCTATAATTGAGAAGTTTACATTCAAAACCAGTAAGTCTCACAGATCGAATTGTTGGGAAATCGAATAAAACGTCTTAATTTTGTCAGACATTTTTTTATAAATAAACCAATTATGCAAAATTATGCTCATAATTGTCTCATAGTGCAAAAAAAATTTGTATTTTAAATTTCAAATTTGTACTTGTCTGGTTTTGAAAGTTAGAAATTAATCAAAATTTAGAATCCGCAGTTTGGGGTCACAAATGTTAGAGGAACTAATTAAAATGATTTCTTCATATTTTTTTTTTCAAATCGGAGGAAAACCGCCGAAGCAATTTTGATTCTCCTGAAGGTCCTTTTTAGTAAAACAAAAATTTTTTTTGCTTTTAACTTTTTATTTTTTACAGAACTTCGGTATGCGTTCCGCTAAAATGTTAAATTTATCATTCATACCAACATTATGACATAAAAAAGTTTTTAAAATTTAAATGAAAACTACACAAATGAAAACTTGCTTGTACTTATCTGGTTTTGATTGAAAATTTACAGTTGACATGTCTGCTTTTGATTGAAAAGGTGATTATTTATGAATTTTTCTCTAGGGTTTTAAACATTTTAATGTGTTCAGTACAAGTCAGCCTTGAGTTGAATATAAATCCTAGATTTTTTGCTTCATACATAATTTCAAGTTCATCCGCACCAATAAAAAGGGGAAGAATATCAACAAAGCAAGATTCGCTTCTAGCTATCGGCAGTACTTTAGTTTTTATGGGATTAATAAGGAGCAAATTATTAACTGCCCAATTGTTCAACAGGGTCAGATCATAGTCAAGTCTTCGAAGAGTCCAGTAGGTCCAGAGAGATAAAGTTGAATATCGTCAGGTAGGTGTGAATAGTTGCATATTTACAGACAGAAAAAACATCATTAATAAATACAGAGAATAGGAGTGGACCCAGAATAGATCCCTGGGGAACTCCAGTCTAAATTGATCTCAGGGATGAATAAACATTCCCTACTTTCACCCGTTGCATTCTACTCTCTAGGTAATTAGATATCAACTTTACAGCACCAGAACTAAAGTTGAAGTAGTTTTTTAATTTAAAGTAGAGAAGGGTATGATTAATAGAATCAAATGCCTTGGAAAAGTCAACAAGACAAAGTAGTGTCAAAAGGTTCAAATCATTAGAAATTCTTATATCATCAAGAACTTTAACAGCAGCCGTAGAGCAACTGTGCCCCATCCTAAACCCAGACTGCAAGGGAGATAACAACTTATTTGTTTCAGACATTTCAGGTATTCAGACATTAGGACATTTGTTTTTAGGTATTCAGACATTTTGCACATATTTTTTTATTTTTCTTCCGAAAATTAACAAATAAATTAATAACACTTAAGTTATGTACTTCTTATCGAGACCAGTACACAGAAAATGTTCAAAGTTAGCATGATAAATAGAGCAAGCAAAATATCAAATTCTTTCGATCATTTTGTTAAGTTTGACAGGTTGAGTTCATTGACTTAGTTGAAAAGAAGTCTACGCGAATGTTCTTTTCATCGGTGCCACTTTCGTCTCTGTCCGATTTATAGTGGCAGGTATACGGTTGATTATCCAAATTAAATTGCATTGAAAACAAAAACAACAATTTATCCAGAACGAAATCTGGATCATTTCTTTAATAAAAAAAAAACTGTTCACTTCACATATTTAGTTCTGCTACTTTCTACTAGACGCAATAACCAACGATTCTTAGATGCATACATCATGTCAGCCGAATAGATGGCACCATCTCTTGGGCAATAACATAAAACGAAATATGATGTAAGTCGTTTTTTTCCTAAGAATTAAATCTATTCAGATCACTCTTAACGTAGAGTAGGGAACCAATGCTGCCAATGCCGTGGAGTAGCAAACCAAGTTCGTACAAAACGAAACCAACTTAAGCAAAAACAACGATACAAAAACATAGAAAGCAGCAGGCACAGCATAAACAGCTGATGATTGATTTTCTTATATAAACACATGCATTTTTCTTCTCATATTTTACTATTTTGTGACTTTTATATCACTATTAATAATATACAAAATTAGATATTCATTCAGGGCAGAATATAACTGACATTTTAGTATAAATTTATCTTTGAACGATGAGTATTAAAGGCTGTAGGTAAACCCTAAAGTATTCGTCAAAAAAGTTTCATGTTCTTAAAAAAATATGCTAAAATTACCCCATCGATCGATAGATCGAAAACGTATATTAACTTTGACGAATATTTAAGAAATATACGAGTGCGGTTCAAGAAGTCCATGAATATCGGAATAAAACACTAATTTTTTGACAAAAAATTATTTTTTTTTTTCATCAAAGTCTCCTTTGAGCTCTATACAATTCGTCCAACGTTCGCCAGATTTATATTCTTTCCAAAAAACAAGTTTTATCGAGGTCCTCGATATAGATATGTACTTGTTTGTGAGATGATTTCATCATTTGAGTCAAATATCTTTCCACCGAGTCATTTTTTAATATGTTTAATAGTCATTCAGGGCTATATCCGCAGAAAAAGATATGCTGCGCAAAAACTCTTATATATTTCGGTTGAACTTCGAAGTTGTCACACGATTGTAAACGCAGTACAACTCTTGGTCTTAACCTTTTCATGCCCAAGTGATAATTTTTAGTTGAAACAACCACTTAGTCATGTGATATGTTTCTATATTTCCTCAAACTCCCGCAGTTTCAATCTCCGATACAAATTTTGACAATTAATCTGAGCTGATTTGTTTTCACAAGATAATCTAAGTTTTTGCACAAAATAGTGTGCCTTTTTTTCAATAAAAAATGAACATGAAAATAAAAAAAAAAAAAAAAAAACAGAGAAACCAACCAACTTGAGAACCTCCTCCTTTTTGAAGTCGGTTAAAAACTAAAATAATTTTTTACAATTTAGTAACGAAATTAACATATATTTTTTTTTAAAGCCAGCTGCTTTAGGCAATTGAATATGTAATACATCACTTAGAAACTCCGAACAGCGTCCGAACAGAGCCTAACGTCGCCATCGACAGCTACAAATTTCAATGAATTCGGCCTCATTTAATTGCATTTTGTTTGCCCATTAAGAGCAGACATTATCCTGCCATTCAAGGAGTGAAAAAAGCAATAGAAACTGAAATAGAGACTGTTGAAAATAATAAATAAATTGCGCTTCAAATGAATTTGGAAACATAGGTAACGAAAAATAAAAAAAAAGTAAAAAATTATATAATAGAAAAGAAAAACTGAACTCAATTAAATTAACGAACGATTTCGTAGCTATAACATCGCGTTGTTGTGCACACGGACACGCTTGGCTGATAATCATCAATGTTCTAGTGGTAGTTGCTGTTGATGGGTGTGGGTGTCTGTATGTATGTGTGTTAGTGTGTTTTGCTCTTCTACTTAGCAGGAAATGGCAATACATTCGTATTCAATTGAAATTAATTTAACAGGCAGTCAGCCAGTCAGCTCGCTAGTCGAGTTGAGCCAGCAAGGTATGAGCAAAGCAACAACAACAACAAAAAAGTGGCATGCTTTTAGGGCGCTAGTTGAACATTTTTGCATCAGACATATACATATAACTTGCGCCGTGCTCTAGTATACGGCGCAATACAATTTTAACAAATTAATTGCCAACAATAAATCCTGCTCTAGTTGCGCGCTGAAATGTGTGCCTAAAAGTAGGCACAACAAAATGCAAAGCACTTGCGAGTTTTTTTTGCTTGCAGTCGCTGATAATGTGATTTTCGATTTGTATGTGTTGGCAAAAGCATGCAGAACATTAAACAAAAATAAAAAGAAAATAAATAAATAAAATTAAAAGTTCATTATATTTACCGTGCCCCTAACACGATGCGTCCACACAACAGACAGCTGACTGCTGTTTGCTTTCACACGAGACAGCTAAAATCGGTGTGGAAGAATTTTGTTCTCTATTTTTTTTTGCTGTTGTTTTTGTACTGCATTCTATTAAAATTCTTGAATGCCATATTTTGTATTTTGCAGCGATAAGAATTTGGTTCAATCTTTTCCTGACTGTGTGTATGTGTGTGTGTGTGTGTAAGTGTGTTTTTGTAGCAGACAGCAAAGTTTCAAAAGTTGCTTGATTGTGTTGCTGTGATAGCAGCGAGCAGAGAAAAACTTAATGGAAGTTTTAATGGCAACGCTGCAAACTTATTGCCAGGTATGACTCTAGTCATAGTCTCTGTGTGTGCGTGTGTGTGTGTTTATTTGTGCGAGAGTTCTATGAAGGTGTGAATTATGCAATTACATGTGTTGTTAATGCTTTTTCTCTATATTTTGTTTCGCATATAATTTTCTTGTTTATCAAGTTTTATCGTGTGATTTATTATTGCACATTTGTTGGCTTGAATTGAAAAGTTATTGCATGGAAAAGTGAATACTGGAAAAATATGTATATACAATTTTTTTTTTTTTTTTATATACTCCAACACATAGCTTGAAGAGTTCAAAATATGTAGATTTTTTTTTTTTTAAATTATAAAGAAACATTTTAAGCATTGAGTTAAATGTGTTCACCAAAGTTTATAAATAGCCAAAATTTTTAAAAGTAAATGAAAAACAAGTAAAGAAAGTCTAAAGTCGGTCTAGGCAGACTATGAAATACCCTAAACCTACTTTTTTTAAAAAAAATAAATAATATTATTGAAAATGGGCAGATGAAGCATATATTTTATATGCATTTTAATGTTGATGAAAAATTTACACATACCAAATTTTATTCCTATAGCTCACATGATAATGCCTATATAAAATTTTCGCTATTATAGTTTGTATGGGAGCTAGGCGTATTCGTGAACGGATTACGCCAAATTTTTGAACTCTTCGTAGTTTTTGTATAAAATACATATTAGGGTTTCCAGTTCCGGGATCCCGGACTTTTTCCAGTCCCGAATATCCCGCAATTCTAAGTTGTGAAATCCTGGGATTTTCGGGATCCTAGAATTGCTTTAAAATTTCTAGATATCGTTGATTTTTCCGAACTTTTTCATATATTTAGATGAAATAAAAAAATTTATAAAACTGCTCGTTTCAAAAAATCAAAAGTAAGAATTTATTAAAATTGCTTGCAACTCTTTTTCAAGTATTGACAATTAAAAATAGAAGTAGAAAAATGCAACACTTAGTTTGACATTCGAGTAACACCTGTTTACAAGACTTTTTGTTTGTGTCTGCTGGCTGATTAAAAAGGGATTGTTTGCTGTTTTGCAAAAATTACAGGTAGTTATGAATATATTTTGTTCAATACGATGATTCTTTATTCCTGGTCTTTATTTTCACAGATTTCACTGAAAAAGACGTATATATTCTGCTCAAAAGCGTTTTTTATGTTTCATTGGCATTTTTTTTTTTTTTTTAACATAATGTCTTATCTTTCCAATCAAACAAATGAATTTATTATTTATTAAAAAAATTGGTTTTTTTCTCTGTTTTCTAAATCCTGGAACTAGTCTCCAACAATCAATAAACTTCTAACTAACAATCCCGAAACTTGAAATCAGTCCTGGGACTGGAATCCTTAATAAATACATAAGAAATTTTATCTCTTTAGGCAAAACATAAGTTTTTTCATGAAGTTTTAAATTTTTTTGGGTTGGTGGTAGGCGTGTTCGTGGGTGAATGTTGCGCATTTTTCAAAAACATCTTCGTTTTTTTGTGAAATAAATACGTGCGAAATTTAATCTCTGTAAGACAAACATAAGCTTATTAGTGAGTTTTCAATTTTTGCATTGCATGGGAGGTGGGCTTGTCCGGGGCGGATGACACCCATTTATCAGAAATACCTTTGTTTTTTAAAAAAAATATACGTACCAAACTTGATCCCTCTAGGTCAAACATAAGCTTATTTATTGAGTTTTCAATTTTTTGGTTATATGGGAGGTGAGCGTGTCCGTGGATGAGCCACACCTATTGTTCGAAAACGTATTTGTTTTTGATATAAAATATATGCATACCATAATTTATTTCCATATGTTAAACATAAGCTTATTTATTGAGTTTTAAATTTTTGCATTGAATGGGAGGTGGACGTGTCCGTGGGTAGATACTCAATTTTATAATTGTAGGTTAGTTATGAACTTATTTCTGCAGTTTTCACTTTTTGCGTTGGATGGGAGGTAGGCGTGTCCATGGGTCAAAAATATTCAATAGTGCAAATCATTGGACGCATATGACCATGTGTACCGAGTTTCATCTAATTATACCAACTCTTTCTTCTTATCCTGTGTTTACGTACAACACATAGACGGGTGGACGGACGGACAGACGGACAGACGGACAGACGGACAGACGGACGGACGGGCATGAATAGCTCGACTCACGAGGTGACTCTGATGAAGAATATATATACTTTTCCATACTGGACTCACTTCGTTCCATGCGTTACAAACGTTTGCACAAAGTTAATATATTCTGACCTTTCAGGTGTTGGATATAAAAAAGTACTTAATAATGGACATGGCATATTTCCTTAGGGTTACTTAATTAGGACTTAACTTTGGCAAGGTTGTAGTTTAAATCATTTTTACACTTGTTATACCCCCACTCGTACTGCGCAAGGGGTATATTAATTTTGTCACGACGTGTGTAACACCCAAAAGGAGGCGTGGTAGGTATAGAAAAGTATATATATATTCTTGATCAGCATCACCACCTGATTTGATGTAGCCATGTCCGTTTGTCTGTCCATCTGTCCGTCTGTCTGTCTGTCGACACGATTACAGCCGTAATTATCAAGCTTTCGTAATGAAACTTCATATTTAAGCTTCTAAAAAACAAAGATCAAGTTCGAGAATGGGCTAGATCGGATGAAAACGACGCCTACCTCCCATACAACCCCATTAATAAAAACTCTATAAAGAAGCGATTATTAAAGCTACAATACTAAATTTCGGTTTTTGTATACTTTATGTCTAAACTAAGATGTGTTAGTAAAATGGGCGTCATTTACCCACTAGCACGCCCACCTCTCATACAACCCCAAAATTGAAAAATCTATAAAGAGAGTAATATTAAAGTTACAAAACGGAAACTCGGTATTTGTGTATTCTATGTCAAATGTGAGGATTCTTAGAAAAATAGGCGTCATTCACACACTAAAACGCCCACCTCCCATACAACCCCAAAATTTAAAACTTTATAAAAAGGCTTATATTTAAGCTGCAGGAAAACAATTTGATATGTACGTATTTTAGGCACATAAAAATAATAAAATGTCTCAAAATCTCTTACAAAAAGCTCCCCAATTAAAGATTCTCTTACCCTTAAGAATCGGCCGTGGGGTATTTTAACTTCGGCCAAGTCGAAGATATATCTTACTAGTTTTAAGGTGTTTTTGTTGTCATCAAAGCATTTTGTTTATGCAATAAATTAAATAAATTTGTGAAATATTACAATTTATAACCTCCTTTTTTCCATTTTAATGCAGGTTTTTTTGTACTTTTTACAAATATCTTTAAGGACCTGCCATAAGTACTAGTCGTAGAGTATTCAATTATTTTATGAAAATGTTCCTTCTAAAATTACATTCAGAACAAGACTTATCTACAGCTCGGTTGATTGTTTAGAGCGGTTAAAGTTTAAGTTGTGGGCAGTATCCAGTTGGCTCTATTGAGTAATTTTTCTCCCACTAGCTCTGCCTATTTCGTTGAGTTCTAGTGTGTGGGACATTACGAATAAGGCATGATTCCTCAGAGTCATTCAGTTCGGTTGAGAAATCTCTACCAAAAAAAGATTTTCACAGTGCATTTCGTCTATATCTCGCTACCACTTCAAACCTTAGGAAAATATTAAATTCAACGTTCGATGGGCCAGTCTTTAAAACCGATCAATAAATTACGAGGAGTACCTGATCATGCTCGACTGGACGTTCAAGGTCATAAAATAATATTCAGTGCAACTGAAATCAGTTGACCTCAGTGCCATACTCCAACGTGATCAAAATACTCTTCTTGGGATTTATTTACTATCATAGCAAAAGCTATGATGACCGCAAACTGTCGTATTTTTATTTGAAAAGGCACGCTGCTGTTTTTCTCGGCTGCAAACTTTCTTAAATTTATTGCTGCGTTTAATAATTTCGGCTTTTATATTAGTTATTTCCTTATAGACTCTTCACAATTAAGCGAGTTCCATTTAAAAGATATAGTTTTTAATTCATATTTCATAGCAACTAGTGTCCGACAGAATATTCGGTGTAGGTTTTGACCAGTTTCGACCGTTTTAAGCCTTAAACGGATTTGTCCATTATATTGGACATATCAGAAAATAATTTTTGTTTTTATTTTCTAACGTGTTTTTTAAAAACAAATAGGTTAGTACTATGAAATATAGTTGTACCGACATGACAAAAATAAATTTAGAGAGTTATATTATGTTTAACTTAGCTGGATTTTCGATTTTGTGCCCAATAGAAGCATAAAGTTTTTTATTTCGCGTGTTGATAAATGTGACAAAAAAACGAAAATGATTATTATGATTGGTGTGCAAAGCTTAATTTTTGTTTTGATTATAATAATGCATTTGCATTGGTCTCCGGCTGTTTTAGTTCAAGGTAAGAACACCTTTTAATACTTGGTATTATAATTAAAATATTATAATAAAACTTTTGAATAATTTTGTCCATTACATTGGACAGCCTGGCAAAAGCTAAGCAGCACATGTAAAATTACTTAATATTAAAATATAAATTACTTAAAAAAATATTTCCACGATTATTCTAGCAAAGCCATTGAAAGGGTTAATCAATTTCGGTTATTCGGCATCAATATGGCCGAAACCGAATATTCGTTTCATTTATTTCAATCATAGATGTGAGATTGACCGTGTGAGTTGGGCCCAGCACAAAACGATAAATATATTTTATTTTATTTTGAAAATGCAGACAAGCTCTTTTTTTGAGATTATAATATTAAGTTATTTAACTTTTAATAAAAACAAAAAAAAAAAAAAAACAAAAACAAAACAAATTGGCCATTTCAAGCCTTGCATGGACTTTTACCGAGCTTCTTATGATCAATTGTGTTGTATGTGTTATTAAATGTTTGCACACAATTGACCGAGAACTGGACCTACATGTTTTATGCCGACTCCGAACGGCTAAAGTTCATGTTCTCAAAAAGCTTTACATGGCATTATTTATTCTCTAAGGTTTGTCATTGTCTGCAGAGAGGTGGTGACCGATCAGAAAAATTTTTTTATTGAAAAAACTTTTCGGCGCGACTGGGGATTGAACTCGAGCTCCGAGCGTGCTAAGCGACACACTTAACCTGCACGCCACGGTCACTACATTTAACTTTTAATATTAACTTTTAAAGTTCCTTGAAGGGGTATTTAAAATTATCTCTTTATTTATTATTTCAAAGTTGAACTTTAATATTCAAAGAATATTTATCGTATATATACGTTAATATAATCTGCTTGAATTGTTATGTTTTTGTTAGCTTTTAAAAAAAAATTTAAAAAAAAATTTAAGGTTTGTAAAAAAATTTTCATGCAGATATTCAGTTTCGGTTTTGGCCGAATATTACAAAAATGGCCGAATTTCGGTTTCAGTTTCAGTTTCAGTTTCGGTCAAAGTTTTGGGTTCGGTCGGACACTCAATAGGAAAATCGATTGCATCATTGAGATCTTTAGAAATCATTGAGTCAATACTTGCGCAGATGGTTTCATTTTCGGGAATGAGCTTCAAAAACTTTTAATTGATCTAGAAAGAAAGTCGGATGGAAACTAACGGAACAATTTGATTGATCTTTCGCATGATTCAACTTGTTGGACGACATCATTAATTGCAAACTCTCTAGCAAAACACTTCAGCACAATGGCTTAAGAATTTTTGGGTGCTCTAATAATTGATTTGATGGAAGAGGAAAAGATGAAAATGAAAAGGAAATCTTTTCTTTAAAAAGAAAGAAAATTTGATTTTTAAAAACACATAAACGAGTGCATTAAGTTTTTGTTAGTAATTTGAAAAATGCAGCGTGTTAGACCAACATTCGTTAACATGTTCAACAAGTCGGACGAAACGGCAGAAAAATCAAAAATTTTTGATATTCATCCAACATGTTGGATCGACCGTCGTTTTACTTTGCGCATGGTACTACTTGTCGCACATCATGCCATATCTATCTAATTTGTTGGAATTTGTAAAAATAGGTGTTTTGAATACAAATTTTGGCTGTTAAAATCTTAAGATGAATTTTAACGGTTTTCCAAATTTTTCTAATTATTTCTTAAAGTTTTTTATATATTCTTTAAAATGTGATAACAATCGCTGTGAAGCTCTAACCAAAAATATTTTTAAAAAACTTTCTTAAAATAACTGCTTAAAATCATTTGAATTTTTATCGTAATATTTATTTTATTTTAAATACGTCCAATTGAGGTATTCAATTGAGATCTAGCTGAACTTTGGTGTTGCAATATGTATTGCGCAATATCTTTGTTTTGGGATCTACACTCTAAAAAGGTTTTGTTGAATTTTACTACAATACTTGTAGGCAACAGGCTTGCAGTTATAAATGCAGTGAATTTACACACCCTTGTTTAAAATTCAACACTTATTTTGCTATTTATACGATCGTAAAATTCAGCATTAAATTTACTATTGATGTTTTAGTGAAATTAAACATCACTTATGTAATTTTACTCGATATATTATTATACTATTTTAATAAAAGTAAACTTCAACAACCACTGCTTATTGTTACTTAAATTGATGTAGTAAAATTAAACAAATGGTGCTCAATTACAACATCATAAGAAGCAAAATTAAACATCTGTTGTTTAATTTTACTTCTTCTTATAAAGTAATATACATTTACTTCTGTTATAGTAGTAAAATTCAACATTTCTTTTACAGTAAAAAATGCAGTAAAATTAAACATATTTTATTATTATTTTCGTTGTAGAAAATCACGTTTATTAGCTGAAAGACAACAAATTAAAAAAGTATTTCAAATTATGTTAAAGTTATGTTGGTATTGTTTGTTGTTAGAGCACGTTTGTTAATACCGGTGTTAATGTTTACTGAGTTATTTGGCTTGTGCCGACGAAAAAAATGTGAACGAAAAGATGACTTGTTTCTGAATGCTTTGGAACACTGAAAAATCGGACAATTTACGTTTTTAGCATTGAAATCATGTTTTAAAACATGGCGGTATATATCAGTATGGCCTGACCCAATATACTTGCACTGGCTTACTGAACAATTGAAACACGCATCTTTGTTCTGATGACACGAGAAGTGCACTTCCTAAGAATTATGACAAAATAGAATTGTATTACAATTGGGATATAAGCACTTATATTCATACTTCCCTTCCTTATGCACAAATAAGTGTGAATGATAATTTTCTAAATACATAAAATTCTTATTACAAATGTTACACGTATACATGGTATATAAATACATATATGAATATATTCGCAGACCTGAATGAATATTTGAAAAAATACTCAGCTAGGTGTTGAAAATTCAACATTTGCTGAAAATTCAACATCTGCTGAATTTTAATACAATGAATGCAGTAAAATATATGCTTGCTATGAATATTGCTGCAATATTAAACATACGGTGTTCAATTTTACTGAATTTTGCGCTTAGTTTTAAACAACTTTAATTACGTCAAAAACTATGGCATAATTACTCTTCAGTTGAATATTCAACAAATAATTACTATTCTTTCGAAAGTAAATTTACACTTATTTTTTAGAGTGTAGTTGATCTTTTGCTGTTGCAATATGCGCACAACCGTATAATTCAGTACAGCCTTGTTTCAAACAATAATAAATTAGTATCGAACTTCCGCCTGCCGTTCAGTACTTCCTTTACATTGAATTAAAAATAACTTCAATACAACGACGGTGCTCAAGAAGTTTCAAATCAAAAATTGGTCGAATTATTGGTTTCGAACTAGTATCGAAACCACAGGCTATACTAGTTCCAATTTTTTCTGGCTCGAAACCATCGATGCCAGCAGTTTTATTGCCATCTCCTTATTTTGGAACCCGGTCATTAAATTCATGTAGACCTTGAGATCGTATGTTCTGGGCCAAGCTTCTTTTTTGCACATGCCACCACAATGGCGAATTTTGTATGTAAAATTCATTATATCAGTAGTGCTCCCTCTTGACTTCGTTTATTGTTTGTTGAAAGTCGCCGCCACCAAGTATAATTACTTTATCTCCAAATGGCCGAATATCATTCATGATTTCTCTGTGTAAATGATCTACAAGATAACTCGAAAAGAATGGGTGGAGAAAATTGATGTTTTCGACTTGGAGCTAAACTGCGTCTTTCAGTTCATATTTGATACCGATGTCTCATTTACTGAGAAGGCTATTTTTTTTTTTAAATCTCTAGTAAATCAGCGGCAATGCCAGTTGTTGCAAAAGCTTGAACTTTTATTCTTGGCCTCTTGTAAAACACATAAAGGTACGTTCTAAATGAATCGCCAGGACCTTTAAAAAAAAGGGGATGGGTTTAAATTTTCATCACTAATCAAAAATTTGTTACTACTTTCTACATGTGATGCAATAAAATAATATAAGTGCAATTAAGTGCTTTCCGATGGCGTCGAAAACATGCTCTACATTTTCAATTAAACAAGAATCCGGCAAATTAAAATTAGCACATGTCAATCCATGCAGTCGTAAGATTGACTTAATTTCATGACAATCTCCGCAACAAAATTTTTTTTTTATATTTTTTAAACAAAGTCAATGGAGGAAGTTGTACATTAAAAACACATTTGAGGTTAAAGATAGCACGCATTTGTAGCATGAATACACTGGAGGCTTCGTCCCGATATCGTTTACTTTCTTTTAATTTTTTTTTGAAGGGTTGCGTTCACAGTGCTTAAAATTGTATAGGTTTCAGCACTGTGAATATTCTGTAGAAGAATTCTTAGACAGAAGAGTTCTATATATTTTGGTCTGATTGCATACATGCGAGTGACAACTTTAGTTCTTTTTCTTTGGCGCACAGTTCAAGAGCAGATTCTTTTATCAAAAACATAGTGTTCAGGAATTTCTGAATACAAATATAAATTTTAGCGATTTTGTTTGTTTTTTACTTTTAAAATAAATGCCTAGAACTATGCAGTAGAATTTTGAAATCAACTCAAACGTTCCGCTTTCACATTTTTAAAGAAATTTTATACTAAATATAAGATATTAGTATGCCATTTATTAAATAAAATTTCAATTGAAATTATTAATTTATTCGAACGAACTTTATTAGCATGTCAAACGTTCCATATTTGGGTCGGATCGTTTTAACTAATAACTAGCAAAAACATAGAAATAATTCTTGCAGCATAGTTATGCTCCTTGTGGCATTTTACACTCCTCCTATTTACTAAATGCAAACAAGATATTGTTTAGAAAAACTTAAACTTATACTGGTTAAAAAGAAGTTGAGACCTCCAAACAGTAATATACATACGTTGAGACGGGATGATAACGATTAACACTGTCATTCAGTAGAATTGCGCTGTGTACAAAATACTTCTGATTTAGATTCCGAGATGCTATCAACCTTTCGTTATTTAACCCATTTTAATTTTGACATTTGTTAATTTAAAACAAACATGAATCTTCTCATGTTAAACGTCAGAAACTCACATAAACCTAACAATCTTACCGATTGACACAACATATTATTTGCGTGGTTTTGGTTCAGTTATTTAAATAACAAATAATTATCTTTTTATCTTAGCAGCTAAGTGAATTTGTCATTTGCATTTGAGTTTATAAAAACATTGCCTAATTTTAGGCTGCTACTAACTTGAACGTACAGTAGACTCTCGATTATCCGAACATCGATTATTATCCGATTATCTGATTATTTGAACTTGTTCTTCACAGCTCTAATAACAGATTAAGAAATTATTTGAAATTTTTCCTATCAAAATTTTAACTCTTTTAATTCTTTGCACAATAAAAATTTATTAAAATTTTATTATTGGCTGATTCCACACTAATGAGGAACGTGATTTCAATTGAAATGATTTTTTAGTTCTCACATTAAAGTGAAATCTAAAGCTGTTGTAAAATTGTTATTAGTTTTATGCTTTTTAAGTTTTTTTGACAATTTAAGTAAACAAACTGCAAGTTGAGAAAAACTTAAAATATTTTGTTTAGAGTTAAAACTTTGAAAACAGTCATCTCTTGATACACATTAAAAAAAAATTAGGTTAGCAATGTTAAAAAAGATAACTATGTCATATAAGAACAGTTAATAACAAAGACTGGCTACTGCGTTAACAAAGAAAAACTGTTTAAGCGAAGTGTTTTTTTAGTATCACACCCGTCCCAAAAAAATGCTTTACTTTTCCTAAGAAGCAACATGGGCTTATTATAAAAATTAAACTTTCCTAAAGTAAGGATATAGATCTTTTACATAAAGTACCACACACTTAATTCATTGAAACGTGGTCCCACTTGCATTAAAAATTTCCTGTGGAAAATAAAAGTATTTTGAGTAAAAATCTTATAAACTTTTTTTTTCAAATAATTTCTTTTTATTCTTAATTTCCGTTACAAGAAGTTGGTTACACCCGGAACAATTTTTACTTTGATTAAAGCTACTTTTCGGCAAATCCAGAAAAAGCAAACCTAAACCTCGAAAAATAAAAATGCTTCAAGGCCAATAAAAATATATGAAATGCTTAGAATATTGCTTGTGTTATCCTACGGTAAAAGTATTTTGAAAAAATCATATTGTATCCTTTAATTTCAATTGATTTTATTATATGTTGTAGGTTTTTTTATATTTTGTAGTTTCGTATTTCGCGATTTAAATATCAAAGCACAGTTATATAATAACCATAATTGAATCATTTTCTATTGAAAAAAGCATATAACAATTTTTTAAAAATATCATTTTCTAGCGAAAAATATAATTTAAAAAAGTGATTTAAGAGTGAAATGTGAGTGACAATTTTTATTGATAAGTTGGAGTATCTTGAATAATAATTAGCTGTCACATTTTATGTTCCGGTTTTACTTTCTATCTAAGACTATTGAATTTTGTATATTCTTAAATCATGGAGACGCAATTATTTTTCATTGAAAGGTTATTTGAAGGAGTGAAACGTGCGAGACATTTAAGTTTTGTTTTGTTTGTTTTGGTATAAAAAATGAAAGAAGATAACGAGATTATCAACGTATGAACAAAATATAGAGAAAAATTATAGTTACATCTGAATTCATATAAGAAAATAAATTTTGCAAAGATTCAAAATATCTAATTAAATAAATATTTTAAGCCGTTGGCATCGGCGGAATTGCTAAAAGGCCAGACATGTAGTCATATTTGGCACGGTCTTTGATTTTTCATAAGCGAAAGGATCAACGAATTAGGCTAAGTGATATATGTATAAATTCGAATGCAGAACCGGAATAAATTATGTTAAAATTTTTTAGTTTTGAAATATTTTTTGTATTTTTTTATATTTTAAATTATTTTTTAACTTTATTATGCTTTACATAATTCTTTTTCAAAAAAAAATTTTTCTTTTTTGTATAAAAATGTCCTTAATGTTAAAAATGTTTTTACAAAATATGCCTAATAAAGTGCACCAGATTAACCAGGATGCAAAAAGAATACAATTAAAATTTTCTTGAAACGTGAGTGACACCAACGTGAAACCTGAGTGACAAAATCAGTGCATGAAAAATTTTAAATTCCGAGAAAAAACTAAATTTTTTTCTGCAGTTAAAATTTCTACTCAATTTCGTTACGGAAAATTATTTTATTCTTTATAGTAACTCAAACAATTCGCAGAACTAAAGGAATTTGTAAGAAGAAGTCGAAAAATGCAAATCGTCCGGAAACGTGAGTGACACACCATCTAATAATAGTTTTTTCGAAATGTGTAAATATATATAAAATGTGTAAATATATGTATTAATAAAAGTGAACCTACGACTTATTATACCCATATAATTTTGTGTTAAAAGTTTTTAGGTTTAATGGAGTAAAATGCATGTTTACTGCTATGACTGAAACGTGAGTGACATTGGATTTGCCGTTTTGTAAATTCATATATAGCAAAATCATTTTTATCGATATTAAAATGATCAAAAAATCATTCGAAAACATTTTTTGCAAAAAAATTTTTTTTTTTTTTTTTAAATGTATTGAAAACTTAATAAATAACAAACAAATTTTTTGATTTTGGTGTCAAAAATATGTGATGGTCATTTTATCCATTAAGTTTTGATACATAATTTCCACCTAATTTGCATTCGTCACACACGGGATAATATTATGTCACAACCGTCCCATTTAAAAAATAATGGTTATTGCCATTTTTTCAAAATTTTTGCACTAGTATTCAACAGAAAATTTACTAAATTTGACTATAGGTAAGTCAAGAATGGTCTCAGTATGGCGGATGGATTGAATTTCAATGTTAAACTCAGAATTTTAAAATGTTTAAACTTTTGCTCACCCATCGCAGGTGTTTAAGTGAATGTAACTATTAAGCTAGTATAAATAATTGCATTATGTTTCAGTATTTTGAAACCTTGGAACATCTTCTAATTGACCCTTTAGTAAATTGCTTAAGTATTAACCGATTATTATTATTTTCAACACGATAAATAAGTCAAAATGTCACACTCGTCTCAATGGAATGAGCCTATTATTTTATTTGACTGTGAAATCGAATATCCGGGTGTTCTTTTAAACGGAATAGCTCTGGTTTTATTTGATTTGAATAATCGGGATTCTACTGTACTTTGTTTAATATACAGTTATATATTGCTTAACAAATGCTGTCACGAACATAATGTTGGCAGTTAAATTAAAAATCTGTTTGAGTAAAGCACTGCAAATACACCCACACACACGCACACACAAACACACATAAGCAGACAGGCAGTTAGTATGGGCAGCAAAGCGCGTTATTGAACTTGCTTAATTCTAACTGAATGAAATTGAATGTCAGTCCAAAATTTTCATTTATAATTCTATTTACAAATTTCGTGTTTTTTTTTTTTTTCTTTGTACACTGTCACAAAATGTCTGTTGCTGGCAAAACTTCAAAATAGCTCATGCACACAGCTATACGCTATAATAAACACACACACACTGCCAGCCGCTGATTTAATAAACTGTGCTTTAAATCGGACAAAGTTTAAATGTTAGCTGCAAATAAAGTTAGTTTTTTTTTTTTGCCATTTCACTTTTTCTATTTATTTTATATGTATTTTCTATATTCTATGAGCTATATTGTTATTTTTTTTTTTTTCATTTTGTTATAAATACACATTTAAAATTTTTGCAATATTTTTGTAGTAATTGAGTTTTTAGTTTATTTCCGTTTAATTAAAATTGGCATGCATGCTACTGATGAAATAACTTTGATATATTTTATAATTAAATATTAGAATTCAGTTACTCAGCTGCTTATAGCAAATAAAATTCCACTACAATTAAACAAAAATTTAGAAAAACAAACATTAATTTAATTTTTAAAATTTTTATTAACCCTGAAAGTACTTTTTAACTTCCTTAAAAAAGTTGCAGCGCTACACTGTCACTTCAGTGGGCGTAGTAGTCGCCCCATCACTATACTTTGCTAACCACTGATTTTCCTTTCAACAGAATTTTCTTTGTTTTTATTCGCATTCATTCTTTTGCAACCATCTGTAGTTGAAGACGCGTCTTCAAGCTTGGCAACATAATCTCAGTTTTAATCATGTTCCTGTTAAACAAAAACCGGAAAAGAAAATGTTCTTTACGTTGTCTACACTATAAATGCTCGAGGGCATGACAAGAAGTTCCTGTGAAAGATTGCATCTAGTTAGTAAAGTACACTGGAAAAATTATTTATATAATTATCTACTACTGCAAAGATAAAAAATTTGAACATAAAAAATGAAAAAAAAAACGGTCAGCTTGACTGAGGTCAGTAATAGAGTTTACACGAAAATTCTTATGAACTTTGATTTAGGCAGGAAACTGATGACATTTTGAATGGCATTCTAAAAAAATATTTGAGTCCGGTAGTATGTCTGCTAGACTATTAGGGTCGAGAAGGAAGTTATGAATTAGGAGACAAATAATATGATGTTATATGAACCGGTAACTGACTTTCGCACAGTTTTTAAGAAATTGTGGTTTAAAAGAAACATAGCGACATACTTGAAAAGTTGTTATTTTAAAACAACAATAATTTTAGGCAGACAAGCGGAAATGTTGTCAGAAGAAACTTATTTCGAAGAAGTTGAGTGAAAAGAGAGAATTAGAAAAATAATTAGAGAAAAATGTTGTTGATTTTTGTATTAAACTAACTTACATAAAAAAAAAATATATTTATAAAGTAAAAGAGTTACAATAACAAAAGCGTTGATCCAATCTCTGCTAACTCTTAATGCAGGCTTATTCAAGGCGCCCAGCCAAAAGTGGACTTTCAGACTTCCTTTATTAGGTACCAAATAGATGACAAGAAATCAATTCTAATAACAAAAACTCAGCAAATTTTGATAAAAAGACTGACCCAGAAATAACTGCTCTTTTGTTTTTTTTTTTATTGTTAAACAACCAATGATGTTTTTTTAAAAATTCTTTCATTTTATTATTAAGAGAACATTACAAAATAAATAAAATTTTTATTTACACTGAAAAAAATTACACTAAATAAAACTTGAAAAATGAATAAACAAATCAAAATTATAGAAAACGAAATAATGAACAAATAAAAAACTCGCTTGTAGCAAAGTACAGAAGTGATATTAGTTAAACAGTAAGAAATAAGAGAGATTTTAGAAATAGAGAGAGAAAGTATCTGAAAAGCAATTGAAAATAACAGCTAAAATAAGACTTACTTTTGACTTTTATTTTGTCGGTAAAAAATAACAGTTATTTTCTGCCGTTAATTTATTCCGGTCAAAAATATCAGGTAATTTATATTTTATAAAAAGTAATTTTACCGACTAAAAAACTATCTGAAAAAAGTATCTGAAAAGAAATTCAATCAATACGAAATGAAATAATAATCTGTTGATTCAATATTTACATCCAGAGACCGTACCGGCTATGGTTTTTATCGAAAGTGTCACATATTAACTGTTATCTTTAAACTTTTATTTTGTCCGACAAAAATAAAAGTTATTTTGTGCCTTATAGTTTCTTGGGCTAAAATAACAGTTACTTTTGACTTTTATTTTATCGGTAAAAAATAACAGTTATTTTTTGCCTTTAATTTTTTCCGGTCAAAAATATTAGGTAATTTATTTTTTATCAAAAGTCAATTTACCAACTAAAAAACTTTTGATACCATTATTTTTATCTTATCGGTTTGACATTTAACACATGGTGTCAACAGCTTGATATTTTTGACCAAAAAAATTCAAGTCACAAAATAACTGCTATTTTTGAACGATAAAATAAAAGTCAAAATTAACCATTATTTTTCCTCGAAAGAATACAAGGGAAAAAAATAACAGTTAAAGTGTAACTTTTAAAGAATCAGTCGAAAATTTAATAAGCACTTAATATTCGTGAAGCTGAGGACATTTGTAACATAATGGTAAAGCTATTTGAAAAATTTTTTCAACATTTTTTTTCCCATTTCAAAATAGTAAAATAACAGTTATTTTCGGTTATTGCTTTAGTTTAGTTGGTGTTATAGTTGCTTTCGAATGTCTTTCAATTTTGTGACTTTTTGAATGCTAGATTGCACTTGCATAGTACTCGTTGAAGCAGCCTCCGAAAGCAGAGGCAAATCTTGTTGATTACTGTGTTTTGCTGCCTGATCATAATAGTTGCTATGTTGAGTGAGGGCCTCGTAAAGCAGCGAACGTCGATTGTTGAGTGTATCAACTTGGTTGGCTATAAAATTTTGTTGAGATGATGGCTGAGTTGTGGTGACCGTGGCATGCAGGTTAAGTGTGTGGCCTAGCATGCTCGGAGCCCGGGTTCGATCCCCAGCCGTGGCGAAAAGTTTTTAAATAAAAAAATTTTTCTGAGCGGTCACCACCTCTCTGCAGACAATGGCAAACCACAGAGAGTAAATAATACCATGTAAAGCTTCTAGAGGACATGAACTTTAGCCGTTCGGAGTCGGCATAAGACATGTAGGTCCAGTTCTCGGTCAATTGTGTGCAAACATTTAATAACACACACAACACAATTGATCATAAGAAGCTCGGTCAAAGTCCTTTCAAGGGCTGAAATGGCCAATTTGTTTTTTTGTTTGTTTTGTTTTTGATGGCTGAGTTCCAAAATACATTTTTACAAGTGTTTTTCTGAGGATTGATTTTTTGCAGATTCACAATAAAATACACTGATACTTCGTAAAAATGCATTTTGGAACTCAGACGTTGTTGCAATCGCCTTACCTTCATCATTAGTTGCACCCCCAGCTGCGGCTGCATTCTTAAGAGCTTAGTTCGCTCTTTATATTCAGGAACGCATAATGCTCCTGTTTTTGCTATTTTTCTTAGCTTTGAGACGTTTTTTGGCTGTCAAAAACTATTCTCGGCAGTCTGAAATATTGCACTTTTAACACTTTTTGCTTTTATTATTATATTGAATTAACTGTTTTTTGCATGTTGTCAATCATCTGTCAAGTTTTTGATCACAACCAACGAACCAAATTAAGCGTTTAGCTCATTATGCGGCGAACGGGCAGTATAATTTTTAGCCGCTGGATGTATCTCTATGCCTAAATATTTTCGTTCGAAGCTTAAGGAAATAAATTTTCAGAATGTTACGCGTTCAGTTTTTATTACATTTTGTTTGCATGTTTTACGTGTGCCTACGTGACGTTAAGTTATAGATTCCGACTCTTGAACAACGATGGTCAGGGTTCAATTCCCGCTAGCGACTATTATTTTTTTGAAAATATTCATATGAATTGAAAATGTTAGCCTAGCGTCACGATTAAGAGACCTTGAAATTACACTCGCCGCCAAAGAAGTTTCACTTCAAAAATCATACGAGTCATTTTGATCCGCAGTAACCAAAAAATTTTTGGTTATGCAACAACTTAATTGATATAATTTCTTAAAGTTATCCTTGACAAAAGCTCTCAACTTTATTTAAGTATGACATTATCTTTAAGTTTTAATTTTGACGAAGGCACTTAAGTTTACATGAGATGTAGTGTTATGACAAAAGTTCATCGCATAATTAAGTCAAAATAACTTATTTCAATATAAGTTTACTACTTTTTAATATTTGCATTTGACAAAAGAACTTATTTCGAAATAAGATGTTTTATCAAAATTAAATTGCGAAAAAGTTGGAAATGCTATGTCGATATAAATTGTTTTTTCGAAATATTGTTAAAATATTTCTTATAAATTGCAGCAACTCATTTTTCAACATATTTGAAATAAGTGCTTATAAGCGAAGTTTAAAAAATAGAATCAAAGTAGTTTGAATCATCATACATGGTATCTCTGTAATCAAATACTGTACAAATACGCTGAAAAGATCAACAGAAGAGCCTTGAAAATTCATCCCTATGATAAAAAAAAACTGGAGAATTGTCATATCGCAACTTAAGTGGTTTTGTGAAATGTATACAGAGTTCATTGCTTGTTTGTTAATCACAACAAAATTTATACTTTTTTGTTGTTTTTTAATTCTTAGAACTGCAATTAACCACTTCGACACTTTGTCTTTGATGAGTTAGTTTAATTTGTTTTAAATAAAGCGATGCAAAAAATCAAAGTTGTTTATAAGTTATTTTGGGTTAAAATGAAAAATGTTGCCACAAATTGATAAGCATCTTAACGATACAACAATCAGAGCATTTCAAACTATGCCTTGGCGGAATGGAGTTAGCGCATTTCTCTGACACAGTAAGCTGCGCTTGACTTATTGTGGCAGCGCAGTTTTTTGTGCTGCGTTGGTCGTGACTAACTTAAGTCATATTTTTTTATCAGTATTAGTATAAGAGTTTTATTCCGACATAAAAATATGCAAGACAATTTCAGTTTTAAATTCCATGAGCTTAGCTTGGGTTAAAGTTTTATTATTAAGCAAAAAAAAAAAACAAACTCGTGAAAAAATTCAGAGCATGTCTTTTTTTTTTAAACATAAATGTTATATTCCTTTTGAAAATTTTAAATATGCTGGCCTTTATGCCGAGTTAGTCCAAACTCCAGCCATAAAGTTTTGTGCGCCAAAAATTTTATGATTTTATTTCTGCGCGGTAAAAAAAAGTTGGTAAATTAATTTTAATTTTATTATGCAACAGCGGTAATATAACAAAAATTTACAGTGTAAAATTTTTATAACTGTGCCGCACACTTAATGCTAGCGCCCAAAGCAGTTTGCTGCACAAGGTGTAAATGATATATGTAACAAAACTAAAAACTAAAAACAAAAAACAAAAATCCACAACAACAAAGAAAACATAAAGAAAGCACCTGCAGGCCATGACCAAGCAAGCGTCCAAGCAATATAATTATAGTGGTTTTAATGCCAGGTTCTCACTATTTATCCAGATGAACATAAATTATGCGATGGCTAAGCAGAAAATACGGTAGAAACGCGCAAAGCAAGAAGCGCACGAGGCGGCGGCAGAAGCAAAGCTAGCTAAAGAGTAGAACAGGGAAAAAAACTTAAAACCATAACAACAACAACAACAACAACAGCAGGATTCATTATATGCCGACATTAATATCAAGCCAGAGCTCGCTGATGGCACAAATTAAGGCAAGGCAGGACATGGTAAGGATTTAGCAGCTAACGGGTTGTATTGAGGAAACCCAAATAGAGGATAAAAAAAATATAGAAACAAAAACAAAAGAAAAAAAAAATACTAACTACAAGATAAAACGAACATAACGCAAAAGTGTTGAAACGTTTTAATGTGGCCAAGAAAAATTAGATGTTTCAGCTGGTAAGAAAAATTGCTAAAAACCAACTCGTTTTCGAAACAGTTGCGCGTTGCGCGTTGCAAACGCTGACGCCCAAAACTAGACCAGCTCGAGTGCTTGAGCACTCCTTAGGCAGTATCTGCTGCACAAATGCAAAGCGCATTGTGATGTTAGCAGGGGGGTGAGCAATAAACGGAAGTGTTACATTAATTACAGCAGCACTTAAAAGAATACAGCAACAAAAACTAACACAAACAAAGACATAAACTCATGAAACAAGCAATCTGATGAATAGATACTGATGGGCAAGATTGATGCTTTAAAATCACTTTCCAGGGATTTACAATTGAAATGGTAAACAAGTTTGACTGCATTGAACACCCTCTCAACTATCATCAAAACGATATAATTTAAAACTGTTGCCATGCCAGACAAAATGCCAAGCCATGCATGCAAGCCAGGGGCTTGAGTCGAGTTTGCAGTGCTACAAGAAATATGTACCAACTATAGTGCAGCCAGAAATGGTGCGTGTGTAAATTTTTACTTCTACATCTACACAATCAATGTGTATGTATGCGTTTCAATTTGTCTGACATGCCCTAAAATGCCCGAAAGTATGTTTATTTGATTGTGTGGGTTAAAGCAGCGCTTAACACACCACATACCCGACGCATACAGAATAGTTAGGCAAGGATATTGACTCAGGAAAAACAGAACAATAACAAAAACAAAAGCCGTGCCAAGCAACAACAATTGCAGAATTGAACTGGAATTAATAATTGTTCATTGTAATGCAACGATCATAAATTCAATTGTAGTGAAAACACACTTGCTCCAACAACAAACACACACGCATCTGAAGTTTTTGTGCGCCTAGGCAGACTCGTGCTGATGTGTTGAAAATGCGAAACGGAAGAAATTCGTTAGTTTGAAAATGCTTTTTTTATACAGTTTGTTTTTTTTTTGTGTTTTTTTTTTCTTAATTTTTTATTTATTGTTTTTCTACCCCCTCTATAGCGCTACTTTTTCTTGAATTTCCTGTTGTTGTGTTTTTCATTTTCTTTTCTTATCGCTTCACAATCGGAAATGTCGATGTATATGTTTGTTTCTGAATGAGCGAAAACAATCAAAAATCAAGTGGCTCTGGCAAAATGCAAATGTATGTGTGTGTGTGTGTGTGTGAGTAGGTGTGAGTGAAGAGTGTCTGTGAGAGGGGTTAAATTAATTTAATGAGATTTTTATGCATGCAGATTTGTGTGAATTTTTGTTTTTTTATATTCTGAATCTCATGTTTGTTTGTCTGCCTGCATTCGTTCTTTTATTGATTTTCATGGAGTTGTTAAAGTCGTCATGAATATGCAAGGAATTAAAAATTGCAACGACAAAAATAACCCAAATGCACACAGTGGGGAAAAAAATGTATAGAGAAACAGGTTATATGCATACCTTGTACCAAAAATAGCTGACATTTTTAAAAAATTGCCATTTTTGTTTTTTGTGGACAAACATTCACAACTTAATCGTCAACAGCTGTCACTTGCAATTTTGGATTGGAATGTAGACATAATGAAGAACAGTGATCTCTCTCATAAGCGGACACCTACCGGACTGAAAAATTTATCCGCTTAAGGTGAAAAAATTTGCCCGCTTAAGAGGAAAAATTTTAAAAACAAAAAAAAAGAGTAGTTATTATAGTGGTTTTCACGAGGACCTGAGTAAAAGAGGAAAAAACAAGTAAAGAAAGTCTATAGTCGGTCTAGACCGACTATGCTATACCCTAAACCTACTTTTCCAAAATACAATAAAAGTATTGAAAATGGCCATGTCCGGTCATCCGTATGGGCGGATGAAACCCATATTTGATATGCCTTTAAATGTTGATGTAAAATTTATACATACAAAGTTTTATTTCTGTAGTTCAATGTAAATACATTGATTGTGCTTTCGCTATTGTGGGTTGTGGGAGATGGGCTTGCTTATAGACGGATTACGCCCAGTCTTTGAACACATCTTAGTTTTGGTATAAAATACAAACATACCACATTTTATCTCTCTAAGACAATAATAATCCTATTTATTGAGTTTTAAACGTTATGGATTGTATGGAAGGTAGGCGTGTCCATGGGCGGATGACGTCTATTTTTCAAAACCACCTTAGGTTTGTTATTAAAAACATGTACCATATTATATTTCGGTAGGTTAAACAGAAGTTTATTTATGCAGTTTTCAATTTTTGGGTTGTATGGAGGTGGGCGTGTCCGTGAGCGTATGATACAAAACACATACATACCAAATTTTATTGTTGTAGGCTAATTATGAGCTGAGTTATGCAGTTTTAAATTTTTGGGTTGTATGGGAGGTAGGCGTGTCCGTAGGCCGATTCCAAAAATATTCAAAAGTGCAGATCCTTGGGTTCATGTGACCATGTGTTTCAAGTTCATCCAATTATCTCAACTCCTTCTTCTTATCCTGTGTTTATCCAGCTCGACTCACGATTCACGAGGTGACCCTGATCAAGAATATATATACTTTTCTATACCGGACTCGCTTCGGTATATTTGCACGGTATGTTTGCACAAGTTAATATACCCTCACCTTACAGGTTTAGGGTATAAAAATGGGCGTGTCCGTGAGCGGATGAAGCCCGTATTTTATATGCATTTCAATTTTGATGAAAAGTTTACAAACATTTATAAAAATTTCACGTTTTATTCCTGTAGCTCTCATCTTAATGCTTTTATAGTATTTTCACTATTGTATGTTTAATGGGAGGTGGGCGTGTTCGAGGACGGATCACGCCCAATTTTTGAATGCGTCTTAGTTGTATGTATGTAGTTAGTGGTATAAAACACATACATACAAAATTGTATCTCTCAAGGGTAAACATAAGCTTTTTTATTGAGTTTCCAATTTTTGGTTTGTATGGGAGGTAGGGGTGTTCGAGGTTGGATGACATCCATTTTGCAGAACCATATTTTTTTTGTTATGAAATAAAAACGAACCAAATTTTATCTCTGCTCGTTAACAACACGATCTTATTAATTGCATTTTCAATTTTTGAGTCGAATGGGAAGTGGGCTTGTCCGTGGACAAATGACGTCCACTT
This sequence comes from Tetanocera ferruginea, assembly GCA_958299015.1. Classification (NCBI taxonomy): domain Eukaryota; kingdom Metazoa; phylum Arthropoda; class Insecta; order Diptera; family Sciomyzidae; genus Tetanocera; species Tetanocera ferruginea. The sequence continues at coordinate 28,260,035 of OY282642.1, read as the reverse complement.
TTCAAAATCATCTTTGGTTTGTTATAAAGAAACATGCGTTCTAAATGTATCTCTGTAGATTAAACATACGCTTATACATTAAGTTTTCAAGTTTTGGGTAGTATGGAACGAGGGCGTGGCCCATTTTTCGAAGACGTCTTTGTTTTGATACACAGAGGGAAAAACCTATGGACTCAATACATAAATTTATGTACTCATCGCATAGTTTTCTGCACACAAAAATTTTACATTTTTCATGTATTGAGTACATGTTGAAATCTTTATTGACTACATTATGCTTTCAAGCGGTTATGTAGTCAATAAAGATTTTATGTACTCAACGCAAACTGTTACAAATAATTTTATGTAATGAGTAAAGATCTTATGTACGTATTACATAAATTATTGACTCAGTACATACATAATTTACTCATTACATATTTGGAGTACATAATTTTATGCAATGAGTACATACATTATTTACTCATTACATATTTTAAATGCATAATTTTATGTAATGAGTACATACATAATTTACTCATTACATATTTTTAGTGCATACATTTATATAATGAGTACATACATCATTTACTCATTACATATGTTAAGAACATAATTTTATGCAATGAGTACATGCATAATGTATTCATTATATATTTTTTGTTCATAATTCCATGTATTGAATATATACACAATTCATGCCTGTGCCTAAAGCACCCTCTCAACAAATGCAATAAATAATTTTATAAAGAAATGACTAGATTTCACAAAATAATTGGCAATTACTTATAGAAACCCAGCCATTTAATTCTTATCCAATTATCGCTTTTGTTCTAGAGTAAGTGGATGAACTCATTCCCGTCTGATTTTCTAGAGGCTTTAGAGGTGTTGCTTATTTGAAAATCAAGAAACGAATGTCATAAAACAGCAAAATCGTGTGCCGAAGTGCAAGAGATACGTGTACTGAGTCCATATGTTATGTACTGAATAAATGTGTCACTTCAATCGTATAAGAGGGACGTGTACTGAGTCTATATTTTATGTATTGAGTAAAGTTTTTGTAAAAAATTACATAACACGTTGATTGAGTACACGTTGCTTGTATCTATTGAAGTCTGCTATGTACTCAACACATAGCATGATGTATTGAATACATTTTTTATTCATTTTAAAAAGTGAATAAATTGATATGTAGTCAGTACACGCTCCCTTTACTCAGTAAATACTGCTCTTGTTGCGTTCTCATACAAGTTGAAGTGCATAGATTTTACATAGCTGTCTCTGTACTGACTACATAACTTTTTCCCTTAGTGTATGAAATACACACGTACCAAATTTTATCAATGTACAATATACCGTCTCGCCTTATAGGCGAAAAAAAATGTCACCACACACCATCTAATCTGAAGCATTATTGAAAGGAGGTTTCGAAAAAAATTTTTTTTTTTTTGTTTGACCGAACGTAGGGGTCGCGCATCGACATATTTCTTTAAAACTTCGGTATTTACCGTCCGATCTTAAAGAATTATTTGTTTTTGTTTTTGTCTCAGGAAGACCTATTTTTTGTATCTAGAACTCATTGACCTCAGTTGACCCCTTATAGTACTGACCCACCGGACCTCAGTTTCTACCATCTTAACGTGCCATTTTGGTTTCAGAAATGGAAAGCCCATAAAAAGTCATTAAACTTTCATGAAACAAATTTTTCGCTATTTTCACTAGAAATATTTTAAAAATTGTTTTATTTAATGTTTTTGCAAATTTTAAATGTTTTGTCAAATCGTATTATTTTTATAAAATATCCACCGATAACGTTCTTACACCGAGAAAAAAACCATAGTAAAATTATCTAAGATGGCTTTTGTGAATAATAAATGTACTGAATGAAATAACTATCTATAATAACAAAAGTTTTTGTGTGAGCCGAAAATGGTTTTAAAATGAAAAATTTGTTAATTTATATAAAAAACAAAATATTTAAATTCACAAGCACAACTTTGTAAAAGTAACTAAATGCATGTATAAAGTACTCAAAGTATGGCTGGTAGCTAAAAAAGAAAATAACACAAACACTGCGAACAAGGAAGATGCAAATAGTTATCAATCAATAAATTTTTTACATTTTTCAATGTTAATCATCGGAATGTATAGATAATACTTCCCAATCAATTGCATTACTTCCCAAGAGTGCAATTCTACTTGTGAAAATGTGCTTACAACTAATGTTTTTCACCATTAATTCACCATAAATATAAAATTCAATAAATAAGCAGATTAAACTTTGTTGTCATATCCAAGAACTTTGTAGGCTTAAAACAGACCAAGCCCTTAGGTAAACTAACATGGATTTTTTTGTTAATTTTTCTTAAGCTTTTTTCTAGGTGCATCCGAATCATTCTGCAATTGTTGCCGTTATTTTAAACTTCGACAAACCTTTAACATTAACAGCACGATCTTAAAGAATAGTCCAGAAAGTTTAATACGAAGGAAGTTTATTACAGGCTTTAATTGCATTACTTAAGAATTGTACATTAAGATGCTTTTTTCGGATGTGAACGTTTTCGGTGGATATTTTATAAAAATAATACGATATGACAAAAAATTTAAAAATTTGCAAAAAAAATTACAACAAAAATTGTTCATATATCTAGCGGAAATAGCGAAAAAATTCTTTTGTAAAAGATTAATGATTTTTTAAGGACTTTCTAATTCTGATACTAAAATGGTACGTTAAGATGGTAGAAACTGGGGTTCAGTGGGTCACTACTATAAGGGGTCAGCTGAGGTCAACGAGTTTCAGAAAGGTCTTCAATAGGTCTTCCTAAGACAAAAACAAAACATATCATTCTTTAAGATTGGACGGTAAATAACGAAGTTATAAAGAAATATGTCGATGCGCGACCCCTACGTTCGGTCAAAAAAAAAAAAAAAATATTTTTCGAAACTTTCTTTCAATAACGCTTTAGATTAGCTGGTGTGCGGCGAAATTTATTTTTTCGATACGGTCTAATGTAAAAGCTTATTTATTGAGTTTTAAATTTTGGTGGTATGGTAGGTGGGTGTGTCCGTGGAAGGCTGACACCCATTTTTCGAAGACGTCTTTGTTTTGATATAAGATACATACGTTCCAAATTTCATCTTTGAAGGTTAAACATGAGCTTATTTATTGTGTTTTAAATTTTTGAGTTTTATGGGAGGTGGGCGTGTCCATGGGTGAATGGAAGCCGTTTTTCGAATACGTCTTTTGTTCCTATATATAAAATACACACGTACCACTTTTTAGCTCTGTACGTTAAACATGACTCGCTTCGTTCTATGCGTTACAAATGTTTTCACAAAGTTAATATACCCTGACCTTTCAGGTTTAGGGTATAATTAATGCGTAAAATTTTACTCTCAAGCCTCTTGAACGGAACATAGGAATCATATGATATTGAAAAAATTGTAGGACTTGTAACGAACCGACAGCGACTTAAAGTATTTTAACGGAGCTCACTCTGCATACTCGCTTCCAGCCATGCTCAGGTAAAATGGGGTGGGCCTTGCTCCATGTTATACGGTTTGGGTCGGGTACATAAAATTTATTTTATGCAGAGAATTTTACAGTTTTTGTACAAATAAAAAAAAAACGAATGAATGATGAATTGATACCTATCTGCGGCTATAAGAAACTCTTGAAGAGAAAACAAAAGGGAACCCAAGATGTAATTAGTCCCTGTTCTATACCCTCCCATCCTGCTAAAATATGAAACATTTTCTTTTAGCCCTAAATATAATGGATAGCTACTATCTACCTTGCCTTAAGTTAAGTGAACACTAAGAAAAATTAGTCCATAGTACAAAATTTATTGCTTATTTTCATTTAATTTTAATATAATTGTGATAATCCACAAATCAAAAGTAAAGTTATTATAAATTCATGTTTCTTTCTTCTACTATCGTCGTTCATAAACAAGCAATTTTCTTTTATAATAAGTTATGTTTTAATATTCAGATGCGAAAATCATTGTTTTGTTTGTTCGTTTTTAATTAGGCATATTTATAGATTAAATTAATTATAAGGCAGTAGATTGAGTTCTTATTTTTAAATTATTTTAATATTAACATCTAGGTGCTTTAATTGCCAAAATTAAAATTTCAAACTTCATCGTTCTGGTTAAGTAAATTCAAAAGAAAAAAAAAATGTTTAACTGAAATAAACAGAAATAAAAATTAATTCAATAATAGATCACATTTTATACCCACTTATTTAAAAAGTAAGTTTTAGAAGAGCAAAAAAAAATAATATATGTTAGGTTAAACTCATAATACCAAAAGATTTTAGTAATTTATTTTAATTTCAAGAAACTTAAGAAAAGTATAAAAAAAATAGTTGGCATCTCTTCAAATCTGAAGTTTAACTTTTGTGTAAAATTTCAATATTTTTGTTTTGGTCAATAACTTCTCTCAATTCATTTTTCATGAATGCTAAATAAAAACAAACGTAAAATATTAAGACGTCAAATATTGTTACATGTGTACATACATTTATACTTAATATCTTTTTGTAAGTCGAGAGCGACTTTTCAACGCTCTCACCATTGTGGTGAATAAAAACATGTCACTTTATCTGTATGTAAGCTTGTAACAATAATACCAAAATAATTTTGACGTTAGGTTTAAGTTATATGTATGTATGTAAATTTACAAGAAAACTAAACAAAATGCATAAGGTCCTAGACATAGAAATTTTACATTTTGTGTAATTTTCTTGAAAATAAAAATTTGACTAATGAACTAAAATAAAATAAGAAATTGGTCAAAATGACTTACATTTTATCTCCCACGACGTCAGCAGGCCTGATGACTCGAAGTTGATGTTGGCTAGACATAACTATATAATAAATTTTAAATATATGATTTAATGTTTCAAAGCTTATTTTTTTTTTTTGTTTTTTTTTTTTTTCAAGTTTCGCTCATTTTGTTTACACTTTTCTTTATGTTTCTTTTAAGTTTGTTTTCTTTTTAGATTATTTAACCAAATTTAAAGATATTTTATTTTTGTTTTATTTTTGTTTTTGTTTTTTTTTTTTTTTTCTATTATCAATCTGCTAATCCTGGTCCGAGGCATTCAAAACGGGAGCGTTGGCTACGAGTGCATGTTTATGCTGTTGCCAATGGTCTAGTCTGGTTGTATTTTGGCCAATACAAAACAGACTTGTTGTCCGTCCAAGGGACTGCGAGGCACTTAGTGATTGACAAAAAACTACTATTCTTCTGGACTAGCCAGAAGACTATGAAACTATGCTCATGGCTATTCTGTTGAATCGGTTCGGCAGCAAGGCATCCAGCGGTTCGACGAGCAAGGCATCCACGACGGGAGCTTCGTCAATTGGTAGAAGAGCGATTGGCTCTGAAAATTGTATGTAAGGATTACTAAATAAGGTCGCATTTTTGTGGTTTTATTTAGGATACTTTACCTTTTATGCGATTTGGCACAATTATGTGTAAAATATACAAAAAAAGAATTGCATATGCCGCTAAGCAATTATTAAGCGCGTTAACCGATTTATATGCAACGAACGAGAATGCAATAAAGATTTTAAGCAGATGCTTAAGATTTATAAGGCTCAATATTAAATTAACTTTGAGTTAAAGTCATGTGGCGAAAAGTAAGGTTTTGAAAATTTAGTTCTGACCAACGTGTTCGAGATCCAAAAAGAAAAGGTTGAAATTGCGGATGTTGAAATTGACGTAAGTCTTTGCAGAGATACATGCTAATATTCTTGACGTTTTGCTTGTTTCTGACGTTTACTTTTGTAGACTTATGAAATTATATATGTTATAAAAACATTCAGAGTTGCCAATGATTATTCGTTACTTAAATAGAAAATAAGATTTATTTGGGTATTTTGATGAGAATGGATAACAATTATTTTTACTATGATTATTATCATTCTTGCTATTGTTTATTGTATTATTATTATACTTATGATAATTATTATTATCATTATTAGGTATTTTTGTAATTTTTAAACTTATTATTATTATTGGTATTATTATTATCTCTGTTGTTATGATAACTTCATTTATTATTATTATTATTATTATGAGTATAATTATTATTATGAATATAAAAAAAAATCAAACTATAGAAAGAAAATGTCTTTAATCCTCACTGACTGCGCCGAATAAAATTGTCCCATACAAAAATTAAAAAATATCTTGACCTATCGCTCTGATTTAAATAAAATAAAGTGTTTTATTTTAAACATTATTTTCGGATAACATATATTATACGAGTAATTAAAAATTTTCAGGTTTTAATAACAAATTTTAAATTTTCAGGAAAGCCTTCCATTAATGTTTTAATGGTAGCAACCGACACCTTCACAGCTGTTTGGTTCCATTTTCTTTTGAAGTCTTGAAAGCTCTTTACCTCTTTTTTAGTTGTTTTCTGTTCTGGGCAGTTTGGTGGATTAGCATCTCTAGGCACCAAAACTACTTCATTCCTTTGGAACCAATCTAAGGCACCTTTGCTGTAGTGACATGAATCAAAGTCAGGCCAAAAAAACGTGGACACTTGACATGTTGACAAACGTGGACATGTTGACATAAGAATGGCAGTTATCTTTTTTGTAAACATTCCTTGACGTATATATCGCCATTAATTCTGCCGGATGTTACGTATGATTTGCTTCTTTTGCCAGAAACTTCTTTGGAAATTTTTGCACTTGTTTGGTTTTGAATTTTTCAGCAATATTTCCCCGAAAATCGGCCGTGCAAAAATCTTGTCCAGGAAGCTGGGTAAATTTACCTTAAACGTAAGTCTCGTCATCTATAATGCAGTATTCGAATTTATCAACAAAATTTATTTTCAGCTTTTGAGCTCTTTTTTTCGGTTTCGTTTTTTATGGCGTTTCTATCTGAAACTTTCTGCACTTTGTATGTCTTAAGCCCAGCATTTTTCGTTGTTCTGCGCACAAAAGTTTCTGAACATTCAGCCTTCCTTGCCAATTTCCTACCTGATATGCATGGATATTTCTTAAGGAGAGTTACCACTTTCTTTGCCTTGACTGCATCATGTGGACACTTTTTTTGCCAGAACCAGACTTCCGATCAGTGCATAATTCCTCCTTAAAGTGTTTTATAACGCAAGAAATAGTTTTTCTGTTAGCTCCTACCTCTTTAGCAAGTTTTTGGAAGGGCGACCGTGTATTTTCTTGAAAAATATTAATAATTTGTTTTCGCACTTCGAATTCGTTTGCCATTTTCGCGTTAAATAAATTTCTAAAATTAAACCAACACATAATATTTTCTGACACTTATTTCGAACGTGCTATGATGAAAATTTTTAAATGTTAAACTCTGAATTGCACAGTATAAAAATAAATGTATGGGACAATTTTATTCGGCGCAGTCCTTAGTTCTGAATTTTATACTTTTGATTTTTTTTTATTTTTATAGATGAATTATGCTTAAATTCACACTTGCTAATTTTTTGAAATTTGTGTGCACATTCATCAGAAATAGACGACGCCTTATTTTTTTTGGTAACATACCTCTTACTGAGTTGTTTCGTAAAAAAAATCAAACAGTAATTTTCTTACACTAGAGTAAAATATATTTAAGTCAATGCCTAAGGTTGAGTAAAAGTGTAAGTTTTCATTCAAAGCATTTTGTTGTTTTAGTTGTATACTCTTAACATGTAATACAGCAAACATAAGCAAAAATTTATCATAGAAAACCAAACTTAAATTCACATTTTAGAACCGAGACATTAGAAGCTTCCCTCTAAAAAGTATTTTTTTTATATGGTATTCTTACGCTGTATTTGTCAAGATCAGGTCTGTAGCCAAGGGGAAATTTTCGGGTTCGCAAAGGTACCGAAGAATAAAAAAAAATCAATTTCATTCAAATAAATATAAGCCAATGTTGAAAGATTTCATTCAAAAACAAAATTCTACCTTGCTACCTATGTATCTTTAACATTTAAAAATCCTCTCTATACCCTCTTAAAACCCTTCATATTGAAAAAAAAATCATTTCGAGAGTTCTATATTAATATGATGTGGAAACATTTTAGAACTTATTTTTAAGTGCTCATATATTTTTGTTGTAAGTCCTTCGATGCACTAACAATATCCTGACATGGGCAATGGTATGAACTAACTACACATTTCCCGAAAAAATTAAATAATTTTATAACCGCTGAAATACGTTTAAATTTCTTGACATTTCCAGATATTGAAACGAGTACTCAAACGCGTCCATGCTTTAAGAACACACACAAAAAAAATTAGGTTTTCAAACTTTAAACAAATAATGTCTATATTAAGTTAAAATACTACAAAGTCTACAAATTTCCGGTTATAGAGATTTATTAAGAGAGATAAAAAATTGTAACTGGAACGAACAGCAGGTAAGCTGTTATTTTCAGCAGCAGCTGCTCAAGGACACGTGGATGTGCTTATCTTCTGCTCGAGCCTTGCTGTCAATGCTTAGCCTTGGCTAAGCTAAACTGCCGCTTTGTGCGCATGTAGGATAAGAAATAAAGAAGGAGGAAAAAATAAAATACAACACACAGAATAAAGCAACAAAACAAGCTGTTTAACATTAACTGTGCTGCAATTTTGGCATATCTTGATGCTGTTAGGATTTTGAAATTTTTTTGTGTGGTTTTTGCTTTTGCCAGCCCACGCAAGAACTTTCGCGTAGAAGTTTTACAAAACAACTGAATATTATCAGGCTTGCTTAACAACAACCTTCGCAGGTATTTGTTAGATTTGCTTTTTTTTTTTTATTCTATTTTACAAACTGCTTATAATTTTATTTGAACCCACAAACTGTGTCACTGGCATACGAAGGAGCTCTAGCGCGAGCGTGTAAAGTTATTAAGATAATTTCCTTATCTTTATTGGATATCCTTTTTACCTAGGCAGCGCAGCGTAGCTTAGCAAAGAGTAGACAAAACCTAAAAATTGTGCTGTCACGTAGCTAAGGTTAAGTGCAAAGCAATCGCTGACTGAATTTCTTTTTCTTTTTTGTTTTTGTTTTTTTTTTTTGGGTATGCAGCTGAATTTTCAAATGCCAAAGCATGCCAGTTTTATGCTATGTTCTGCCTAGGCTCAGTAAACTTTGGAATTATGACGTCTTTTTTGCCTGCTTCAATAATTTAAATAAAAATTTTTTGAAAAAACCTGCTCATTTTGAAGCACGCCTGCCTTTTTCAAACTTTAATATATATTATGACTTAATAAAACTTTCTGCAAGCTCCTAAAAGTTTCTGCTAAAGAAAGTAAACTGAAAAAAAAAAATTAAACTGCCCCAGTGCTGCTTAGTTAAACTTATTCGAATCTGCGAATCCACCCACTTGGCTCACATTTAGTTAAATATATATTTCTTCAAACATTTCATGAGCAAATTTATCACCGTCAAAACTTTGATAATTGAATTGGGTACAATTTCAGTTATTACTTACTCCTCACTCCCGATTACCGCCCACTTAGTCCCTTCGCTTCCACCTGTATCAGCTTGACAGTCAAACAAGTCAACTGCATAGTTTGGCGTGTGCGAAGGACATTCAATGAAATCTATTTGCCAAAATAATACAAAAAAAAAATAGTGTGAAAAATTTCTTAAACTGAAACTTCAGCATATATAAAAATACTGTTCACTGTCATTCTTTACCTCAGTTACCTTGCTGCCAACTAAAAAGCTCGCATAAGTTCGCACACACGCTGCAAAACTGAGGCTTTGAAATATCTGCGTTGCACAGTGGTTAAAAGGCATACAAAAATATAGCATATAATTTATTTATATACTAGCTATATAAAAAAACTATTATGTTTTGGACAGTTTTTTCATCGCTGTAGGTTTGAAAAAATGCATGAAAAAAATTACGGTGTACATCATGTCCCTCATTCGATCATAGAAATTTGCGAACACATTCATTTTAATCGCTATAAAAATCCATTTTCAATCCGAGGCAGAAATTTTCTTCAAAATCTAAAAGAGAAGTTTTAAATTTGTGGAAAAGCATATTAAAATTTCAGAAAAATCATTAAAATTATTTTTCTTAATAATGCACACCGACTCAAAAAATGTTGTTTAATGCATACTTTTAAAATTTAAAATTAAGGAGGGACATGACATTGGCGGTTTTTTGAAATCGAAATTTTTTTATAATTTCGTATTTTAGTAAATATTTTTAAGATCATAAGAAAAAATTTCATGGAAAAATTGTTACGGGCTAAAAAGTTTTAACCCGGATTAGTGAGAGCGCATTTTTATTTTTCTTTGCACTATTTTTTGTTCACAAACTTTGAACGCGTTTATCTCGAAAACAGCGGGTTAATTTTTTGACAAATTTTTTTTTTTTAATTTTTAAATTTGATTTTCTATCGTATGAACTAGCTTTTCTTTGAATTTTTTTTCGATTTTTTATGAATTATTAAAGTCAATTAGGTTTTTCACAACTTGAAATACACAGTTGTATCGTTGTATTTGAATTCAACTCGTATTCATATTGTTTTTGTTTTCAATTTGAAAGAAAAACGAACGTTTTTTGAGCTCCTACGTTTGTTTTATCTTTCAAATAGAAAACAAAAACAATGTGAATACGACGAAAATATAAATACAACGATTCAACTGCTTATTTCAAGTTGTGAAAAACCTAAATATTTTTTTCGAAAAAACACACTTTCAAATTTGGAACATCATCAAAAATTGAAAAAAAAAAATTAAAAAAGCTCTTGTCATACGATAACCAATTTTGTTAAAATTTAAAAAAGTCATTTTTTTCCAGATCGGACAATTTTTGCGACACGCAGCGTTGCAACCACGAGGCCCCGTTTTTTTCTCTGCCTGCAGTTTAGAGCTCTATAAAACAATGTTGGAGTAAAAAATATATTTTTTAGAATTTTTGTTCTTGTAATTTGTTCAATTCTCTACAATAATAAAACAAATTTAGAAAAATGTTTGTTTTTGACTGAGTTATGAATTTTTTAAAAAAGGTCCTTTTTTCTGCCGCGAATGTTATGTCCCTCCTTAATAAGAACGTTTATTCTCAACTCAAAAGTCATGCTATAGCTAGTTTCACTATCTTGCCTATTGTAGAAAACCTTGATAATAGCCGCAAAAATCATGTCTCTAGCATAACATCAAATAAAAGTGTGAAAAAAATTAAATATTAACACAATATACATAGCTAATGCCAGAGTAATGGACAGAAGCAATGAAAATCGTTACTGTTTCTATCAATAAAAAACGAGTCGAACAATATTTATATTAAATAAGGTTCTACAAAAAAACAACCCAGTATATTTTGACAGAATAACAAATATTTACCGCTTTTCGAAAAAATAAATATTTCAGACAAGAAATTGAGAGAAAAAAATTCAAGATGTTGCAAAAATATGAACAACTAGCAATACCCGGCGCACATGTACTTCATCTGTGACTTCAAAACCAATTCGATCAAAAATGTAGCTTGTATAGGAAGGCACACACACTTGTCAAAAGATCGGTCCAGTTTTCTATTAGAAGGACATTCCCAAATGGTAACTCCATTCCGAATTTCATTTTTACTTCCAAAGCTATTTGATATCAAAAATTTGGCTTGTATTCGCGAAGCCACACCCCTTTGCCTATTGACCGTCTCAGTTTTCAAGAAAAAGAACATCACTTAGTAGTAACTTCATTCTGTACTAATAGTAAATTTGGCTTGTATGGGCAGAGCCACATCCCGTTTTCCAATGCCCGTGCTAATTTTCTGGTCGAAAGACATGTCCATAAAGTAACTTTATACTGAGCTTAAATTTTATGAGACATTTAGTACCAAAGCTATTCGATATTAAACACTTAAATCGTCCAATCGAATGGTTGGTGCCACGCCCTATTATACAATGTTCGCTGAATTTATCCAGTCGAAGGACACGACTTAATGTTATATTCGTTCAGAGTTTCATAAAAGTGTGACTTATATTTCTAAAGTTATACTGAAAAGTTTGAATGCCTAAAAAGTGTCACGCCCCTTTTGTAACGTCTTTAAAATGTTACCAGTAGAATAGCTATAAATTTCGATATATTTCTGAATTTTTTTATATTCTTTGTGGTTCCTACCTCCAAAAAGATGGCTTATAGGTGTTATGTTAGTTTACGATAAATGTAACGGTACAAAATTTATAGTAACTGGTATTACATTTGAACCCTGTAGGGGTTACACCGAAGGAGCTATAAAGTATTTTTCGACATTTTTCTCAAATTTTCTTATTAATTATATGGTGGCCTTTAGAAGGGAAGTAGACGGCGAATAGTTTATTTGAGGAAAAAGGTTGGGAACTACAAGTTAGTAAGAGCTGAACCGTATTGCACCAACAACTTATCACTTATCACTTTTCAACTTATCAAATAAATTTTTTTCTGCTAAGTGTAAGTGATAAGTTATTTCTATATAAAAATTTGAATTTCACTCATTTTCACTTTTCAACTTATCTATCTAGTTTTTGAAAAGTGTAAGCGTTGCTCCAAAATTTTAAAAAAATTTTTCAAATAAATTTACTTATCAAACAATTGAAAAATACTATTGTACGTGAAACATGTTATGAAAATAACTCAGGAAACAAACAGATTTTTTGGTGAAGAAGAAGATTAAGAAAAAGGTACAAATTAATTTAACACAACTCGTTCAAAACTATTACATTAAAACAATTTAGCAACTTTTGTTTGCTGATTTCCAAAATACTAATACCATAGGGGTATTGGCAGCATATCTAATGAAAACCACAATCCTTAGAAGTAGCACTCAATCAGTACCTTTTGTGGTTCTATAAAGGGCATGTTTTTTTGAGTTGACACCTTCAGAAAATCTTCAATCGTCAGACCATAATCCTTTGATAGCCCAATATATGAGAGATTATGGTGGCCTCACTCTGATGCTAACCCTTTTTTCCTTTAGAGATGGATAAATCTTCCAAATAGAGGTAATTGGAGGACCTATAAAAAATATCAAATATATAAGAAGTTGATTGGGCTTTAAACTCCTTCAAACCATTCAAATCAGCAAATGGTAATTTTTCAGCTCTTTTGCTGCAGAAAATTCAGCTTCAGTTGAGACGATGGCAATCTACCAGTAGCATGGAGAAAATTGATAGCAAAATACCTGGCTAGGTTGGCATAACCCTTTAGGTTGGAAACTAATCCAAAAGCTTGTATACCTAGCAGTCTTATGTCCTTCATACAGAAAATCTGAATATATGTATATCCTTTAAGCAAAGCACAACATGCCAACCAGACAGGTAAATCTACAGACTCATCGATAAATGACCTTGTAAACAAAGCTACAAAACCTATCGATAACAAGGAACTATGTATAATCGTTTTTCTTTAGCCACAATTGAACCGATAGGTGTTTTGCATCGTGTTGATGTGGTATTTTAAATGCATTGTTTTAAATTACATGAATTGATGTTGCAATAGTTCATCCAATGGATAATACTTTTATTTAAAGAACGTATTTTTAATAGTTACAGTTTTTATAAGAACTATGTTAGGTTATCGTGGTTATTTCTGAGTGGTGATATAATGAAGTCTTTTAACCGTCCTTTTAACACTTTTTGATCAGTAAAGTTTCTACGTGAGGGCTCCAAAAGCGTGGAATGATTTATTAACGTTACCCTTTCTCAGAATTTATTTTAATCGTTGTCACGTCAACGCAACTTCCCCATTTCTTAAAGGTATACAATTAATATGTGGGAGTTAATGTACCTTTGTACAGGTATACAATACAAGGTAGATAATTGTTACTGAAATGGAGTAGGCATTTGTAAAGTAAATGCTCACAACCACGCTCTCTAATGGCGTTTTCGTTTCTACCAAAAAATGTTGCCCTGTCGCAGTGCAAAATGTTTTCAATGCTGCCCGCAACCCTGTTAAAGTGCATGTTTTTGCCTACTCGAAAAATGTCAACTTAAATAAACGAATATAACCATCCTTGTCTAACGCACGCATGTCATAATATTGTCGTTTTAAAAACAGCTGATATGCAGGGCAATCATCTACCCTGAGAAAGTTTGCAGGGCAGAAAATGTGCCTTTTTTGCCCTCTGTGAGTGTGACATTTTAAGAAACGAACACGGAATTTACTTACCCGTTTGCACTTATTTTAGAATCGAACACAAATAAAGGCAAGGGCAATAAAAAGGCAACATTTTTTGGTAGAAACGAAAACGCCATAAATCAAAAACACTGTCAACATTTGTTTTTGGATTGAACTGATAAGTTTTTCTTTGAATAACCTCATGTTCAAAAATACTTTCAAATTGAGATACTTAGGATTGTTGACACTCTGTGTAGCTAATATTAATAATGATGAATAAAATCGCATTTTAAGGTTTGTCTTTGTTAGGAACACTATTTTGAAAAGTGAATTTTTTCTTAGCAAATATAATGAAAACTTTTCAAAATTCAATTTGATAAGTTTTCAATAATTTTAAGGTGCAACAAAAACTTTTCGTTTCTATACAATTTTGACAAATTTATCACTTTTCAAAATAAAACTTATTACTTTTCACTTAAGCGCTGATTATAATAGACGAAACGGAACGTAGGCAAGTGTCAGCGTAGCGGGATGAAACGCTTTCAAACGAAGTGACGATTATAATAGAAACGGAACAAATCGTTAAAATGGTCAAATAGACATAAGCAAACATTAAAAAACATCAATCTTCCTTTCTTTTAACTTCATTTCCATAAATTGTGTTCAAAATAAATATGAATTCATTATAAAAAAGAGGCGTCAGAAAATCAAATCAAAAGATATTTTTTTAAGCATTTGTCAAAAGCATTTGTTTATTCTCGACGGAACGGAACGCAACGCAAAAATTAAAAATCTATAGATCTCAACGTCGCGTGCCGTTCCATTCCGTCTTATTATAAACGCTCACATAAGAAGTTCATGTAATAGATTGCGACGTGACATTTCTCAACGTTCTACAACGTTCCGTTTCGTCTATTATAATCAGCGCTTTATCCAATTTCGGAAAGCAAAAATTTTTAAATTGAGTACTTTTCATAACTCAAAAAAATATTATCAAATTTTTGTTTCGTGCAACACAAAATTATCAAATATTACGATAAGTTGCAAAGTGAAAAGTGAAAAGCTGTTGGTGCAATATGGCCCTGGTCACACATTTGATCCATCTAGTGGCCACTCCGACACAGTCGTAGTCATTTATCAAAAAAGCTGCATTTTCTTGAGAGTAACCAGAAGGTTATAATATATGTAGATGTGGTGACCCAAAAATGTTTGGTGGTGAAAAATTAAGAGATCTCGGTAATACATTTGAACCCCTTCAGGAGTCATAAGTTATAAAGTTATAGTTCTTTTTCTCCAAGGTGGTCAGTTCGAAAACTCGTTCTTCTCAAATCTAGTATTGTTTTCTGAAAGCTCGATTACTAGTGTCCGAACGATTATTCGGCTTCGGCTTCGGTAATTGACGATCGGCAGATACTTTTACCTTCAGCTTCGGTTGAAATAGCCGAATATTTTTCCCGAATGTTTTTGCTTTGCTAAATAATTTTTTTTTATAAGTTTTAGAATTTTTTCGAATTATTCAGTGAAGTCCGTTCAAAATTCCACATTTGAAACATTTTTCAGTGTCCATTTTGTTTTTCTCTGCTTTTATGTTCTTTTATGAGTTGGTGTTCACATGTGGAAAATTTTATTCAAAAGAAAAATGCAGCATTTCTAATGAATTGAATTGTTACGTTTCTGCTTTTAGTGTCGACGGAAATATAAAAGTCGAATTAAAGCTAAAAATTTTCTGCCAGATTTCAGTTAGTAACTTTTCTCAACTGGATTGAAAATTATGCAATTTTTTCTACTTCAATTAATCAATTACAGGAACATCCGAGTTTTGCAGAAAAACTCTTGCATTTAACTCGAATTTTATGATTTCATTACGTTTTTTGTAGGGAAGTTTAACCGGTTGTGGGCACAAGTTAGCTATTCCAGCCCCAACTTTTGACCAAGTAAATATTTATGTAGACATATACATATCAATGGAAACGTAGAGACCTTAGGTAACTACTGGTGGGAGAGTTCATTTGATTCCATCAAGAAGAAACAAATGATCAAATTTTGTATGGAGTACTACTTTTTTAAGAAGAAATTTTTTAACCGGTTGTAGGCATCCCTGTAAAATACCCTGAAAATGGAGGAATATGAAGTAAAATGGCAATAAATATGAAGAAGAAAAAATTATTTATTCTTAAAGCCTTCAATGGCGCAAAGAGTAACTAAAAATAGTGTAAAACACTTCACAGCAGAAAAAATTAAATGTACATGAAAATAAAAATAAATGAAAATAAAATTATTAATAGTCCACATCCGAATTACAAAGTCATCGGGTGTAATAGCCGGCATGCATGTCAGCGCCTCAAAGCCAACAAAACAGCATCTTCGACGATCGAAATATTGCCCACATGCTCAGCGATCTTCTTGAGGTAGCACTGCAAGGTACTCCGAAGAACGCCATAGGCTATGGCAGTCGGTTTTACGGGCTCATTGTCGATTTTGCAGCGCTAAATGGCTTCGATGTACGGGTCAAAAGTAATTTTTCTAACGAGTGTAACAGGACCAGCTATGGCAGGTACTAGTTTTAGTCTTACCGTTTTCGTCAGGGTTATGATAAGTCGGGGGGTTGTTGTTAACATAAACAACGATATTTAACAGTTGCTTAGCTAAACACACATTTTTCGTTGCGAACATTTTGATCAAAACAATATAAAATCACAAAATATATTGAATTTCCTTCTGAAATATACAAACACAACTCAAAATTTTAAAATTGGATATGACTGACAGTGGAGTAAATTTTAAAATGCTTTTAACACTTTAATACCACTGTGCATTGGCTTCTGGAATAGCATAAAGAATTTTGCCGATTTAGCTGCTTAATAAATTCTATCATTTGTCTTTGCTGCTTGAATGGAAATTTTCACTCTCAAGACGACAAAAGTTTTTCAGTCTGCACACCTCCAACTCCGTGCGTGTCCAACACCAACACTCTTTAACAACTTCAAGTTTTTTTGTTTTGGTTCTTAAATATTTATCGCGTGATTTGCCGCTGCTAGCAGCAACAAATGTCATAAAATCCATGTCCTTTTCTTATCCAACGCTTGAATCATTTCTATGATGTTCGTAAATTGGGTTTCCTTGAAGTGCTGCATGCTTTTAGGCACCTTTAGTTTGCCAAGTCTTTCAATAGATCATCAATTCTTTTATTTTTTTTTCTTCTTCTTTTGCTACGCTACAATAGAAAATAATTCTGCCTGTAATCATAATTTTTTATATACCATCCCCCCACACCCCCACCCATCAACGGCCATAAAAAGAAATGCTTTTTCAACAAACAGCAGCTAGCTACGTTGCGTTGTATGTTGTACGTACGCATCATTGTAACAAATTGAATTGCAGCCTGAAAGTATGCTGTGGCAGGTAATATCAATGCATTTTAACAAGATTTATGAGAAAAGTTAAGAAGTGTCGTTGGTGTTATTGTTGTTGTTGTATTTTGGCAGCAGCATAATTGAAGCGAAATTTATTTCAATTTCATAGCGAACGAGCTCAACAAGCATGTTTTTGTGAAATGCTTTTGCTTTTATGCTGAATATTGAAGTTTTATGAGACGAAGACGTTATTGAATTGATTCGCAAATTTGGCGAATTTGGTTGGTATAGATGGTGCTCAGTTGAAGAAATGCTTCACAAAAATGTCAAGCACACTGCGTTTGTGGGTGTGTTGTTTGCCAAAAGTTTGCACACAAATTTGAGTGTCAAAATTCTTTCGCACACTTAAATGTTAAGCACTTCACGTTTTATTTAATTATTTTACCAATTATAAAAACATATGCAATTCGCCCACTATTTAGAGTCAATGGTACCATAACATTAGCAACTCTCTAATCAGCAGCTTTAAATACCTACCATACGCCATCTACTCAGTTTATATTAAAATTAAATTAATTTCTTTGCTTCATTGAAATTGAATTAAATAGTTAAGCATTGTTTCCCAAAACTTTCTTTACACTCAATACCCATCGCTTCGTGTGGTGGCAAGGAGAGAAAAGAAAATGTTCTGCACATTTTTAATTGTAGCAAATCAATTGATTCTTGTTCGTAATTGATTTAATTAATTTGCATATAAATAGAACAGCGACAAAGTGTTTGTTTCTGTAAGTGATGGAAATGAAATGTTTTCGATTAAGTTGTGCTGATTAGAAGGGAATATTGAAAGGATTTGAAGTTGAAGTAGAAATTGCATGTTGCTGGTGTGCATAAGAAGAGAATAATATTGACGTCAAATAGTGGTGCGATTTGAAAATAAATGGTTAAAAATAATTTTTTACATTTTACTGCATGGAAAATCTTATGATGCAGTTTTATGAAGCGTTGTTTTGTAAGGAAAAATTGAAAATCTTCATAGTTCAAAGGATCATTGGAGACCGTAAACATAGTGAAAGTTGTGAAAATTTAGCATTTCCTTTTTTTACATATGGGCATTTCCGCAGAAAAGTCTACCGTTACCAAAAAATTAAAAGTTAACCAACATTATTTGTTACTTGTATTATTAAAGAGAAATATTCAAAATTATTTTAATTAAAGAGTTCAAATTTTTCCCATGTTGCGTTGGCAAAATATCGGGCTACCAAGTTAAAGTTAATGTTTTGGTCAGTTTTGTTTATTTCAATGATCATTTTCGCTTTACAATTTCCATTTTTATACCCCAACGCGTACTGCGTAAAGGGTATATTAATTTTGTCACGACGTGTGTAACGCCCATAAGGAGGCGTGGAAGGTATAGAAAAGTATATATAGTCATGCTCAGCATCACCACCTGAGTTGATTTAGCCATGTCCGTCTGTCTGTCCGTCTGTCCGTCTGTCTGTCTGTCTGTCTATCTGTCTGTCTGTCTGTGGACACGATTACAGCCATAATTTTGAAGTTATCGCGCTGAAATTCGACATTTAAGCTTTTTTCTTAAAAACTAAGATCAAGTTCGTGAATGGGCTAAATCGGATGAAAACCACGCCTACCTTCCATACAACCCAAATAATGAAAACTTCATAAAGAAGCAAATATTTAAGCTACAAAACTTAAATTCGGTATTTGAATAATTTATTTCAAAATTGAGGTGTGCTCGAAAAATGGGCGTGATCCACTTACTAACACGCTCACCTCACATACAACTCTAATATTGAAAACTATATAAATAGGCTTCTGTCGAAGCTACAAAATTAAAATTAGATATTTATTATTTTTGTACAAAAATTGAGACGTGTTAGAAAAATGGGCGTCATCCACTAACGAACACGCCCACCTCCCATTTAACCCCAAAATTTAAAACTCTAAAAAACGGCTTCACTTTAAGCTACAGGAAAAAAATTTGATACGTTTGTATTTTATATAAAAACTAAATTGTAGAAAAGAGTGGGCGTCATCCGCATCCGAACACAGCCACCTCCCATACAACCTATTAAAGTGAAAACTCTATAAATGGGCTAATATTTAAGCAACAGACCTAAAATTGGGTATTTTTGTATATTATATCAAAACTGAGGCGTGTTAGAAAAAATTGTTATAAACCACTCAAGAACACGCCCACCTCCCATGCAACCCCTAATTGAAAACTTTCCATGAAAACAATTTGATATGAATGTATTTTAGACGTCATCAAAATAGTAAAATTTTTTGAAATCTCATACAAAAATAGCTATAATTTAAGATATTGTACCATTACGAATCGGCCGTGGGGGTATTTTTACTTCGGCTGAGTCGAAGATATACCTTACTAGTTAACAGTAATTGTGCAATTGAACTCTTATGCAAAACTTTTGCTACAACAACAACTGACCAAAAGAGCAAACAAATATCAATTAACGGTAAAATTTTGATTTGCTTTTAATGATATTCTGAGGTAACGTCACGGCAGACAAAACAGCATTTAGTTTTATTTTTTCTTCTCTGAAGTTTAAAAGAGCGTGAAATTTTGCATTTTAATAAATTTTAATAAAGTTAAGTAAATTTTATAAAAAAAGCCGTTAAGAAAAAAAAACGTTAATTTTATATTGAATTTGAAAAGTGAGTAACGTCACGCCACATTGCTCGAAGTGTGCCTGATTTCGTTACTGAATTTGGTTGCAGGTAGTTTAGTGGAATTCTGTTCCAACTTCTCATGGTCGATGGGGTGGAAGTAAAACAAAATATAATATACTAGCGGATGTTACTCGGTGTTACTCGGGGTTGTGCCTAGAGCGTAGAAAAAGTACGATTTTTAAAACTGCTCTCATTTTAACATTTTTTAAATTATCAATTAAATTTTAAAATTTTTAAAATTATTGTTTTTGGGGTTTTTTCCCCTTGCCTGCGTCAAAAGTGTGTAATCCAATTTCCGTAAAACAGTATCTGCCGGTAATATTTAAAAAAAAAAATTACATCTTCAACGTCTAGATCTGATATCTGGGTTCTGAGGACAATGGTCGCGCAGTTTGAAGAAGTCATTTCGAGAAAATGCGAGAAGTTCATCTTAGCATGCAGTTAATATGGATTTTTATCTCAAAAACAAAATTCTAATTTTAAAAAATCCTTTTGGGATCGATTCGATTTTTGGATTGCCTTTGTTCAACTTCGGTTTTTGTCGATACTATTCGATTGATTTTTGTTCATATTTATATAGCTTCTGCTCGTATTCGTTTAACTTCTTTTTATTCATTAGTCTTTGGTTCTTGACTTCGTTTGACTTGATTCCTTGATTTTTGTCGAAAAACTTTTAGAATCATAGGATCTATTTCAGTAGCAGACACAAATGTTTACCAAGTTTTATCAAAATTGGTTCATCCATTTTGACGTGAATGAGTCAGACATTAGTTGATTGAATAAGGCCCCCTCCTACTGAAGTTTTTGAAATTTAAATAGCCTCAATTCCGTTGTAGGGTCAAGTAATTTCAAGTACCAAATTTAAGTAAAATCGGTCAAGTCATTTGAGAGTTATTGAGTCTTAAAAATGCACTATTTAAAGCGCCCTCTTGTGGAAATCTTTTGAATTTTTATAGCCTTTGTTATATCTTGGGCGTAGTTAAGCCTTCATATCAAATTTCATCGAAATAGGTCCAGGTATTTAGGAGTTATTATAGAGTGCCACACCCACATATTTTTGCCCACTTTTTTACACCCCCCATACGGTGTAAACAGACAGACAGACAAACATTTCATTGTTTATATAAGATAATAGCTAAACTTTATGTTTTATTTTCGTCAATTATTTTTTGAAACAAATTTTAACTTTAAATGTTCGGATGGAAATTTAAGTTACGTAACGCCTGTAACGTCACGCCAGATGACTTAGGCTGCGTTTATAGTGAACGCGATTCAGACAGGCAGGCTGAAATCTGTGTGAAAAAACGAGATGCAGATAGCTTTCTATCTCGCTTGTTCACATTGCCTGTCTGCCTGCCTGTCTGACTCGGCGTTCACTGTAACCGCAACCTTAGCCTATTAAAAAATTTTTTAATTTGATAACCAGCAAAATTAACTCATATTATTTTAAATTCTTCCAAATAAAGTTTTGTATAAAAAGCAGAGTCATAACTGTTATAAGAAATATCTTTAAAAATTGGACCATAACAGTTATATTGTAAGAAAAAAAATATTTATCAATAATAACTATTATTTTAAAAAAAAAAAATTATTTTTCTCTGAAATAAGAGTTATGAATGAAGAAAATATTTTTTCGTTGCTGATAACGTTTATTTTCAATTTTTAATTTTTTACGTTGCCTCATAACTGTTATAGATGAGAAAACATTTTTTACGTTGCTCATAATTTGTATGAAATAAAAAAATCTTTGTTACTTTTTTACGACAACATGTGTTAGATTATCAATTGTAATTTTTTTCTTGCTCTCAGTAAGAGAATAAGGAGTTTTTACAAAATCAGGCACTCATAAAAAATGCAGTTGTGAATGCAACGTTAATGTATTCTTAAATCGTATTTTAGGGCAACAGCAGTACAAGTGATTTTTCGGAAAAAAATTAGTTACACAAGTATGAGAACGCAAAGAAGAAATTGATATTTCATTCAAAAAATCATTCATTTCAGTATTTTCACATGTCATTTCAGCGAGTAAACGCGGATTTCACAATTTTGTATAAACGTATTTAAATTGTTTGTTAGTTAGAGAAAGAGAAGTACAAGTGCACTTGGACTAGACTCCTGAATAGAATAAAATTTTTGATTAGGCGAACAATAGTATAATTGCAGTTGCTGTACTTCTTTTTCTGATTTTTCTTAACCATAGAAGTAAAAAATTCAAATTTTGTATAAAACTTAATCACAGAAAAAACAAAAATACAGTAAAAAACAAGCAAGTAAAAACGATGCAAATGGAAGATTTTTATTGGATAGTGACAATAAAGGCGGTGCCATGCCCCCTTTCCAAAGATTGCTGAATTTTATCAGTCGAAGGGCACGACTCAATAGTTAGTTCTAGGTCAGTTATATGTCAAAACTTGTTTTTACGGAAAATTTGTGTTCTTAACAAATGCAGCGCCACTCGCGAGTGAAAACAAACTTTACGACCTATTCTCATACCTACCAAATATATAAAAAAATGTCTACTACAAAAACCTTGACGCGAAATTTTTATATATTAGAAATAACGTAAAAATTTATTTCTCTACAATAACTCTTACCAGACAACGTAAAAAAATTTTTTTTGAAAATAAAAGTTATGAGCAACGTTAAAAAATTTTTTCTCGTTTATAACTGTTATGAGGCAACGTAAAAAATATAAATTGAAAATAACTGTTATGAAGCAACGTATAAAATATTTTTCAAAATATCGACAACTTTTTCGACCTAAAAAAAATAAATAACTGTCATTTTGCGTCTCTGATAAAAAGTCTTGCCTGTTTTTTGTAACGTCACGCCAGCGCATATTTTAGCTTATATCTTTTAATTCTTACATTCGATTGTTATAATATATTTTTCTTAATATAGAGCAACTTAATTACAACGCAAATATTAAAAAAAGTTTTTAAAACTTAGAGTTCTTCATTCTTTTTTTATTAATTTTTTCGTACAAAACGTACATAACGCCAGTTTGGAAATGCCCATATAAAGAAGAATTTTATATATAAAGATATACCGTTTTTACAGAAAGACTTTTTATTTTTGAGAAAAGATTTGTTTTTTTTTAAGTTTAACTTTTTTTCAAAATATAGGAACAATTTTTTTATTTTCAATAAATTTTTCTATAATTAATTTTTTGTTTAAAAACTGTTTGTTTAATTTTAAAGTATGTTTTTCTTCTTAATGTATTTTGAATTTTATTTCAGGTCTGTTCATTAAAAATATTTGCAGGTGCAATGTTGTCGCTTATATTTAAAGCACTGGTTTTTTGTCCAGTTTCAACAAAATCTTAGAAGAATGTCCTTCAAGTAAAAAGAGGCTTTGAAAACTCATATTTTTTGCAATTGCAGTAAAAAATTGTATAAAAAATCAGTATTCTTTTTTGACAAACTTATCATATCTAAAATATTTTCTAATCATAAAATTCTTTCGATAATCGCAAAACAACTTTTAACTTAATCGAATTAATAAACAACAATTGTCATATTTAGGGTGGGTCCACACCCGTGGACTACCACCATATCTACGCCACTGGTTTCCGTCAATGCCCCAGTTGCTTGGAACCCAGAAGATGCATACTATCTTTGAAGTGTTCAATGCATCTAGTGCTTTTTGCTTGCCAGTTCATTTCTGGACTAGACAGTATCGGAGCACATAAATTTGATTGGCACTTGGCTGTCAATAAAGATGCTAATTAGAGTGATAAGGTTTTGTAATAAGAGCTATCTGTGCTTTGGCTGCAGTAGTTCAACGATAGTTTCTATGCCTGTCTTGTATCGGGATTTGCACAATACTCTGCCGCTCCCACCTCCCGTGCTAATTATGGAGCCTTCTGTGAATATGTTGACGTCCCGCTGGGCTTCTTTGATACCTATGCAACAGTGGGTTGATCCTAGAAGTGTTGGTTCGTGAGTTGTGTAATGGATAATGTAGCCTGTGCTGCGAATAAAATCCTTGTCCTTCATTCTTCAGTGTCCAAAATTTTGTTTGCGGAAGTTGTCCGCTCCCATAAGACGGGAGCGGGCCAGCTATCAGTTTTGCGTGAACGTCTAGAGGGTTCAAACATATAATGGTTTCAAGAGCTTTCATTCGAGTTGAACGAACTATCGTTGCATCGTAGATCCATTGCAGCAGAGAAGGTAAAAGACCCCAAGTGCTGTCCAACATCTTGTTGCATGCTTATAGCGCATGACAGCTTTTCTCACCCTGTTAATTAGAACTCCCAGATATTTTGAGTGAGTTTTCGGGATGAGTCGAGTATCATTTATTTTTGGTAGTTTCGTGATATTTATTCGTGAACAAGATCAGATTTATTTTCTCTCCGTTGATGCTAAAACCACTGAGTTCACTAATCTAAGTAACGCTTTAAGTGTGTGTTCCATTAAAGAGCTTATATCGTACACATAAGCTGTTATCTTTGGGGCTCTGCCTTTAAAGTTTTTGAGTAGTTCGTTGATAACTAGATTCTATAGTAGAGGTGAGAAAACTACTTCTTGGAATATCCCCCTCCACTTGACTTGGAGCATTTTACAATTTAGTAGGTTGTTTATACAGAGAACGATTGCTGGTGGTCGCATCTATCGCGCGTAATTTTTTAAGGATAGCCATAGTTGATACATTGTTGACTGCATTTGAAATATCTAGAAATGACCCTTGCAATCAGCGGCTGGTTTGTACCTTTCCAGCTACTTTTGCAATA
Organism: Tetanocera ferruginea; assembly: GCA_958299015.1. NCBI lineage: Eukaryota > Metazoa > Arthropoda > Insecta > Diptera > Sciomyzidae > Tetanocera > Tetanocera ferruginea. Next base: position 28,235,189 of record OY282642.1, on the reverse strand, counting down.
TTTTAAACATAATGAGAGTTAAGTGCGATTTCCGAATCCACACCAGTCAACCTGTTTACAAAGCTAATATAATATAATTTTTGGTTTTGAGTTGTTTGCAGGTACAGGTAGAAACATGCGACCCAAACTGCTCATATCCGATGCTGTTTAAAGTTTTCATAACAAAACATGTCCTGGATATTAAAAGCTAAGTTTTAATGAAATAAAGTCAAATACAACTTTCAAGTTGTCACTCTAATTCCAGTGCAGCAAGTTCCAAAGAAAAACAAAAAAATAACTCAATGATCATAAACCGAAAGCTTAATTAACTCAATTGAAGATTTTGTTTGGAATGTATATTTTTATGTGTTTGTTGTTCACACAGCTTAATAGCATTCAATAAAAAAAAAATCTAATTTTTACAACTGCGACAACAGTTGAAAAATTTTTATAAATTTTATTGCGAATTGTGCTGATCTCGAGTCAATTATCCTTTTGTTGTTTTTTTTTTTTTTTTGTTTTTCGCCAGTCTCACCCACGCTAGTCACCACAAACTAAAGATACCCATCAGCCATGAAACTAACAAATAGCTAACCAGAAACATTGGATGGCAACGCAGTGTCAGCACAATAAAAGTACAACAGCATTTTTTTTTTTCAACTTTATGCTATTTTTTGTTTGGTATTCATAACATTTTATTGCTTGTGGTTAAGAGCAACAACGAAATGAGGAAAGAAATGAAAAAAAAAATATATATATTATAAAAAAATAAAAAGGTTTTAAGAATGTTTTTTTTTCTTTTCTTGACAATAAAATAAAATAGACAACACTGGTTGAACACAAAACACTCTCGTCGCACTCACTCAAACACACAAGCACACAAGCAAAAGAGCACAAACCGTGGCTGTGAAAGCAAAGCTACTACATTTTATTTTTGTAAAAATTGTAGTGCGGTTGACTAACTAACTCATGCATATGCATTTATGTAAGCGGCCATGTGTGTGTGTGTGTGTGTTTGGCTGTGCGTTAGCAGTATGTATGGTTTTGTTTATGTAGTTGTCTTTTTGTTTTATATTGCGGGAAAAACAAGCATTTTACCCAAAAATGTTTATGACATTTTGTTTGTTTTGCTTATTTTTTTTTTTTGTTTCCACAAACTTTATATGCTGTGATATCCTAAAACTATGCACTAAAAATGTTTGCCAAGCTGCTGTGGGTTTCATATTCTGTTAGTCATCATATTCCATAAAGTCAGTGTAACCGACTGCTTAGTTTGTTTTGCCAGACAAAAGCTAATGGTTTAATGCGAATAAGTTTTTTTTTTTTTTAATATGTTTCCTTTAGTTCGCTGCTAGAAAATGAAGCCAGTTGAGAAACCAATATCTGTGCATGTATTCAAGCCAGCATTGTTAAATAATTTAAAGAACATTTTTTAAGAGATAATTCAGAAAATAATTATTTAAATCTTTTAAAAGCGTGACAACTAACAACATGTAGAGGAGTAAACAATTTTTTTTTATATTTTCTAAAATTTTTTCTCATTACACCGATGCTAAAAGATAGCAATTTTTGTATATGGGCATCTCCCAAAAAAGGTCCACCAAAAGTAAAAAAAAAAACATTAAAATCAAGCACTCTGACAGCTTTTAACTTTATTTTGTTTTTTTTTTTATTGGTGTTACTGCTATGTTACTTGATTTTAAGGTGATGTATTTTTATTAAAATTTATAATGAACATCATTATTGTATTTTCCTACTATTGGAAAAATTTGTCGCGTCCATGATGTCGCGTCCGTATTCGTGCTTTATCTATTTAAAAGCAGGGAAAGAGATAATTCTAATATTTCATAAGTCTACGAAAATTAGTTATCCTTTGACTTTCTTTAACATGTACACTATATATAAAAAAAAGTTCTTAAATTAGCTAGATTTTGCATATTTCAATACGAGCTTAAAAAACTTATATTTTTTGTCGCGTCCGTTCCATTGAATGATTGCTTAATACTTTGTACTAATTTGTACTAAAGCTCGCCAATATTTTATTAAAATGTAGCACGCTTTCATCGCGTTAAAACACTTAAAATACATACCGGCTCATTTTGTTTCTTTCTTGTTCTTCGAGTAATTAAAATCGTGCGAATGTCGCGGCCGTACAACTGGGAGCTGCCCATATGCATAATCATATGAGACCTTTGTTTATGCTTTCAAATACAAACTTCATTAATTTGCATAAAAAAGTTTACATAAATATATTTTTAAAGTTTGCATTAAAAAACCCTCCAGCACTTTACTTAAACACTGCTGATAACTTAATTTTATTATATAAAAATCGATTTAATCATCCATGAGTTTTTCATTAAACATTAAATTTTAATGGCTTGAAAGAAAAATATTTCCATAAGGAATTAAGCTCATTAAGTAAGCAAAATAATGTTAACAAGGTTAAAATTTTATAATGTTATTTTTGTGCAATTAACGGAAGTCAACGTATTTTTTTCATATTTTATTTCGAGCACAATAACAACTTTCCGTCGCAAGGCATTTAATACGCTTAAAACCTTGTGAAGCATGTGTTGATTGAACGTGAGTGTGTGTAGGGGGGGGGATTCCTTCATGCGAAATACTTTGATTTTAAGCAGCCAATCTTTTGTTTTTAAAACAGCAGACGGTACGAAAAATGTCTAAAAAAGATGAATGCAACTCTTTCTATTGAGTTTGTCTGTTTATACAGGGTTAATTTAACTTTTTTATATGTGTTACATAAAAATATGTCGTTTAATATTCAGTTGCATTAGTTTTTTTATAAGATTAAAATTTCACTATCACTATCACTATCACTATCACTATCACTATCACTATCACTATCACTATCACTATCACTATCACTATCACTATCACTATCACTATCACTATCACTATCACTATCACTATCACTATCACTATCACTATCACTATCACTATCACTATCACTATCACTATCACTATCACTATCACTATCACTATCACTATCACTATCACTATCACTATCACTATCACTATCACTATCACTATCACTATCACTATCACTATCACTATCACTATCACTATCACTATCACTATCACTATCACTATCACTATCACTATCACTATCACTATCACTATCACTATCACTATCACTATCACTATCACTATCACTATCACTATCACTATCACTATCACTATCACTATCACTATCACTATCACTATCACTATCACTATCACTATCACTATCACTATCACTATCACTATCACTATCACTATCACTATCACTATCACTATCACTATCACTATCACTATCACTATCACTATCACTATCACTATCACTATCACTATCACTATCACTATCACTATCACTATCACTATCACTATCACTATCACTATCACTATCACTATCACTATCACTATCACTATCACTATCACTATCACTATCACTATCACTATCACTATCACTATCACTATCACTATCACTATCACTATCACTATCACTATCACTATCACTATCACTATCACTATCACTATCACTATCACTATCACTATCACTATCACTATCACTATCACTATCACTATCACTATCACTATCACTATCACTATCACTATCACTATCACTATCACTATCACTATCACTATCACTATCACTATCACTATCACTATCACTATCACTATCACTATCACTATCACTATCACTATCACTATCACTATCACTATCACTATCACTATCACTATCACTATCACTATCACTATCACTATCACTATCACTATCACTATCACTATCACTATCACTATCACTATCACTATCACTATCACTATCACTATCACTATCACTATCACTATCACTATCACTATCACTATCACTATCACTATCACTATCACTATCACTATCACTATCACTATCACTATCACTATCACTATCACTATCACTATCACTATCACTATCACTATCACTATCACGTTCACTATCACGTTCACTATCACGTTTACTATCACTATCACTATCACTATTACTATCACTATCACTTTCACTATCACTATCACTATCACTATCACTATCACTATCACTATCACTATCACTATCACTATCACTATCACTATCACTATCACTATCACTATCACTATCACTATCACTATCACTATCACTATCACTATCACTATCACTATCACTATCACTATCACTATCGCTATCACTATCACGTTCACCATCACTATCACTATCACTATTACTATCACTATCACTATCACTATCACTATCACTATCACTATTACTATCACTCAAAATGGCTTGTTTATCACCATGTCTGGTAAATTTCATTACTTTTGCTCGTCCTTACTGCTCTTTACCTAATTTTTTTCCCATCAACTCCTAACCGTGGCACCCTATTCGGTTTTCTTGTTGCTAGATGGATGTGTTTTATTTTTGTGCAAGATGAGCTCATAATTACTAAGCTTGCCAAATTGACAGCTTTCTTAAAGGTTTTTGAAATTCTGGTACGCATACCTTATAAATAAAATAACCACACATACACACACACACATAGACTTTTGCTTACACAAACACACAGCCACACTTTTTCATTATAATAAATAAAAACAACGTGCCACCCACGCATACAAACTCAGACACATACCGAATGAAACATTGTAAATTACTTAATCCGGCTGTTAACACTGTGATTTATGTTTGTACATATGTATATGTTTTTGCATGCATGTATGTTTGTATATGAATAGACGCAACGGAAACAACAAAAACAAATGAAAAAAAAAATATAAACAAAAAATCGTTAGTATATCAAAAAAAAAAAAAAGCCCAACAACATCTTATTTCACTAGAACAACAACAATTACAACAAAATTTAACGTAGGAATAGCGTTACAGCAGCTTGAATTATTGACATATGTTTTGAATTTAGTTAATTTTTCAGATCTTCTTAAAGGACGAATTGTTGTTTATTTTTCTTAATCTGTAGCATGATTGCTGAGCAGTGTTATTTGTATAAAAATCATGTAATTGATAAATTTTTTGCCAAATCAGAAAATTTGCTGAAGCCAAAGTGCGACAAATTTGACTTCAACAAGCAGTTTAAGAAAACAATGAAATTTAAATAATTAAATTTTAAGTTAAAGTAAAGAAAGTACTTTTTTATAAATTCTTAACATATTTGCTACAGGCATTGTTTCAAAAAAAAAAAAAAAACAAATTGGCCATTTCAGCCCTTGCATGGACTTTTACCGAGCTTCTTATGATCAATTGTGTTGTATGTGTTATTAAATGTTTGCACACAATTGACCGAGAACTGGACCTACATGTTTTATGCCGACTCCGAACGGCTAAAGTTCATGTTCTCAAAAAGCTTTACATTGCATTATTTATTCTCTGAGGTTTGCCATTGTCTGCAGAGAGGTGGTGACCGATCAGAAAAATTTTTTATTGAAAAAAACTTTTCGCCGTGGCTGGGGATCGAACCTGGGCTCCGAGCATGCTAAGCCACACTTAACCTGCATGCCACGGTCACCACTATAAAAATTATAGTATTATTAATATGTGAAGTTTGAAATAATTGCCTGCGATTGATTTTTTTCAGTGTATGTATACTAGAGTGGGTCGAAAAAAAAAGGTTTTTTTTGGACCACCGGAAAAACAGCCAAAGTGGTCTTGTTTCAATAACTTAAGCATTACATGTCAGATCTTAAAAAACTATATGTCGTTGAAAAGGGCTATACGAGCACTACAATGTCTTCTTAGAACATTTTTACTTCTGAGGTCATATTCAACTAGTAAGCCCCATTAGCCCGATTTATCCCCCTTAATTTTTTTTTTTTTTCTCATAAGATTAAATTCCTTCAAATTTGTTTAATTTGTGTTCAAAAAATTATTTATTTAGTTTCTTTTACAATTTTGTTTATGTTATGTAATTGTTCGTTGACTAAACTTAAAGTAAATTTTTATAAAAAAAAAGATTATATCAAATATATGAACTATTTTATAACTTCTTTGTTTTTAAACTGAATAAATAATTTTTTGAACACAAATTAAACAAACTTGACGGAGTTTAATTATATGGGAAAAAAAAAAAATTTAAGGGGGATAAATCGGGCTAATGGGGCTTACTAATTGAATATGACCTCAAAAGTAAAAATGTTTTAAGAAGACATTGTAGTGCTCGTATAGCCCTTTTCAACGACATATAGTTTTTTAAGATCTGACATGTAATGCTTAAGTTATGCAAACAAGACCATTTTGGCTGTTTTTCCGGTGGTCCAAAAAAAAAAATTTTTTTGTTTTCGGAATCCTCTCGAGGTAAATATTAAAATAGGGGGTGGTTTTTTCAAACTTTTTTTTTTGTATGGAGGCCGACCCACTCTAATGTATACTCTTATAAAGAATTCTAGAGCATCGGAAATGATATGTAGATAAACTAATTGCAAAAGTGATCCGAGCTTTTTAGAAACACTCATTGTTTTAGTTGGGTGTAAAAGGTTTTATTTTAATGAGAAACTGAATCTAAATTGCAAAATTTTTAATTAATTTTTTTTGTAATTGTAGTGTGGCAATTTAACAATTTTTTTTTTATTTTGCTCAAATCAGCAACCTTACCATGAGATAACATTTCAAATATAAAAAATGAAGTTTTGAGACGAAAAGTGTAAATAATTGTTTTTTTTCTTGCAAACAAGTTTATACTTTTATGCTTTATAGCTGTGAAAGTTAAAACGTCTTTCATATTTTTTAAAAATGCAGTCATAAGGAAACTATAGGAGGCATTATTTTGGTTTAGCTGTAGGCAAATGTAGACAAATATGGGCAAAAATAAACAGCTGATATAAAAATATATATTCGTATAATATTAACTTTTATATTATATGTGCTATAATGCTTTTTATTTTTGCTTTTTGTTTTCTTGCTTTCAGTCTACATAAATCTTAATACTCTATTTATCTTCATACATCACGAATTCCCGTTCCGTTGTGCATCACTTTGATGTTTCAGAGTGTTTATAAATAATACACTCAAGGTTGTTAATCTTAACCTTAAACTTAACTTAAACAGCTGAGGTAAGTAAGCCTGCGGATGTTGCTAAGACACCATTTTGTGTGTTTGTTTAATAAATTATTGTTTCATTATTTTTTTGGTTTTTTTTTTCTCTTAATTTTTTCTCTCACTATTAAGAAACGAAAAAAAAAAAACAATGTACAATACAAAATTGTATACGTATACTTATGTATACGAGAAAATAAGTAAATCTTAATTGAGTATCAAAGATATTATCTTGATTTTTGCAACGTAATAAACTAAAATAAAAACAAAAATAAGAACAAAACCATCGACAATAATAACAACAGCGAACACTGTTTGCCAAAAGATGAAACCGAAAAGGAAAATTTTTCAAGCATAACAGCCACATTCTCTGTTGCTTCATTTAATAACCTAATTTTTTCGTTTTTTTTTTTTTTTTTTTTTTTGCCCTATTCTGTGAGCTTGCCATGTTTGCACTCATTGTTTTTATTTTTCGTTGTTGTTGTCTTACTTTCCTAGCACTCATATTTTGTGTGTTTTTTTTTTTCGTTTTTCCTTTTAACTTAAGCAGCAATTTACACATTGTTAGCTGTTCATATAAACGCCTACTTTAACTTGTTTAACTGCCTCTCCACACTTTCTGCCACACTCAGGCAATGTTTTTAAATTCTCTTCAAAATTTTGTTTTCTATATTAATTAGATTTTAAAGAAGTTACAATGCTAGGTTAAGTCATAACTTGAAAGCATTTTCAAAAGTAATGTTGCGTTATAAAATTATTTAAAATTCTTTGATGCACTGATAAAATTATGTTTAAAATTGATATAATTTTTTGTTTAGGTAATGAAACAATAATGAAAAAATAAATGTTATTTAGAAAGCAAAAAAAAATTGATAAAGGCTCATAATTTTAATTTTCATAGCTAATTATGTATGGCAACATATGGAGAATTTTTGAAACAAAAGCTTTTTTAAACTTAGCTGTAGTCACTCCGTTACTGCTGCTGCAACTAAATTGATTGTAATTATTTACGTCTTCATTTCTATACAAATATATGCCAGACGCGAATTTCATTATTTATACTGAATTTTGATGGTCTTCATATATCATCATCTATCAACTGCCCCTCAACGGAGCTTACAAATACACCAGCCCAAATTTATATTCTATTACATTTTATGCTTCCTCTGACTTGTCTTAAGTTTGAAGCATTTCGAAGTCTTGACAGTTTGAAGTCTTGGCAGTTTGAAGCCTTACTTGAGTAGCTAAGTTTTGTGTATTTTAAATAAGTTTGTTTGAATTTTTTGTTTTGCAGAAGTGGAACAAAGGTATATTTTGTATTTTTAGACAAAACAGTGACGCAAATAAAAATTTTTAGTTTTAAAATAATCTTAAGATTTCACATGTATTGCAAAAAAGTGTGTCGAAGTAATAGCAAAAAAAAAACTATTTTTAGAGCAGCAATTTTGTACTCATCTGCTTATTCTATAAACGAGACTGAAATTATTTTTACACATTCTGTGTAACTCACTTATTAATATAGTAACAGTATCAGTGGGTACCGCTTTCATCCTTGTTTCAAAAATAATTTGACACACATATGAGTTGAAGAGTTGAAAGGAAATAGATCTTAATGTAAACATGTGTCAGATAGAAAACACGTGGCAGTTAACATTTATTAGTTATCATATCAATTTGAAAGCAAAACATGTTTCCGCCCACAAACTGACGAAACAAAAAACTTCTTAAAATCATATAAATTAATTATATATTTTGAATTGAAATAGAAACTGACGTTTACTATAATGACTTTTACTTTGAAGACTTGATTGCATAGATAACGCTGTTTGTCAAAAAAATTAAGCTATTCCAGAATGTAAGACAACCCAGAAAACCAAAATTATTTGTAACAAATTCAAAATGTATTCGTTTTGGTGATAGTTCTGTTATTAAAGACTTTTGTGTACAACTCGCTTAAGAGTTCTTATGCGTGATAATTCATTATTTAATATAACAGACAATAGTTTAATTGGTTGACACTAAATATTAATATTCCGTTAAGCGCTGAGAGAAGTTTTTTTTATTATCAATCCAGATTAAGCCAAAGTTAACAAACAGCACACTTGCTTATGGCGAGATATATACAGTGGTTCAAACGACTAACCGGACAGCGCAACGATCTGCTTAAAAATACATTTTTTTTAAGGAAAAAGACGTTATAAGTAATACAAAAATTTCTACAGAATGTTTTATTGTTGTTTTAACTATTGTTTGGTACAAAGAATTCACCAGAAATATGCTCCAAGTTCATTCAGTTAGCAATAATATAAAAAAATCCTGTTTTAAGGGTCAAACGTCTTACCGGGCACAAACAAATTGTTGTTAAATTTATTATTTCAATACTTTGTTGAGAAACCTTTTGCAACAATTATGGCTAACAAGCGATTTTTTAAGCGAAACTTCTTTGGCGGCGAGTGAAATTTCAAGGTCTCTTATTCGTGACGCTAGGCTGACGTTTTCAATTCATATGAAAATTTTCAAAAAATGATAGCCCCTAGCGAGAATGAAACCAGGACCATCGATGTTGATCATTGCTCAAGAGTCGGAAGCTATACAATGACGTCATACAGGCTCATGATAAACAGGCAAACAAAATGTAATAAATATTGCACGCGTAACATGGTCCGTAAAATTAATTTACATCCTAAAAGTATGCACGGAAAATTTATTTCTTTAAGCTTCAAACGAAAATATTAATAATATTAAATAAAATATTAAAAGCAAAAAGCGTTAAAAGTGCAATATTTAAGAATGCCGAGATAGTTTTTTCCATCCCAAAAATCGACTTAAAGCCTAAAAAAAAGCTAAAACAGAAGCAGAATGCGGAGGTGAATATAAACAGCGAATTAGAGCTCTTAAGAATGCAGCCGCAGCTGGCTCTGCAACTAATGATAAATTTAAGGTAATTGCAACATCGACTGAGTTCCAAAATGTATTTTTACGAAGCATCAGTGTATTTTGGTAAAACTGCAAAGAACCAATCCCAGAAAAACACACTGATGCTTTGTAATGAACTTGTCTTGAACTCAGACATCATCTCCACAAAATTTTATAGTCAACCAAGTTGATACATTCAACAATCGACGTTCGCTGCTTACGAGGCCCTCACTCAACATAGGAACTATTTTGATCAGGAAGCAGGAGGCAATAATCAACAGGATATGCTTCTGCTTTCGGAGGATCCTTCATCGAGTACTATGCAAATGCAATCTAGCATTCAAAAAGTGACAAAGTTGAGAAGACATTCGAAAGCAACTATAACACCAACTAAACTAAAGCAATAACCGAAAATAACTGTTATTTTACAATTTTGAAATGGGAAAAAATTGTTGAAAAAATTTCTCAAATAGCTATACCATTCTGTTACAAATTTCCTCTGCCTCACGAATATTAAATGATTATTAAATTATCGACTGATTCTTTAAAAGTTAAAATTTAACTGTTATTTTTGCCCTGTAAAAATAGCAGTTATTTTGTGACTTGAATTTTTTCGGTCAAAAATATCAAGCAATTTATGTTTTTTTAAAGGCCGCTTGACAGATTGAACTATTGACACTATGTGTAAAATGTCTCACATCAAAGGTATCAAAAGTTTTTTACTCGGTAAAATGACTTTTGAAATAGTATAAATTACCTGATATTTTTGACCGAAAAATTAAACGGCAGAAAATAACTGTTATTTTTGACCAATAATATAAAAATCAAAAGTAACTGTTATTTTTGCCCAAAAAACTATAAGGATCAAAATAACTTTTATTTTTGATGTAAATATTGAATCAACAGATTATTATTCTATTTCGTATTGATCGTACTAAAATCCCTCTTATTTCTTACTGTTTAAGAAGTTTCACTTCTGCCACGTGCACGTTGCCAAACGCGAGTTTTTTTTTATGGAGGGGAACAAGGTTCTGCAAACATTAGGTTGAATGCTGTTACATTCCTTGATAAATTCCTCCTTGAACTGAGCTATGTTGCGAATGCTTGTGTTGTAGAGCCTTTTACCCACTTCATTTCATATATTTGCAAAGACGTTGATGTCAGGCGTTGGGGGACGGGTTTTCAATAATTAAGGGCATTAATGTACCATAGCCATACTTTTGCCATAACAGAAGTGTGTTTTGGGTTATTCTCTTGATAAAAATCAAAGGTACCTTAAATTTAATATGTTAATGTTGTAGTATATATCCGTTTTACCATCGTTAAACACTAGATTCCAGACACTTGCACTAGATATACAGTCCAAACCATCACAGAACCATTTCCATGTTTCACTGTAGTAAGAGTATTCTTGCTTTTAAACTCGGTGTTTGTTTGTCGCTATACTAAAGCCTCCTACATCTAAACCGTGCAAGTTGAATTTGCGTTGGTCAGTATAAAGTACCTTAAATAAGACATACCACTTGAATTAAACCTAATTTTGTACATATTACCTTATTTAGCGTATCTCAAAGCGCGTAATTTTTAAGCAAGTATTATCTAGCAAAGTGAAGTCATAGTCTTGTGATCTTTGGGCTAATGTACGGCTTCTTTCGCACAATTCTTCCATGAAAATCATTCTAACGAAGTGTGTTACGTATAGTTTCCACACATAAGTCCTTTCCTTAACTTCTTTTGCATAATTTTTCAGCTCGTTTGCAGTTTGGAATGAATTGTTTTTTATTTGTAGGATAGTTAGAATCCTCCCGACTTTTATTGAGGATTCGGAAGTCGTCACGATACTTTTTTAATAATATCGTGGGCCGAAGAATGGTTTCGACCAACGATATCACCAATTTAGCGAATAGTTTTACCTTCACAGTATTGTGCGTTTTTGCACCATTGTTGAATTTTTTGTAGTAGCGCTTACCGAAAAAGAAACAGAATGAGCGGAATCAATAGAAATTGGGTTTAAAAACAACAACATGCCTAATTTTAAATGTCCGGTTAGACGTTTGACCCTTAAAAAGCGGAGTTTTTTATATTTTTGCGAACTAAATGAAACAAACAAAAGTTAAAACAATAATATAACATTCAGTAGAACTTTCCGTATTTTAAATTAGGTTTTTTTGTAAAAAAAGGGCCTTTAAAGTCACTCGCTGCGTTGTCAGGTTAGTCGTTTGAACCACTGTAGTTGGTTTTTGAAAATTTTTATATATTAAAGACAAATATTTATTGTCTTTAACACATATCTTTCTCCGGTGAAAAATTTCGATAATAGCAATTTTTCTCTTTTTCAAATAAAATTTTCTTCAATTGGAATATTTTTTTTTTATTTATTAACAGTTTATTTACAAAATAAGTTTAGTATATAATCTTTGAAAACTAGGCCCCAACAACTATGGTCTTAAGCTTTATATTATTAAAATTCCTCAAAATCAATTTAAGGCCTTCCGAGGATTTGTAGGAATATTGTTTTTCTTTATTTGGAAAAAAATAATTAGTCTCTTTTAAAAAAAAATACCGAAGATATGATGAAAATCAATAAAAGGGAGCCTTACGTTCGGCAAAAAATTTTCAAAAATTTTTTAAAAATAGTTTTACTAGAAATATCGATAGACTTCCTGAGCAAAAGATTAATGATATTTTAAGAGCTTTTCTTAATTTAACTGAGATCTGGAGGGTAAGTAATAGAACGGTACAGCTGAGGTCAATGACCTCTTTAGAGGTCAAATTGGCCTCTTTGAGGCAAAAACATTTATATATCAAACTTTAAAATCCGAATGTGAACACCAGAGATATGAAGAAATATGTTAATGCGCGA